>JAWPHD010001171.1:0-350310 GCA_037043455.1 Cyrtodaria siliqua
TCCCTACCATTTCTGTTCAAATGTTGACCCTGGGGTCAAATTTGGCCCTGCCCCAGTGGTCACAGTTTTACATAGACTTATATAGGGAAAACCTTCAAAACTCTTCTTCTATGAAACTATACGAGCTAAAGATTTAATATTTTGTATTTATTATCAGCTTATGTTCCTCTAAAAAGTTTGTTCAAATGGTTAACCTGGAGTCTAATTTGACCCCGCCCCAGGGGTCAGTTTTACATAGACTGATATAGGGAAACACTTCAAAAATCTACTTCACTGAAACTACAAGAGCTAAAGGCTTAATAATTTGTATTCATTATCAGCTTATGATCCTCTACAAAGTTTGTTCAAATGGTGAACCTGGGGTCTAATTTGGCCCCGCCCTAGTGGTCAGTTTTACATAGACTTATATATTGGGAAAACTTAAAAAAATCTCCTTCTCTGAAACTACAAGAGTCAACGATTTAATAGTTTGTATTTACACTGAGCTTGCGGTCCTCTACCAAGTTTGTTTGAATGGTGACCCTGGTGTCAAATTTGGTCCCACCCCAGTGGTCACATGTTTTACAAAGACATATAGGGAAAAACTTTAAAAAATCTTCTTCTCTGAAACTAAAAGTGTCAAAGGTTTAATATTTTATATTTACCATCAGCTTATGGTCCTCTACCAAGTTTGTTCAAATGGTGACCCTGGAGTCAAATTTGGCCCTGTCCCCGGGGTCACATATTTTACATAGACTTACATTACATCATGATCAGACTCAATAAAACCGAGTCTGCTACTTTTATCTCTTGTTTGTGTTTGTTGCCTCCAAGGGATCCCCTGTTCAGTATTTATTATATAAGGACACACTTAAAAAATCTTGTTCTCTGAAACTACAAGAACCAACAATTTACTATTTTTGTATTTACACTCAGCTTATGGTCCTCTACCAATTATGTTCAAATGGTGACCCTGGGGTAAAATTTGACCCCGCCCCTGGGTCACATGTCAAACTTGATTTGTGTGTTTATATTAATGAAAGTTTAATTTGTTTTAAAGCTAGCCAAACTTGAGCCAATACATCCCTCCCCTATATATCTTGGTAATTGAAGACATTTTATAAAAAACTAGTTTGATCTGACACACAATCATTCTATCCCCTCTCCATCCCACCATGGATACCATATAGCCAGTAGATCGATACAGGCCCTCTTGGGCATCTTGTATTTAACGAAGAACAGCCACATTTTGCAACAAAAATACACCGTTTACAAACCTACTAACAATGTATATACATAACTTACATGTTTTGAATATCCAAACACTATATACACAATATAAACGACTTTTTATGGCCCTTGATTTGCTGAAAAATGCCATATTTTGCCTTGTGAACACTCTAGCACCTTCATTTATTATTTGATCTTTACCAAATTTGCACATATTGTTATCAATTAAACCTCGGACAAGTTCGAAAACCAGCCAGAACGGATCTGTAACACCAGAGTAATGGTCCTTGTTTTTCTGGAAAATGCCATGTTCTGCCTTGTGACCACTCCAGCACATTCATTTAGTGTTTGGTCTTTACCAAACTTGCACAAATTGTAAATATCAATGAATGCTCAGACAAGTTCGACAACCAGCCATATTGGACCACTAACATCGGTGTTATGGCCCTTGATTTAGTTAAAAATGCTGTATTTTGCCTCGTTATGATGATAGGGCCTTCATTTTTCATTCGATCTTTATCAAACTTTACCAGATTGTTAATATCAATGAAAGCTTAAATAATTTCGAAACCAGCCAAAATGAATTAGTAACACTAGAGTTATGGCCCTTGATTTAGTTGTATTTGCCTCCTAAAGACGATAGCGCCTTCATTTGGCCGGATTTCAACGAAAATGTGCAGGGATGATCAGTATCAAGCCTAGTTGTGCATATGGTCATCGCGTTCCGGTTGAATGCTTTTGGCAGAGTTATGGCCCTTTTTCTGGTTTTAGTACACAAACTTTGTCCGGACTAGTTTTCCTGAACCACTGGCCGGATTTCAAAGAAACTTTGCAGGGATGGATCAGTACCAAGCCTAGTTGCTCAAGCCATCGCAGTGTTCCTGTTGAATGGTTTTTGACAGAGTTGTGTTCCATTACACACAAACTTTTTTCGGACGAATTGTTTTTGACAGAGGTCTGTTTCATTATACACAAACTTTATTCGGACTAGTTTTCCTGAACTCCTGGTTTGATTTCAATGAAACTTGGCAGGAATGATCAGTACCAAGCCTAGTTGTGCATATTGTTGCTGTGTTCCGGTTGAATAGTTTTTGTTGGAGTTGGGGCTCTTTAAAAGTTGCTATGCATAAACTTTGTCCTAAATAGTTCTCCAGATACCCTGGCCGGATTTCAACGAATCTTGGTGGGGATGATCAGTACCAAGCCTAGTTGCTCATATCATCGCCGTGTTCAAGTTGAATGAATTTTCGCAGAGTTATGGCCCTTTAAAGGTTTTAATAACCTAAATATGTTCATACTCATTTTCCTGAACCCCTAGCCGGATTTCAATAATACTTGGCAGGGATGATCAGTACCAAGCCTAGTTGCGCATATCATTACCATGTTCTGGTTGAAAGGTCTTTTTACGGAGTTATGACCCTTTAAAGGTTTTAATACACAAACTTTGTTCATGACTAGTTCTTCTGAACCCCTGGTCGGATTTCAACGAAACTTGGCAAGGATTATCAATATCAAGCCTAGCTAGTTGTGCATATCATCGTCGTGTTCCGGCTGAATGATATTTGGCAGAGTTATGTCCCTTTAAAGGTTTTAATACACAAACTTTGTCCAGACTAGTCTCTTCTGAACTCTTGGCCGGATTTCAACGAATCTTGGCAGGGATGATGAGTGCCAAGCCCAGTTTCGCGTGTCATGGCCGTGTTATGGTTGGATTTTATGATGACAACCCTTAATATAAGAGCTATTTTAGCCAGTAGAGCGTCCACATGCCCTCTTGGGCCCAATAAGCACTATTGGGTCTCTTGTTTATATTTGTTTTATGAATCCGTTGAGATTATTTAAAATTGAATAATGAATTTTTCACCTCCCAAATAAATGTATATTGACATCGAAATATTACTTAACATTTTCGCTGCCACATCGTTTTTTTTTACTAGTATAATCCCAGATCATTAGGTTTAACACATTTAGCCTCTCAGTAAGAATGTTTTGCATAACATTTTAGATATAAAATATCACCGGAAGGTTTGAATTCAAATTTAGCAGTTTGGCGGCGAAAGGGTATAATAGCTAGTCTCGGCCAGCTAGACCGTATCATGCATATGTCTTACTGGTTCTGGATCCGTGTAGCATAGCGTAACGAAGAAATCAGAAGCGGGCCGGGTGACCGAGGCTAGTATAATCGCAAAAGGACGTCTATCTTATTGCGAATACTAAGAAAACTTCAGATCTCAAAGGGTAAAGAAGTTAGCGCCACAAAGCCAAAACTCTGTAATAGTAAATTACTGCAAGCTCTCCAAATTGTACCCCTGTAGAAGGGCCCCTATAGACAATAGGAAAAAACTCGTTTTGTATATGTTGTGCCTCGAGTCCGTAAATGGCCATACACAATTAGAATCAAATCCATTCACATTTGGACAAGATATGTATTATTTTCTGATTTTTTACCTGATTATCCCCAAGGGGGCCCCGGTGGCGCGGAGACAAAATCTGAGACCTTGCTGCGCCCCTTTGCATCATAAATTAAAAAAAAAAGAGTTAGCCCCACTGGGATATGAACCAACGACCACAGGTTCTCACAATAGCATATTGCATGTTTAAGAAAATCAAGGGCCATACGTCTGGTGTTACTGGTCCGATCCGGTATGGTTTTCGAACTTTTCCGAGCTTTCATTGATATTAGCAATCAGGCAACATTTGGTAAAGATCAAATAATAAATGAAGTTGCTAGAGTGTTCACAAGGCAGACAATGGCATTTTTCAGAAGAACAAGGCCCATAACTCTGGAGTTACTGATCCGATCTGACTGTTTTCAAACTTTGCGAACTTTCATTGATATTAGCAATCAGGCAACATTTGGTACTGATCAAGTAATAAATGAAGTTGCTAGAGTGTTCAATATGGCATTTTTCAGCACATCAAGGGCCATAACTCCGGTGAAACTAATCCGGACATGCTGGTTTTCGAATTTTACGGAGCTTTCATTGATATAAAGACCCTGGCGAATTTTGGTAAATATCCTATTAATAATGAAGGCCCTATCGTGTCCACAAGACAAAAGTTAACGGACGATGACGGACGACGGACAACTCGCCATCCCATAGGCTCTGCTGCTTATAAGTGATTTTTGTTGGTTTTCAATCATAGGTATATTTATATTATGGATGGCTTTTCATATCCAGAAATTGTTCTCGTGTTGTTTTTCGTGCACTGCATTAAACAAAGCGTGAGGCATCTTACGACAGCTCTAATTTTAAAAAAAAGTGGGAGAGGGAAAGCAAACAGTTGTCAGTGTATATGGTACCGAGCCATGTGGATCTGTTTGGTAAGCGGCCATCGACTGAATGTATCACTGGACAGAGTTTGCAAATTATACTACTAAGCACCAAACCTTTTTCGCCTTATTATTTTTTTAAACTCAGATGGAGGATATTTATGGTTTCTTTTATATGGTTTAAGTATGATGGTTTAAGGACTATCTGTCAGCTATCTTTGATCCAAAAAATCCAAAATCGATGAGATATGTTCAAGTGAATTTTTCAACGATGTACGATTTTAGGCACGAGCAATGTCAACCATATAGTACATGACAGTAATTCAACACTATTGATGTGAACATAATATTAGAAAGAATACTTATATGGCAGAAAGTGTGCGCTTTATATTCGAAAAGTTTGGTACAGTTTTACTCGGAGTTTTTTTTTTTTTATGTGAAATAAATTGGTCCATAAAATAGTCCATTTATCCAGCGACCATATCTCATCGATTTTGGATTATTTCGATCAAAGATGGCTGACCGATAGTACTTAAGTATAGATATGTTGAGTATTGAATGATAAAATGCAAGCAGTTGTAAAACAAAAAAACAATTATTGGGGTTGTTGTTGCTGGTAAAACAAGCCGCTACTAAAATATCGAATATAAATCTTGTTGATGCTGTCGGAATCTGCTTGAGGAAGGCACATCGCTAGATCAGACGACAGTAGCACAGTGTCTAACATTTGGTGTCAGACCGGTGAAAACCAGCCCATTGAACACAATGCAATATAGGCTATATTTGGAAATCAGTCACAAGTTCCACAACATTCATTTACTTTACTACTGTATGATTGATAAGATAAACGCCTCGGTAGCTTTGTGGTTAATTTGATATTATTGATTCTACCCACGTCGTGATCCGCAGTCAACCACACTAATGCGGGCAGCTCTGTTATTAAAGGGACACACGCTTAAATACACTTTTATTCTGTGTATTAAACACATTTGGCTAGCAAACGGTCCCATATCTGGAATAAAACACCGATTCAGTTTTTCAACATTTCGCGTCATTCATTCACACTATGCGTATTTTGAAATAAACATCTGTCAAAACCACATCTCTACCTAACCTCTGTACTCATACTCTCCAAAGAAATAATCCTGACAAACACAGTAAAATACTAACTATTCATGACAACAGACATACTACTTTAACCTCAGGTTAGATTTAACAATGAAATAGAAACTAATCTTGGGAAAAACACATGCAAACTAGAAACTTTGGATTCGTTCAAGGAACTATTTCAGCACCCTACGACCCGGAAGTACTTCCTGACTGGTCTGACACCATATGTGTATGGCAGGTATGGATACCATGTAGATTTTTCATTCACGGGGCGATTGATGTTTATATTGGACGAATATTGTTGCTGGGAGTGGCATCCATCTATAATTATCCCTCAGTTATTGAAGCATATTTCCTTGAAACTCTATATATTATTAGCTGCATTCTACTGCAAGTATCACCAGGTACACATTATACATAGGCAAACTTGCCACATATGAAACTCATATGAAAGAATCTTCAAAATGCATACTGACAGTCACACATGTATATATTTATTAGTTCATGACACCAAAATACATATATGGAATAAATAAAAACATGTATCCGTCACTTAATAGCGATGTCCTGTCACATACATTTTAATATAATTTTAAAGAAACCAACCCGTCAAACAATGGCAAAATTACAGTATAAAACCTTTTATCAAAACTCTATCCAGGTGTTCAGGACATATAATGATGTCTATGTGACGATTAAAAGTATAGGTTTATTAACAGGTTCTTAAAATACCCGTGACCAAATAAGCGTGAAATGAATTATGAGTTGGTAACTCTTAATTCGACCCTCCAGTTTTGTGGTTTGGTCTGGGTGGTTAAAGCTGTTTATATTGTGTTTATAGAGTTTGGATTCTCAAAATATGTAAGTTATCGTCATTATGTTTAGAAGCGGTGTACATATGCATCTTGATGGCAGGATAGGGACTTTAAGTATTTCGTATCAGTAAATCTAATACATATTCTATTACAATGACGAATATGAATATAGAAAACCTTAAATTAATAGTCACCTGTAATTAGCAGTCAAATGTCTACCACAGGTAGTACTTCAACATTCCGTTAACGTCTTACAAGTAAATGCACATGTTTATTTCAGCCACTACGTTTCCTTGCAGGGAATGGGTGGCTGCTACATACATTTATGACTGTTTATGCATCAAACCTGTGATGCATACCGCTACATTATTGCAAGGCAGTAGTATATAATGGTTCATGCTTTGAAAATGATATAAGAGCTACATGCTGCAGTTGCCTACCAAGATTTCAGGAGACAATTATATACAATGTTTCTACACCAAACATATCCAATGTCCACCATTTAAGGTTTTTCCGTTTACCTGTTCAGAAAACACGTTAGTTATATTTCATAAATCAAAAGTCAAAATTCATAAGTCGTAAGTCACAGGTCATAACTCCAAAAGTACCTATAGGCTCCCGTAAGATTGGATTATAAATAAAAATCTTCAATTTCAAAAATCCAAGGGCCATAACTCCGGCATTATAGGTGCGATCTGGCTGGTTATCTATCGAACTTGACCTAGATATTATAGCCACACACATTGTCCTAAAGTTTATTAAGATCGGATTATAAATATTAAAGTCACTGGTCGTCAACGAAAGTGGCGACGGAACGACAGAATGACGTCCAACGAGGACGGAAATGCAAATTCAATAGTCCTCCGCCTTTGACGGTGGACAATAAGGACATCCAGGGGGATTCGTCAGACTCTGACATTCCTTTCATCTACGCTACGTTTGTGCCACTTATAAGGTTCATCCAGTGCCATTCAACCATTTCTGTTTCTCGGATGCTCCAGTCAAATTATGTATCGAACAGTTACTGACATTCTTCTTAAATTTAGATACTAATTTGAATTTTGATGGGCGTATTAAGTGCCGTTTGTAGTGCTCTTAGGACAATATAACTCTGTAATTCATCTTTCTTTTTTTTCTCATTGTCGATCCGCTTCATGCTTATTTTCTTTAATGGAAAATGAAATGAAACAGAGTTAAATTATGCCTCGTTAACAAATCTTATTGGGTTACACTGGGACGGCTACCTCAGAGGGAGATGCGATGAAGGATGAAGTTTCCCATCAAACATGTCTCCGCCAGGGAGTGAACCCACGTGATGTAGAGGTCTGTTTCTCTAAGACCCAAGGCTTTAAAGGGACACATGGCAATCTTGATTTATTTTAAAACTCACGGCGTCCCGTTAATTTTTTCTCTTAACTTGCATTTGTTCAATCATTAATATTAAATGTTAAAATAGTTCAAAGCAAATTGTTTTTTACATATTACTTTTATAATAATAATAAAAAAATAAAATAAAAAAAAATAGTAAAATAATGAAGAAAATTACATTTTTATTTACTTCTATTCAAGCAGTTTTAAAGTAAAAATGACGCAGGAGCTAAATCGAGGAGCACATTTAAATTTTTGTATAAAACTCAAGATTGCAATGTGTCCCTTTAATAACAGAGCTGCCCGCATTAGTGTGGTTGACTGCGGATCATGACGTGGGTAGAATCAATAATATCAAATTAACCACAAAGCTACCGAGGCGTTTATCTTATCAATCATACAGTAGTAAAGTAAAGCTTTATGTAAATATTACAAGGAATACATGTAAGTAAATAAATAATTAATTGTTTAATGTACACTACTCAACTTTTATAATCGGTCACTTTTCAAAGAATCATATATTTTTTAATAATTAATATTTTCATTTGAAATTTTAACTGGCGTCGTTTAACAAATATCGCTAGCGATTTATAAAACTTAATCGGCCTTGATTGGACTAAAACCTTGTTGATAAACATAATAAAATATTGGTATGTGTTTCGGTGATTTCCAGGTATTAGTATTCGTGTTATTTTCAACAAACCTGGGTGACCGATTATAAAAGTTGAGTAGTGTATTAGTAATAGCATGTGTGTCATATGCAGACGCCAGTGTATCCTTTTAGAGGAGATACGTGAATCATGTTTGAAATACACCTTTAAACGATATAAAGGAAGTAAATCAACATGGTTAGGATGCTCTCTGTAAATGTAAGTAAAACACGCATTAGTTAATATATTTATGATCATGTTCATTTTTTTTTGTCCTGCACATTACAGGTCTTCATCATGACCCTGCGTGTTTAAACGAGGATTTCTTTTTGTCGAGTGTCGAGTTTCGAGTAAGAAAGGTGAGTTTCGAGTAAGTAAAGTGAGTTTCGAGTAAGAAATATTAAAAGTGAGTTTCGAGTTTGAATAAATAAAAAGTGAGTTTCGAGTAAAACAAGTAAAAAATGAGGTTCGAGTAAAACATATCAAAAGTGAGTTTCGAGTAAGACAAGTAAAAAGTGAGTTTCGAGTAAAACAAGAAAAAAGTGAGTTTCGAGTAAGAAATATTAAAAGTGAGTTTCGAGTAAGAACTATCAAAAAGTGAGTTTCGAGTAAGAATTATTAAAAAGTGAGTTTCGAGTAAGAATTATAAAAAAGTGAGTTTCGAGTAAGTATCATTAAAAAGTGAGTTTCGAGTAAGAATTATTAAAAAGTGAGTTTCGAGTAAGAACTTTAAAAAGTGAGTTTCGAGTAACGAAAAAAAGAAAGAGAAAAAACGAAACAATACGTATCTCGTATTAACTCTTAGATCTTGAGTTTTATTAATAATTCAACGTCTCGCCACAAAGCGGTGACAAATACATGTAATTCCTCTTTTCATTATTATTGTGCCATTCCTTGTTAGTAAACATTACAAGCTAATCTCTCCGTCACATCATCATTACACAGACACCGAACAATTATCTGCATTTAAAATCTTGCATCACTCAGTTTTGGATGTTAATATGTCTCTTGGGAGACCACGTGGCAGCATTTAGTGTTATGTGTAGCAAACGTTTGTTATAATAAAAGCGAAATGCCCTTGATTTCAGAAAATTAACTTTAATAACTTTTTAAAATTATATACTTTAAGAAGCAGATAGTTTGGCTCTTGTGAGTGAAAATAATGCAGATTTATTTCTGCTTCTATTAGTTTAAATAGATCTACTTCATATATATGTAATATAATGCATTTATGGTAACAATTTACACATTTGTTTTGTTCCTCAGCAAACACAAAAACACGTTTAATAATGTGGCACAACTATTTCACATTTTCTATAACCATTCTGAAACATTTGCACACTTTTAACATATTTTTACATTAAGATGCCTATCACGAGGAAACAATATTACAATAACCATTGTATCATACTATGTACTATAATATCAATTTATATATTAACACAATTGATAGAGAAGGAAAATGTTACTGTTTTATCGTATGACCTTCATGTTAATATAATATTATAATAATTAGATCATTCAAGTTGGACCTTATTCAGTTTTATCCTTTTTTATTTTTTGTTTGTTATTGTTGCGAAATCCTTTTTTAAAATTTAGTCAGTTTTAACATAACTATTATGGAAATGAAGAAAAAGTAAAGTCTAAAAGAGGTTTACAACTGATTACGACATACAATTTCCATAAACTTGGCAAGGATTATCAATATCAAGCCTAGCTAGTTGTGCATATCATCGTCGTGTTCCGGCTGAATGATATTTGGCAGAGTTATGTCCCTTTAAAGGTTTTAATACACAAACTTTGTCCAGACTAGTCTCTTCTGAACTCTTGGCCGGATTTCAACGAATCTTGGCAGGGATGATGAGTGCCAAGCCCAGTTTCGCGTGTCATGGCCGTGTTATGGTTGGATTTTATGATGACAACCCTTAATATAAGAGCTATTTTAGCCAGTAGAGCGTCCACATGCCCTCTTGGGCCCAATAAGCACTATTGGGTCTCTTGTTTATATTTGTTTTATGAATCCGTTGAGATTATTTAAAATTGAATAATGAATTTTTCACCTCCCAAATAAATGTATATTGACATCGAAATATTACTTAACATTTCCGCTGCCACGTCGTTTTTTTTTACTAGTATAATCCCAGATCATTAGGTTTAACACATTTAGCCTCTCAGTAAGAATGTTTTGCATAACATTTTAGATATAAAATATCACCGGAAGGTTTGAATTCAAATTTAGCAGTTTGGCGGCGAAAGGGTATAATAGCAAGTCTCGGCCAGCTATACCGTATCATGCATATGTCTTACTGGTTCTGGATCCGTGTAGCATAGCGTAACGAAGAAATCAGAAGCGGGCCGGGTGACCGAGGCTAGTATAATCGCAAAAGGACGTCTATCTTATTGCGAATACTAAGAAAACTTCAGATCTCAAAGGGTAAAGAAGTTAGCGCCACAAAGCCAAAACTCTGTAATAGTAAATTACTGCAAGCTCTCCAAATTGTACCCCTGTAGAAGGGCCCCTATAGACAATAGGAAAAAACTCGTTTTGTATATGTTGTGCCTCGAGTCCGTAAATGGCCATACACAATTAGAATCAAATCCATTCACATTTGGACAAGATATGTATTATTTTCTGATTTTTTACCTGATTATCCCCAAGGGGGCCCCGGTGGCGCGAAGACAAACTCTGAGACCTTGCTGCGCCCCTTTGCATCATAAATTTAAAAAAAAGAGTTAGCCCCACTGGGATATGAACCAACGACCACAGGTTCTCACAATAGCATATTGCATGTTTAAGAAAATCAAGGGCCATACGTCTGATGTAACTGGTCCGATCCGGTATGGTTTTCGAACTTTTCCGAGCTTTCATTGATATTAGCATTCAGGCAACATTTGGTAAAGATCAAATAATAAATGAAGTTGCTAGAGTGTTCACAAGGCAGAAAATGGCATTTTTCAGAAGAACAAGGCCCATAACTCTGGAGTTACTGATCCGATCTGACTGTTTTCAAACTTTGCGAACTTTCATTGATATTAGCAATCAGGCAACATTTGGTACTGATCAAGTAATACATGAAGTTGCTAGAGTGTTCAATATGGCATTTTTCAGCACATCAAGGGCCATAACTCCGGTGAAACTAATCCGGACATGCTGGTTTTCGAATTTTACGGAGCTTTCATAAAGACCCTGGCGAATTTTGGTAAATATCCTATTAATAATGAAGGCCCTATCGTGTCCACAAGACAAAAGTTAACGGACGATGACGGACGACGGACAACTCGCCATCCCATAGGCTCTGCTGCTTATAAGTGATTTTTGTTGGTTTTCAATCATAGGTATATTTATATTATGGATGGCTTTTCATATCCAGAAATTGTTCTCGTGTTGTTTTTCGTGCACTGCATTAAACAAAGCGTGAGGCATCTTACGACAGCTCTAATTTTAAAAAAAAGTGGGAGAGGGAAAGCAAACAGTTGTCAGTGTATATGGTACCGAGCCATGTGGATCTGTTTGGTAAGCGGCCATCGACTGAATGTATCACTGGACAGAGTTTGCAAATTATACTACTAAGCACCAAACCTTTTTCGCCTTATTATTTTTTTAAACTCAGATGGAGGATATTTATGGTTTCTTTTATATGGTTTAAGTATGACGGTTTAAGGACTATCTGTCAGCCATCTTTGATCCAAAAAATCCAAAATCGATGAGATATGTTCAAGTGAATTTTTCAACGATGTACGATTTTAGGCACGAGCAATGTCAACCATATAGTACATGACAGTAATTCAACACTATTGATGTGAACATAATATTAGAAAGAATACTTATATGGCAGAAATTGTGCGCTTTATATTCGAAAAGTTTGGTACAGTTTTACTCGGAGTTTTTTTTTTTTATGTGAAATAAATTGGTCCATAAAATAGTCCATTTATCCAGCGACCATATCTCATCGATTTTGGATTATTTCGATCAAAGATGGCTGACCGATAGTACTTAAGTATAGATATGTTGAGTATTGAATGATAAAATGCAAGCAGTTGTAAAACAAAAAAACAATTGTTGGGGTTGTTGTTGCTGGTAAAACAAGCCGCTACTAAAATATCGAATATAAATCTTGTTGATGCTGTCGGAATCTGCTTGAGGAAGGCACATCGCTAGATCAGACGACAGTAGCACAGTGTCTAACATTTGGTGTCAGACCGGTGAAAACCAGCCCATTGAACACAATGCAATATAGGCTATATTTGGAGATCAGTCACAAGTTCCACAACATTTATTTACTTTACTACTGTATGATTGATAAGATAAACGCCTCGGTAGCTTTGTGGTTAATTTGATATTATTGATTCTACCCACGTCATGATCCGCAGTCAACCACACTAATGCGGGCAGCTCTGTTATTAAAGGGACACACGCTTAAATACACTTTTATTCTGTGTATTAAATACATTTGGCTAGCAAACGGTCCCATATCTGGAATAAAACACCGATTCAGTTTTTCAACATTTCGCGTCATTCATTAACACTATGCGTATTTTGAAATAAACATCTGTCAAAACCACATCTCTACCTAACCTCTGTGCTCATACTCTCCGAAGAAATAATCCTGACAAACACAGTAAAATACTAACTATTCATGACAACAGACACACTACTTTAACCTCAGGTTAGATTTAACAATGAAATAGAAACTAATCTTGGGAAAAACACATGCAAACTAGAAACTTTGGATTCGTTCAAGGAACTATTTCAGCACCTACGACCCGGAAGTACTTCCTGACTGGTCTGACACCATATATGTATGGCAGGTATGGATACCATGTAGATTTTTCATTCACGGGGCGATTGATGTTTATATTGGACGAATATTGTTGCTGGAAGTGGCATCCATCTATAATTATCCCTCAGTTATTGAAGCATATTTCCTTGAAACTCTATATATTATTAGCTGCATTCTACTGCAAGTATCACCATGTACACATTATACATAGGCAAACTTGCCACATATGAAACTCATATGAAAGAATCTTCAAAATGCATACTGACAGTCACACATGTATATATTTATTAGTTCATGACACCAAAATACATAGATCTATATGGAATAAATAAAAACATGTATCCGTCACTTAATAGCGATGTCCTGTCACATACATTTTAATATAATTTTAAAGAAACCAACCCGTCAAACAATGGCAAAATTACAGTATAAAACCTTTTATCAAAACTCTATCCAGGTGTTCAGGACATATAATGATGTCTATGTGACGATTAAAAGTATAGGTTTATTAACAGGTTCTTAAAATACCCGTGACCAAATAAGCGTGAAATGAATTTTGAGTTGGTAACTCTTAATTCGACCCTCCAGTTTTGTGGTTTGGTCTGGGTGGTTAAAGCTGTTTATATTGTGTTTATAGAGTTTGGATTCTCAAAATATGTAAGTTATCGTCATTATGTTTAGAAGCGGTGTACATATGCATCTTGATGGCAGGATAGGGACTTTAAGTATTTCGTATCAGTAAATCTAATACATATTCTATTACAATGACGAATATGAATATAGAAAACCTTAAATTAATAGTCACCTGTAATTAGCAGTCAAATGTCTACCACAGGTAGTACTTCAACATTCCGTTAACGTCTTACAAGTAAATGCACATGTTTATTTCAGCCACTACGATTCCTTGGGTGGCTGCTACATACATTTATGACTGTTTATGCATCAAACATGTGATGCATATCGCTACATTATTGCAAGGCAGTAGTATATAATGGTTCATGCTTTGAAAATGATATAAGAGCTACATGCTGCAGTTGCCTACCAAGATTTCAGGAGACAATTATATACAATGTTTCTACACCAAACACATCCAATGTCCACCATTTAAGGTTTTTCCGTTTACCTGTTCAGAAAACACTTTAGTTATATTTCATAAATCAAAAGTCAAAATTCATAAGTCGTAAGTCACAGGTCATAACTCCAAAAGTACCTATAGGCTCCCGTAAGATTGGATTATAAATAAAAATCTTCAATTTCAAAAATCCAAGGGCCATAACTCCGGCATTATAGGTGCGATCTGGCTGGTTGTCTATCGAACTTGACCTAGATATTATAGCCACACACATTGTCCTAAAGTTTATTAAGATCGGATTATAAATATTAAAGTCACTGGTCGTCAACGAAAGTGGCGACGGAACGACGGAATGACGTCCAACGAGGACGGAAATGCAAATTCAATAGTCCTCCGCCTTTGACGGTGGACAATAAGGACATCCAGGGGGATTCGTCAGACTCTGACATTCCTTTCATCTACGCTACGTTTGTGCCACTTATAAGGTTCATCCAGTGCCATTCAACCATTTCTGTTTCTCGGATGCTCCAGTCAAATTATGTATCGAACAGTTACTGACATTCTTCTTTAATTTAGATACTAATTTGAATTTTGATGGGCGTATTAAGTGCCGTTTGTAGTGCTCTTAGGACAATATAACTCTGTAATTCATCTTTCTTTTTTTTCTCATTGTCGATCCGCTTCATGCTTATTTTCTTTAATGGAAAATGAAATGAAACAGAGTTAAATTATGCCTCGTTAACAAATCTTATTGGGTTACACTGGGACGGCTACCTCAGAGGGAGATGCGATGAAGGATGAAGTTTCCCATCAGACATGTCTCCGCCAGGGAGTGAACCCACGTGATGTAGAGGTCTGTATCTCTAAGACCCAAGGCTTTAAAGGGACACATGGCAATCTTGATTTATTTTAAAACTCACGGCGTCCCGTTAATTTTTTCTCTTAACTTGCATTTGTTCAATCATTAATATTAAATGTTAAAATAGTTCAAAGCAAATTGTTTTTTACATATTACTTTTATAATAATAATAAAAAAAAAAAGAAAAAAAAAAAGAGTAAAATAATGAAGAAAATTACATTTTTATTTACTTCTATTCAAGCAGTTTTAAAGTAAAAATGACGCAGGAGCTAAATCGAGGAGCACATTTAAATTTTTGACTAAAACTCAAGATTGCAATGTGTCCCTTTAATAACAGAGCTGCCCGCATTAGTGTGTTGACTGCGGATCATGACGTGGGTAGAATCAATAATATCAAATTAACCACAAAGCTACCGAGGCGTTTATCTTAATCATACAGTAGTAAAGTAAAGCTTTATGTAAAGATTACAAGGAATACATGTAAGTAAATAAAGAATTAATTGTTTAATGTACACTACTCAACTTTTATAATCGGTCACTTTTCAAAGAATTATATATTTTTTAATAATTAATATTTTCATTTGAAATTTTAACTGGCGTCGTTTAACAAATATCGCTAGCGGTTTATAAAACTTAATCGGCCTTGATTGGACTAAAACCTTGTTGATAAACATAATAAAATATTGGTATGTGTTTCGGTGATTTCCAGGTATTAATATTCGTGTTATTTTCAACAAACCTGGGTGACCGATTATAAAAGTTGAGTAGTGTATTAGTAATAACATGTGTGTCATATGCAGACGCCAGTGTATCATTTTAGAGGAGATACGTGAATCAATTTTGAAATACACCTTTAAACGATATAAAGGAAGTAAATCAACATGGTTAGGATGCTCTCTGTAAATGTAAGTAAAACACGCATTAGTTAATATATTTATAATCATGTTCATTTTTTTTTGTCCTGCACATTACAGGTCTTCATCATGACCCTGCGTGTTTAAACGTGGGAACGTGGCTTCATCCTACTATAGAATTTGCTGTTCTGCGGGTTATTTTCAACAAACCTGGGTGACCGATTATAAAAGTTGAGTAGTGTATTAGTAATAACATGTGTGTCATATGCAGACGCCAGTGTATCATTTTAGAGGAGATACGTGAATCAATTTTGAAATACACCTTTAAACGATATAAAGGAAGTAAATCAACATGGCTAGGATGCTCTCTGTAAATGTAAGTAAAACACGCATTAGTTAATATATTTATAATCATGTTCATTTTTTTTTGTCCTGCACATTACAGGTCTTCATCATGACCCTGCGTGTTTAAACGTGGGAACGTGGCTTCATCCTACTATAGAATTTGCTGTTCTGCGGGTAATAAGGTTCATGGCCCACCGTTCTCCATATTTTATCTCGATATAATGGAGGATAGGCCGGACATGTTAATTCCTGTTTGGCAACATAGTTATAATCTCTCTTGTATTGGTACGCCGTAAAACGCAACACAACACTTATTTTACAATTCAGTATCTCATTCAGTTGTTACGCGTACCAAATTTACTAGCCCCCCCCCCCCCCCCCCCCCCCCCCCCCCCCCCCCCCCCCCCCCCCCCCCCTGGCCCTCCTGTTGTTCAATACAAACAATGACTCCTCCTCCGGTTGTAAAATACAATCAATGAGTGGTCCTTCTGTTGTACAATACAAGCAATGGCTGGCCCTCCTGTTCTACAATACAAGCAATGACTGGCCCTCCTGTTCTACAATACATGCAATGACTGTCCCTCCTATTCTACAATACAAGCAATGATTGACCCTCCTGTTGTACAATACAAGCAACGACTGGCACTCCTGTTGTACAGTACAATCAATGACTGACCCTCTTGTTATACAATACAAGCAACGACTGGCCCTCCTGTTCTACAATACAAACAGTGACTGGCTCTCCTTTTGTTCAATGCAAGCAATGGCTCGCCCTCCTGTTGTACAATACAAGCAACGACTGACCCTCTTGTTATACAATACAAGCAATGACGGGCCCTGCTGTTGTACAATACAAGCGATGACTGACCCTATTGGTATAAAATACAAGCATTGATCGGCTCTCCTGTTGTACAATACAAACAATGACTGGACTGGCCCCCCTGTTGTACAATACAGGCAATGCCTAACGCTCTTGTATACAATAAAAGCAATGCATGGCCCTCCTGTTGTATAATACAACGTATGACTTACCCTCTTTTTGTACTATACAAGCAATGACTGGCCCACCTGTTGTACAGTACAATCGATGATTGGCCCTGTTGTTTTACAATATAAGCAATGACTGGCCCCTCTTGTTGTATAATATATGCTGTATATTTGTTCACTGGCCGTCTTGTAATACAGTATAAACGTTACATTACTTGACTGGCTAATTATATTGTACACAACGAGCAATGACTGACACTCGTGTTGTACAGTACAAACGTTACTTTGACTAATTGACCCTCATGCTGTACACTCATTTACATTTATTGACTGGTCCTCTTGTTGTACAATACAAGCTTTACATTCATTGAATGGCTCTCTTGGTGTACAATACAAACTTTACGTTTTTTAACTGGCACTATTGTTGTACAATACACAACTTACATGTATTGACTGGTCATATTGTTGTCCAATACAAGCATTGGATGGCATATCATATAGGCTTAACCTTTACTGACTGACTCTCTTGTTTTACAATACAAATATTGGCTGGCCCTCTTATTATAAACTACACACTTTACATTTATTGACTGGCCTTCTTTTTATACAAAACAAGCATGGACTGACTCTCTTGTTTTACAATACAATCATTGACTGGCCTTCTTGTTTTACAATACAATCATTGACTGACCTTCTTTTTATACAAAACAAGCATTGACTGGCCCTCTTGTTTTACAATACAGGCATTGGCTGGCCCTCTTGTTTTACAATACAATCATTGACTGGCCTTCTTTTTATACAAAACAAGCATGGACTGGCCCTTTTGTTTTACAATACATATCATTGACTGGCCGTCTTGTTTTACAATACAATCATTGACTGGCCTTCTTTTTTTACAATACAATCATGGACTGGCCTTCTTTTTATACAAAACAAGCATGGACTGGCCCTTTACAATACAAGCATTGATATGCTCTTTAGTCGTACAATTCAATCATTGACTGACCTTCTTTTTATGCAAAACAAGCATGGACTGGCCCTTTTGTTTTACAATACAATCATTGACTGGCCTTCTTTTTATACAAAACAAGCATGGACTGGTCCTCTTGTTTTAGAATACAAGCATTGACAGGCCTTCTTTTTATACAAAACAAGCATGGACTGGTCCTCTTGTTTTACAATACAATCATTGACTGGCCTTCTTTTTATACAAAACAAGCATGGACTGGCCCTCTTGTTTTACAATACAGGCATTGGCTGGCCCTCTTGTTTTCCAATACAATCATTGACTGGCCTTCTTTTTATACAAAACAAGCATGGACTGGCCCTCTTTTTTCACAATACAATCATTGACTGGCCTTCTTTTTATACAAAACAAGCATGGACTGGTCCTCTTTTTTCACAATACAATCATTGACTGGCCTTCTTTTTATACAAAACAAGCATGGACTGGCCCTCTTGCTTTACAATACAAGCATTGATAGGCTCTTTAGTCGTACAATACAATCATTGACTGACCTTCTTTTAATACAAAACAAGCATGGACTGGCCCTTTTGTTTTACAATACAAGCATTGACAGGCCTTCTTTTTATACAAAACAAGCATGGACTGGTCCTTTTGTTTTACAATACAATAATTGACTGGCCTTCTTTTTATACAAAACAAGCATGGACTGGCCCATTTGGTTTACAATACAGGCA
The DNA here is from genome assembly GCA_037043455.1 of Cyrtodaria siliqua. Lineage (NCBI taxonomy): Eukaryota > Metazoa > Mollusca > Bivalvia > Adapedonta > Hiatellidae > Cyrtodaria > Cyrtodaria siliqua. The sequence goes on from JAWPHD010001171.1 coordinate 19,026, forward strand.
TTGGCTGGCCCTCTTGTTTTACAATACAATCATTGACTGGCCTTCTTTTTATACAAAACAAGCATGGACTGGCCCTCTTGTTTTACAATACAGGCATTGGCTGGCCCTCTTGTTTTACAATACAATCATTGACTGGCCTTCTTTTTATACAAAACAAGCATGGACTGGCCCTCTTTTTTCACAATACAATCATTGACTGGCCTTCTTTTTATACAAAACAAGCATGGGCTGGTCCTCTTTTTTCACAATACATTCATTGACTGGCCTTCTTTTTATACAAAACAAGCATTGACTGGCCCTCTTGCTTCACAATACAAGCATTGATAGGCTCTTTAGTCGTACAATACAATCATTGACTGACCTTCTTTTAATATAAAACAAGCATGGACTGGCCCTTTTGTTTTACAATACAAGCATTGACAGGCCTTCTTTTTATACAAAACAAGCATGGACTGGTCCTCTTGTTTTACAATACAATCATTGACTGGCCTTCTTTTTATACAAAACAAGCATGGACTGGCCCACTTGTTTTACAATACAGGCATTGGCTGGCCCTCTTGTTTTACAATACAATCATTGACTGGCCTTCTTTTTATACAAAACAAGCATGGACTGGCCCTCTTTTTTCACAATACAATCATTGACTGGCCTTTTTTTTATACAAAACAAGCATGGACTGGCCCTCTTGTTTTACAATACAGGCATTGGCTGACCCTCTTGTTTTACAATACAATCATTGACTGACCTTTTTTTTTATACAAAACAAGCATGGACTGGCCTTCTTGCTTTACAATACAAGCATTGATAGGCTCTTTAGTCGTAAAATACAATCATTGACTGACCTTCTTTTAATACAAAACAAGCATGGACTGGCCCTTTTGTTTTACAATACATGCATTGACTGGCCCTCTTGGTTTACAATACAAACATTGACTGACCTTCTTTTTATACAAAACAAGCATGGACTGGCCCTCTTGTTTTACAATACAAGCATTGATCGGCTCTCTAGTTGTACAATACAGTATATATATATTTATTGACTGTTCCTCTCTAGTTGTACACTAGTACATTACACTCATTGACTAACCCTCCTTTTATACAAACGATATTTACATTTATTGACTTACGTTGTACGACACAATCATTGACTGTTTCTCTTATTGTACAGTACAAACCAATACTTTTATTGACAATGTTGTACAATATAAGCTTTATATTTATTGACTGGCCCTGTTGTTTTACAATACAAGCATTGACTGACTCTCTAGTTATACTCCACAAGTTTTACATTTATTGGCTGGTCCTCTTTTTTATTACAATACAAGCTTTATATTTATTGACTGGTCCTATTTTTATGCAATACAAGCTTTATACTTATTGACATACGCTCTTGCTGTGCAATAAAATCACTGACCGGCTCTCTTATTGACCAATACAAGCTTTAATTGTATTGACTGGCCATATTGTTGTACAATGCAAGCATTGATTGGCCTCTTGTTGTACAATACAGTCTTTATATTTACTGACTGGATTTATTTTCTTTTGTTAGCTCTACTGATCAAAGATCAACAGAGCTGATGCCGTGGTGCCGTATCCGTCGTCCGTCCATCCGTCTGTCTGTCCGTAAACTTTTTTTTGTAGCGACTACTCCTCTGAAACTACTCGATGGATTTTCATGAAACTTTACAGGAATGTTGCCCATGAAGTCTAATTGATCCTAGCAACAATTCACGCTGATGTGAAATCCAAGATGACCGTCAAAGCTAAAAATCGATTTAAAAAAAAACAAGTTTGTAGCGACTACTTCTAGAAAACTATAAGTGATATTGATATGGGACTTTTTATAAAATGATCAGCAAGACATGATGCTGGTCCTTGTCGAAAATAGTTTTGATTCAATGTTAAACATGACTGCCAGCGGACATCGTTGTTTACATAAAGTTATATAGTAAAACATTGTAGCGAGTACTCCTCTGAAACTACTTGACGGATTTTGATGAAACTTCACAGGAATGTTGCTCTTGGTATATAGTTGATGCTAGCAAAGATTCAGGCTGGCCGGAAATTAAAGATGGTAGCAACGGCTAAAAATAGAGTTTAAAAAAAGTAATTGTAGGGACTACTGCCTGAAAACTACAAGTGAAATTGATATGGGACTTTATCTAAAATGATTAACATGACATGATGATGATCCTTGTCGAAAACTATTTTGATTCGAAAATTAAACAAGGCGCCAGCTCAAACAACAGCGAGTGATTTGAACCCTACTGGCCAGCCATCTTTGTTTACATAGAGTTATATAATAAAAACTTGTAGCGACTACTCCTCTGAAACTACTTGACGGATTTTCATGAAACTTCACAGGAATGTTGCTCTTGATGTTTAATTGATCATAGCAATATTTCATGTCGATCGAAAACTCAAGATGGCTAAAAATAGATTTTAAAAAACACACAAATTTGTAGCGACTACTGCCTGAAAAATATAAGTGATATTGATATGGGACTTTTTCTAAAATGATCAACATGACATGGCCATATTTGTTTACATAGTTGTATAGTAAAAACTTGTAGCGACTGCTTCTCTGAAACTTCTTGACGGATTTTCATGAAACTTCACAAGAATGTTGCTTTGGATGCCTAATTGATCCTAGCAAAATTTCAGGTCTGCAGAAAATTGAAGTTGGCCGACATGGCTAAATATAGATTTTTAAAAAACAAGTTTGTAGCAACTACTTATTGAAAACTATAAGTGATATTGATATAAGACTTTTTTTTAAAATGATCAGCATGACGTGATGTTGATGTTTATCACAAATTATCTTGATTTGACATTAAACATGGCCGCCAGCTTTGTTTACGTAGAGTTATATAATAACAACTTGTAGCGACTACTCCTCTCAAACTACTTGACGGATTTTCATGAAACTTTATATGAATGTTGTTCTTGATGTCTAGTTGATCCTAGTAAAATGTCAGACCGGTCGTAAATTCAAGATGGCCGCCACGCTAAAAATAGTTTTAAAAAATCAAACAAAGTTGTAGCTACTACTTCCTGGAAACTATCAGTGATATTGATATGGATTTTTTTTCTAAAATGATCAGCATGACATGGTGTTGGCCATTGTCGAAAATCATGTTGATTCAACGTTAAAAGCGTTACATAGAGTTAGTTATATAGTAAAAGTCTGTAGCGACTACTCCTCTGAAAATGCTAGACGGATTTTCTTAAAACTTCGCAGGAATGTTGCTCTTGATGTCCAATTGATCCTAGCAATATTTCAGGTCGGCCGAAATCTCACGATGGCCGCCACGACTAAAAATAGATTGTTAAAAACTAATTTGTAGTGACTACTTCTTGAAAACTATAAGTGATATTGATATGGGACTTTTTCTAAAATGATCAGCATTACATGTTGAAAAACGTTTCGGTTCGACATTAAACATGGCTGCCAGCGGCCATCTTTGTTTACATAAAATATTGTAGCGACTACTCCTCTGAAACTACTTTACAGATTTTTCATGAAACTTCATAGGAATGCTGATCTCGCTATCGAAACCTATCTGTAGAGATTCAAGGTCATTGATCTCTTGTTTTATAATACAAGCATGGACTGTCCCTCTTGTTATTCAATACAAGCTTTATAGTTTCTTGACTGATCCTCTTGTTGTTCAACACTAGCTTTATAGTTTGCTTTATTATTTTGTTTCCATCGTTGCCATAAATATTTAACTTATTACATATTTGGATTTTCAGATTGTTTGAATAAAATGACAGAATACTAATAAATGGAGTATCTGCGTCCACTGACTTGATAATCTGTCCATACCATGGAGTGTGCACTTCACGAGTATTCTACAATAGTGTCCAAAGCTCTTGACACCCTGGGTTATAGTTTTGATAACATCAAGGTCAGACAAGCTGGGATCGCGGAGTCGTTTAGAAGAGATAATGATGAGGACAATGATCCAGACTCGACACTTATAGTAGCCGGAAGTAAGGCTGAGGGTGTTACTAGTCAATTAGAGTGTGATCTTGATTATATGATATCTCATGACACTATTGTGTGCTGTGAGGATGTCCAAGAAGTAGACACGGACATATACGAGGCTGTGTTTGTGATGGACAAGGCCAATGTGGCTCCAGGATATACCCGACTAAGGCATGCGGACTGGCAGACGATGAAGAGATTGTCTCACAGAGGTGGGCATATGGAGGTGATAGTCAAAGCTTCTTTCCGGAATGAGAATGGGGATTTTCTGCTGTCAAGTGAATTTTATTTTGCTGAATTATATAATGATAAGTATAAACCTGAAAACAGAGCTGGTCCAGCAATAACACTTACTGATGAGGATGAACCAACCATGAATATACCTAATGACAGTGTTATATCTATTCCATTTAAGTGTAAAAGTATTCTTAAGGCGTGGATTTCCCGCCCACGAAGTCATGACTGGCCAGCAAGGGAGGTAATTCAGGAAATTTCAACAATGGATGGACACGTTGTACCAGTTGGGTTTAAAGGTTCTGACAAACAGTTTGAAGAATGGCGCATCTGCTATACTCAGGCTGAGACAAGGCTCGTCGTCTCTTTCAGTGAAACTCAGCTGAAACTGTATGTCCTTCTGAAGATGGTTGCCAAGAAGCTTCTGAAGCCAGTGTGTCCAGACATCACCTCGTACATTACAAAGAACATGATGTTCTGGTTGTCAGAGGATCATCCCCAAGATAGTTTCAAAATAAAAGATCTGATGGTCCTATTGATGTTCTCACTTAGTATGCTGAGGACTCTAGTTGAAACGGAATATCTGGAGAACTACATGATTCCAGCGAGAAACTTATTTGCAGGTAAACTTGAGCGATCACAAAAACAGAAGTTGTTAGAGTTATTATCTTCCCTCATCACAGAAGGACCAACTTTTATCCTGCAGTATCCCGAACTTGATGTTCTCAGAAGCAGGATTGTCCAGGTGTACAGGAAACCCGAGCTTGCATTATATGAACAGAAAAACAGGGAGGAGGCTAGTAGGTCTGGCTTCAGGTGTGGTGATGCTTTTGATCATGTAACTTGTATAACCACATTGGGGGCTGTCTGTGCAGACAATGGTGTTGATCCAGAGCCAATTAAAATGAAGTTGTTTAAATTATTGTCAGGTTCTTATAACTAAGATGTAGACAGAAGACATTTGACATTGTAAAACAAAGACATTGTAAAGATAAATCATTTTTAGTATGTTTAAATATAAAGCTGGCGTGGCGCAGTCGGTACTGCGGCGGATTTGTAACCGGACGCCCCGGGTTCAATCCTCCGTGGTGCCACTGAGTTTCGTCGGTGTCCACTTGGGCAAGACACCCTTAGCCTCGTCCGTTGGATTGGAAGTAAACCGGGAGGTCCTGTGTATCGGTATATCCTCCGAACGTGTTAAAGAACCATAGGAATCGATTCGATAATATGAGTAGGGCACGGTTCCCGGATTCCTATGTATCCTTCCCCTCTCTCTGGGGCGGCTCTAATGTTGATGAGCCGTTAAACAACATTCAATTCAATTTAGATATCGGTATTAGCCTAACTATTTTATTATTTGTAGTTGTTTGTTTTACTTGAATTGGCTATTGATTAGTTGGTGTTGTATTATGGCTAAGGTGGATTTCTGAAGAAAAAAAAACGGGCTCAAATTATAGTTTTGAACGAACAAAAACGTGTGTCCATAAGATCGTACCATCGCCACATTGCCATTGCACCTTCGCTATCGTACCATCGTACTACTGCCATCGTACCGTCGATACTACGTCATCGTACCATCGTACTACTGTCATTGTACCGTCATACTACTGTCATCGTACCGTCGATACGTGATGGTATGATGGCGATAACGCAATAAACTATCGCCATCGTTCTATCGCCATTATACCATCACGTTTACAAGGTGATACGCGATGGTACGATGGCCCTTACGGAATACCGTATACTTTGGGTGTGTTGTTTGCTTGGACAAAGTTTCATCCGACTATCTTAAACGGTTTAAGAGATATGCTCCGGACAAGAAAAGCAGGATGGCTAGACGGGTGGACGGACTGACAAAGCTCCGATTATATGTTCCCCCGAATCTTATTAGAGAAGCATAACATCCGTATATGTGACCAAAATGGATCACTTGTAGTTATATGAACATGATCCGAGCACTTTAAAGAACCATAGCAATCTGTTCCTAAGTAAGAGTAGATAAGGTTCCTATTGCCCTCTTTCTGTGTAATGGAAAATAACAAGACAAACTAATCCGATATGGCTGGTTTTCAAACTTATCCGAGCTTTCATTAATATTAACAATCTGGTAACATTTCGTAAAGATCAAATAATAAATGAAAGTGCTAGAGTGTTCACAAGGCAGAATATGGCTTTTCTTAGCAAAACAAGAGCCATAACTCTGGTGTTACTGATCGGATCTGACTGTTTTTTTTAACTTGTCCGAGCTTTCATTGATATCAGCAATTTTGTGCAAGTTTTGTTAAGCTGGTAAAGATCAAATAATAAATGAAGTGCTAGAGTGTTCACAAGGCAGAATATGGCTTTTCTTAGCAAAACAAGGGACATAACTCTGGTAATACTAATCCTATCTGGCTGATTTTTGAACTTGTCTGAGCTTGCATTGATATAAAGACTCGGGTAAAGTTTGGTAAATATCAAATAATAAATGAAGTTGCTAGGCAATTCACAAGGCAGACAATGACATTTTTCAGCAAAATAAGGGCCATAACTCTGATTTTACTGATTCGATCTTACTGGTTTTCAAACTTGTCTTAGCCGTTATTGATATTAACAATCTATTTTAAACCACAAATTAAATACCTATATCATACTGAAAAAATAAACGTTATTAAAAATAATCAATTGGAAAAATTTGAAAAGCCCTGGTTGGCATATAAAACCCTTTTACACTAATCAGATCCTTTTTCGCTAAATGTTACTCTGTGCTTTTAGTAAATAACAACGGTAAATATATTGTTGCACTACGTTTCCCACTGTTCCCATTGAGTAATGAAGAGTCACATCTCCATAGAAACATCTTGTCCTTTTTTTTTTTTATATACCACAACTTTTTTTCCAAGAATATAATAGAAAAACTCAGTGGAGATATTACATAGGTCTGGTATAAAGTCACATGTATGTCTCATTGTTCTCATATTTGTGAGTGTCTATGTAACATAACTTTTTTTCAATATAAATATATGTAAATCATCCACTGGGTTTTTTGAAAAGAAAAAGTTTGTTTGCGATTTTAGAATGAATGCAAAAAATAATAAATAAGTAACGTTTATCATTTGAAGATTGTGAAATTAAATGTCTTCCAATTTTTAAAGGGATACATGCCAATCATGACATATTATCCATTGAAGATATTTTGAAATATATACATATTGCAATGCCTCCCTTTAACAAATTTGGCCAATATTCATGTTTGCACTCATTCTGAAATCGTAAAGAAAGAAAAAAACTCCCCATTTGTTTATGTCTATATTAAGATATGCTTTAGTCTAGCTTCTGTAAATATTTTGGTTGTATTATATTTAAATACATATTTGACGCATATTTTATCATATAACTGTACGGTTTGCTGAGGGGTGGCCCACCCCGACCCTCACAAACCTATGACGGGGTGAATAAATGGATCACCATTAATTTGGTGATTGAAATTAAAAAAACAAAAACAATCTATGAAAGTTTGGTAAAGATCAAATAATAAATGAAGGTGCTAGAGTGTTCACAATGCAGAATATGGCATTTTTTTTAGCAAATCAAGGGCCATAACTCCGGTGAAACTGATCCGATCTGGGTGGTTTTCGATTTTGTCTGCGCTTGCATTGATATAAAGACCCTGGTTAAGTTTGGTAATGATCTGGGGTCCGTTTTATGAAACAACTTACGACCATTTTGATCGTAAATTAATTTCGTAAATGCTTCACTATCAACTAAACTTGATTTCATTTCATTTTCTTATAAATGTGCTATTTCTGCAATGCGTGTGCACACATAATTGTCTACATTGAATGCTTAGGTGAAAAAAGGTGAACGATTTTAAAATAAATTTGAGACTTAGGCCAAGAAAAAAAATAGTCGTGTTTCAGGTTCCCGACCGATCCTATTTTATCCCGACCCTAACCTTTTTTTTTCTGTTTCAAAAAAAAAAAAAAAAGGAAAAAAGGAAAGAAATCTTGATCGCTTGATGATGACGATATTGTTTTCGTTCTGTATTCGTCAATGATTTAGTCCGACGGAAATACTGCGATTGGTGTATCTCGGATGTTTACGCTAGTTTTTACCCGACAATGGCTGCCACAGCAAGGCTTTTTATGATCTTCAAGGTCGCTAAGAGGCCAGGAGTTATATTTAATTAGCTGTATTTCTACCGACTAATTGGTGCCCGATATTATCGGGGAGGTTCATCCTTCATATAAGGCTACAATATTACTGTCACCGGTTCTGTATGTATTTTTCCTAGCAACACAATAAAAAGAAGAAGTCAAATGTATTCTTCGGCTCACGCGACGAATGTTTATAAAACTGAAATATTAAAAGAAAAAAACAAGTACTTTTATATTATTGTATGCTTTACAATGTTGATGGTTTTCTGCCTTCTTGTCTCGTACGTTCCTCTATTAAAAATAGCATTCTATGCAACTCCGTGGTGGCCATGAGTGAAATCCTGATTTATAGAAATTTATTTTTGGTGTTGTCATGTTATTATGTTTAATATCATGTTAATACGAGAAATCATGAATTGATCAGAAAGTTATATCATGTATCATTGTTTTATTTGTTTTTAATGGAAATGATTGCTATGACGAATAAAATTAATGTGTTTCAATCCACTTGTTTAACATATTTAATACTTCCAGTTTTAGAACAGCAACATAGAGAGCTGTGTGTACTTTTATGTACTTTGCATGTTTATTAAAACAATATTCCAAACAAATGCATGTTTGTTCTGCTCTGTGACGTTTCTTTTCCATCTTCATGTAATGAATTCAAAGTCCATTTTCAATTTTAAATGATATATATTATTCTAATACACCCGCACTATATAGCCTAGTTTAAAATATCTCGTTATATTGAACGATATATCACTGTACTTTTTACAACGTTAGGAGAATAAGCATTGCGCGTTGCGCATTGTAACGTATGCAACGTTAGGAGAGTAACCAAAGCAATGCGAACGATTTCAGATGTGTGCGTTATTTTCACAGTTTTACAACTGAACTCCAAACCGTGATATATTAAACGATAATTCACAGTAAACGATGTTCTATTTCTTAAATATATACATCCTTGAGGCTCTCAAAATCAGAGTTTAGAATTATTTCTGGTTTTAATTTCTACCTTCGTGTTGTTAAAAAAAAATACCTAACGTATTATTTTTGAGCAGGAAACCTGAAACACGATTTTTTTTCTTGACCTTATCGTAAGATGTTTAATAAAACTGGGCCCCGATTAATAATGAAGGCCCTATCGTGTTCACAAGGCAAACGTTAACGGACTGCGGACGGCGGACGACGGACACTCACTGTTGTATAATGTTCATCAAAGATTCCAGTAATGATCTACGGAAAATCAATTAGTTACAGTACCAAGCTTGGCCTATTTAGTATGGGGCCACACAGGTAGCTTGGAGGGATATAAACATTGTACATTGCATGCAGAGGACATTCTTAATCTTGTCTGTGTTTAGGTTAGACGTCTTCATTAAAATGGTAGTGTTCCAGAACTGAGTCTTGTTTATTAATATTGTCACACATTCAGCTAACAATATAACACTCACCATCCCATAAGCTCTGCTGGCCTTTGAGTTTACATTTTGTCTTCTTTTTCTTCATAGGTTTAAATATGTTATTGGTGCAATATAAACATCAAAGAGTAATATGCAAAAATAATTTGCTTTATACTATTTTTATAATTAATATTAATGATTGAACAATGCAAGTAATGTAGAAATAACTAACGGGACACCTCGAAATTTTAAAAAAGTCAAGATTGCCGTGTGTTCGTTTAAGACACAAAACAGGGGCATGTTTTTCAAATTCGGGTTCAGAACAGAAGGAAATTAACATTTACGGTAAAATTACACAATAAAATAAATAAAATAAATACAATGTAATAAATGTCAATGTATGCACTTTATTGAAACTAGATGCTAATACTGATAACAGTTGTTAACAAAATAACATTAAATGATCATTTGAACCGCACAGTTCTATCAGTGTTTCGTCATCCCTGCTTCCATGGTGAGTGTATAATGGATGAATGTTGGTCTTTATCCGTGTCACTACGACTATTCCACTGCTCTGAGCCCCTTTATGATGTAAAAGGTGGGGTGTGGGGGGGGGGGTGGGGGGGGGGGGTTGAGTTTAAACGGTAAGTAGCAATGTAACAATACGATTTTGTTGTTTTACGTCATTTTAGCACATGTTAGGCCATATATGACGGTCGATTTTCTGTGGTAGAGGCAGACCACCCCATTTTTCCTGGGTAGAATCAGTACTTTATACCTCCCGCCATCCGTAGGAATTGACACACTTTTTCACTTGACAAGTCGAGCTACCAGTGGGATTCGAACCCGAAGCGGTGAGAGGCGAGACAGTCTTAGACGTTTTACCACAGATGCGCTTCAATAAGAAACTAAATAAAAAAGGGTCTGGATCTAGACGAGTTAACTGTATGTAACATGCATCTTAAACAAACGAACAACTACATTATTAGTAGTCATAGTCTTGATCATCGTCGACGCTTGATTGTAAATACAATCGTCTTGACCCTTTGTGCAGAAAACAAAATTGAAACCGGAAACACGTGTCCGTATATTTTTTATTATTATAGTATTTTTGACCATCCACATTTAGTTTGTCGATATAATGATGAATTTTCCCTCTTTGTTTATTTATTAACTTTGTGTTTTTCTACCGTTCTGTATATCTGTATATCTTCAATAGAAGGTGCATCAGTATCAGCCAATCAGAAACGATAACATAATCTCGGCAAACTTCGGCAAACTTCAAACTTTGTTTAGAAGAACTGTTCTAGACGTTTGTCTTGAAGACAAGCAAGCGTTGCAGATGATCTAGACTAGTCAAACCTGTTCAAGAGACCATCTTATTTATAAAACACCTGATTTAAAATACCACCTTTTCAGTTTCAAATAAAAATACACTTGTATTAAGAGACCACATGTGTCAATAAACCAGTGTTACTCCTCCATAGAAACCATTGTTACTGCTCCATAGAAACCATTGTTATTCCTCCATAGAAAGCATTGTTACTCCTCCATAGAAAGCATTGTTACTCCTCCATAGAAACCATTGAAAATATTGCTACTCCTCCATAGAAACCATTGTTACTCCTCCATAGAAACCATTGTTACTCCTCCATAGAAACCATTGAAAATATTGCTAATTTTCCATAGAAACCATTGTTACTCCTCCATAGAAACCATTGCTACTCCTCCATAGAAACCATTGTTACTCCTCCATAGAAACCTCCTCCATAGAATCCATTGTTACTCCTCCATAGAAACCATTGTTATTCCTCCTTAGAAACCATTGTTACTCCTCCATAGAAACCATTGTTACTCCTCCATAGAAACCATTGTTACTCCTCCATAGAAAGCATTGTTACTCCTCCATAGAAACCATTGTTACTCCTCCATAGAAACCATTGTTACTCCTCCATAGAAACCTCCTCCATAGAATCCATTGTTACTCCTCCTTAGAAACCATTGTTACTCCTCCATAGAAACCATTGTTACTCATAGAAACCATTGTTACTCCTCCATAGAAACCATTGTTACTCATAGAAACCATTGTTACTGCTCCATAGAAACCATTGTTATTCCTCCATAGAAACCATTGCTACTCCTCCATAGAAACCATTGTTACTCCTCCATAGAAACCATTGAAACCATTGCTACTCCTCCATAGAAACCATTGTTACTCCTCCACAGAAATCTCCTCCATAGAATCCATTGTTACTCCTCCATAGAAACCATTGTTATTCCTCCTTAGAAACCATTGTTACTCCTCCGTTGAAACTTCCTCCATAGAAACCATTGTTATTCCTCCATAGAACATTGTTACTTCTCAATAGAAACCATTGTTACTCCTCCATAGAAACCTCCTCCATAAAATCCATTGTTACTCCTCCATAGAAACCATTGTTATTCCTCCTTATAAACCATTGTTACTCCTCCATAGAAACCTCTTCCATAGAAACCATTGTTACTCCTCCATAGAAACCATTGTTACTCCTCCTTAGCAACCAGTGTTACCTTACCATTTTGATGGTAGATTTGAATCAGAGAAGTAACAATGGCCAAACGTTTCGTGCCATATTTTGGTTGCACTTGTTCGTTAATTTACAAATGTAATTAGAACCCACGTATTGGCATCGAGTGGGTATTGTCAAACACAGTAATGCAAGACAACGAGTGAACGATACCAACTACTAGATGATTGTCGATGAAAAGTAGAACGATTTGTGTTACTAACCGCATTTGGCAGCGACGAAATTATGTAAAGCACACGGTTGTAACGATTGGATTTGGAACGTGCAATCGTTCAGATCGTCCTCACTTCCACTAAAGTCATCTCTGTGGAAAACTCGGAAGTTTCGTCTAATGTGTTGCGAGACGATTGGAATGTTCCACTGTGAACGAAATAAATATACAGAGTTATAGTGTATGTCTTCGATTCCTAGTATAATATACAATAAAACGTTTCATATAATTTTAACAATACCGTTCTGAAAGAGTTATAAGAGACTATATGAGTGTTGCCCCAGCAGTTCCATCTGACTCACAAATAGCTGAAACAATACCCCCAACGTATCAAAGATGTATGTTGTTGTTTTTATTATATATATTCAGGCAAGATAGTCTCCACGTACCCATATATTATAAGAAACGTATATTAATTGAGTTTCAAAAGAAATATGATTATAATTCACTTTTCACATTAAAACGTGCATTACACCATGTTTCAGCGTTGCTTTAAACAGGCGCGTAGCTGCCTATACGCAGATACGCAACTGCGTACAGAAATGTTGACAAGAAAAAAAGAATAACGCATTTCAAAGCAATTGTAATGATTTGTTAGTGTACAATCAAACTTGGGTATGACGAAAAATGCTCTAGCTACGCGCCTGGATTACCGTTTGGATCTGATAATGGTTTGATCTTCAAAAAATAGTTCAATCATTTATTTTACAAAAGAAACGTTTTGCAAATTAGACTGTCTTGATGTGGCCGAGTTGGACAGATGAAGCTGCAGAGATTATGATATCGATGTCAGGTGTTACGCTTATGATTATATCATTTACCCCTTTCGCCGCCAAATTTCAAATGTCGTCTGTTAAAATGTTAATGCAAACCTTCCGGTGCTATTATATATATAAAGTGTTATTGAAAACATTCTTACTGAGTGGCGAACAGTGTACACACTAATCAGCCCGCACAATATACACGCTGATCTGGATTTACATCGGTCATACAAATCGATGTGTTTGACTGTGGCAGCGCCGAAAGGGTTAATTTCTACCTATCCATGACACAAGCATTGCAGAGCATTGTTTTATTATTGTCAGTCCATTCATATTGACTCTGAACCTGATTGATATATGCATACATCACTGCTCAGAGTCTTCCACAGGGCATTTAAGAGCATATTCCCCCTATCCTTTAATTCTAATCGATCTCTCTGCCATATCCCTTAAAACATCATAAAACCTGCAAAATGCATTAAACCTGTCTATACACAGTTAGTTACTTGTAGGCAATACTCCTAAAAATCCTTTCATTTACAGTCGAAATATATTTCGAATTGCATCTATACAAATCATGATCCCTAAAAGCATTGGTCACCCAAAGGGTAACTTCCTTCCACACCCATCCCATGATATTCAGACTTAATATCACCTATCCCTTAAATTATTTTTGTGGAATACCGTGCAGTACTTTGGCAAGCATTTTATAGCCAGCTTTCAAACTACTAACATGTTATAGTAAAGTAGTTGTAGTTAGAACATACTGGTGACTTATCGGTCTTAAAACCATATAATAAAACAAACATACATTTTTCTTATGAATAGATTACTAAATAAATATGCAACAATATCACCTACTTGGAACTCCTCTCAATAAAATACTTGAGACTGAAAATATAAAATTTATTTTAAGATAGAATAGGAAACAAACAAAGGTAAAAAGACCAGTTTCATGCTCAAACCTAATCAGCAAATTTATGTGTTAATATGTATTTTACTGACCTCGATAATTTCAAAGGATATGTTTTCCTTTTATTTGTATATTATAGTCAATAGTGTCGAGATATACCTATTTTGCGTTTATTGTAGTTCTTCGAATTTTAGCGAATATACAGGTCGAAAAAGTAGATATAAAAGTCGAACAGGAAATGTAGCTTTCAAGGACAACAGTCAACCACAAACACGCATAGAAACAACCACCACACATATGAATAAAAGGCAAGATATGACATCACAAAAATAAAAGGGTTGACAATAGGGCTACCGTCTTGGAACGGTCCGTGGTAAAAAATCTCACTCTAACCCTACGGATGTCATCCCGATAAAACGGGACTGTGTAAATAAATATATCCACGCCAGGTAATATTTTTTAACAAAAAGGCAGAATTAATAGGCGATAACACATAAATGATCATGTATATATAATATAAAAAAGCCTAGAAAGCCACAAAGCAAGAACTTAATGCTGTGCAGAAGCCAGGGCAACAAGAGAACAAACCGTTTGGGGTAGGACGACACAAGATTTAAGACAAACATCAAACGCTACTGTCCTTTGAGATTTAGTTAAACGTCATCATAGAGTACACAGTCTGTTCGGTCATCGCACAACCTAAATGGGTCAACCAATAAACATGAAGTGCTTTGCAAAATGATACGGTCATAACTTTTTGATAAATTGTTTAACAAGTTTAATAAATATTGTATGAACGTGATTATGACCAAGGATCTTACTAAGTTTATAAATCAAAATTGCAGTCGTTTTGACTGAGACTGTTCATAAACGGAAGTGAAAAAAGCTAGCTACCGTTCACACCCTCTAGGCAAAAATTAATATTTAAAACGTCAATAGTACGTAAATTTGAGCCACCACGAAGATGGTATGCATATGACGGTGAACTGTGGTATTTTCGTACCATTTCCTGGCCAGCGACGTATGGTCCAAATTTCTAACAAAATTCTTTGCCCTAACCGAGAAATAAACAAAATGACAAAATGGAATTTAGTTCGGAGCTGAGGTTATGAAGCCTGCCTATCACAAGTAAGTCAAAATAGTAGACAACATATC
Source organism: Cyrtodaria siliqua (assembly GCA_037043455.1). Taxonomy (NCBI): domain Eukaryota; kingdom Metazoa; phylum Mollusca; class Bivalvia; order Adapedonta; family Hiatellidae; genus Cyrtodaria; species Cyrtodaria siliqua. The sequence continues at coordinate 34,397 of JAWPHD010001171.1, forward strand.
CTAATGGTGATCATCAGAGCGTTTAAAGGCTGGAGTAGTGGAATCTTTATTCAAAATTAAAGAAAGAGAACAAAGTATTTGAGAGTAAAAGTACATATAGTGGAAAGGCTGATGACATAGTAATAAGGATTAATTCGCTGTAAATCGAATACATGCTGTCATTATATCTTAAATAAACAGGTGCACAAACAGTCTTTACACAGTAGTGTACATAGCAACCACCGCAGTACTGTTAAACGAAACATATACTTTTGCGGAAAAAACAAATATATTAAACGATTTTTAAAAACGCATACTGTTTCTACATTATTTTCGGTATTTTTAAAAACACATACTGTATATACATTATTTTCGGTATTTTTAAAAACACATACTGTATATACATTATTTTCGGTATTTTTTTTTAATTGAATGTTCATATATCAAGTATATTATTAGCTTATTTCTTAAATTTCCATCTTCCAAATCACAATGTACAGAAAGCATCACTGTAAAAGGAATACAATTTCCATAAACACATGATTTGATTTTCTGTTCCTTAAAGGAGAAAACATTTTGGAAATGATACAATATCAGTTTTCAAAGTCGTTTAGTATATATGTTGCTAGTACATACCAGCTCCGACGAATAACAAATCAAAGACATATCAAAGACAGCGACTTTCATTTTGAATCCTTTGTATGAAGTGCTCCTAATTTGCTGCTTTGTGTTCAAAAATGCGAACTGATGCTAACAGATGTTCAGGACCTGTTTTAGTGATTGTATATAGACGTTCTGGGATAATTACCAGTATTTGAAGTGTTTGATGTGTGAGGCAGAAATAGCTGTGCCTTTAAAACAAAACAATTTGCATGTTGTTTTTTTGTTACATAAAGGGAAACATGCATATCAAAATACCTATTTCCTGAAATTACGCCTAATTAGTATGTTACAAATGACTTATTCCCGTCCAGAATCAAAGCCTTTCTACTAAACTATACTGATTTCAGACATAATATGTTGCTGTTTTGGTTCAACACGTGTACATAATGATTTTTTTATTGCACATTATTGCACATTAATTACCTGACTTTTGGAGAAATGAATGCATTCGTTTTTATTATAAATAGGTTATTTTGTCGGTGCACTCCAGAACACAGTTGGTACATTTTCCTATCCGTCACAACATCAACTTACCCACAGAAAAAATTGTAAACTTTTAAATTAAATAGGAAGCTTATTTTCTTCTCTAAGCTGATGATCGGATATATATATATATAGTGAAAATAAAAGTAGATAAAAAAGGCCGAACAGGAAATGTAGCATTAACAGAACACAGTTGACCAAAACACGCATTCAGAACAAACAACAATTACAAGGATACGCAAAGTATGCGACACAACAAACATAAAGGTGACAGAAAGATCGCTAGATGTATTAAATGCACAAAACCTTACCCTACAATATCATATTTAAAGCTTCTCAAACGTTGACAAGCCTATAAATCGTCCAGTATTTTAACAGATGACAATACCTTTAATGTATGAACTTATTATATGCCGAGGTACCGTTGGATACGAGTGATTTGAATGATTTGTATGGGATGGCGAGTTGTCCGTTGTCCGTCCGTCCGTCGTCCGTCGGTAACTTTTGCCTCGTTAAGACGATAGGGCCTTCATTTTTCATCTGATCCTTACCAAACTTTACCAGATTGTTAATATCAATGAAAGCTCGGACAAGGTCGAAAACCAGCCAGATCGGAACATTAACAGCGGAGTTATGGTTCTTGATTTAGTTAAAAATGCTATATTTTGTCTCGTTAAGACGATAGGGCCTTCATTTTTCATTTTATCTTTACCAAACTTTAATAGATTGTTAATATCAATGAAAGCTCGGACAAGTTTGAAAATCAGCCAGATCGAATAAGTAACAGCGGAGTTATGGCCCTTGATTTAGTTAAAAATGCTATATTTTGCCTCGTTAAGACCATAGGGCCTTCATTTTTCATCCGATCTTTACCAATCTGTACCAGATTGTTATTGTCAATGAAAGCTCGTACAAGTTTGAAACCAGCTAGGTCGAACTAGTAACAGCGGAGTTATGGACCTTGATTTAGTTAAAAATGCTATATTTTGCCTCGTTACGACGATAAGGCCTTCATTTTTCAACCGATCTTTACCAAACTTTACCAGATTGGTAATATCAATGAAAACTCGGACAAGTTTGAAAACCAGCCATATCGGACTAGTAACAGCGGAGTTATGGCTCTTGATTTAGTTAAAATGCTAATTTGGCTTCGTTAAGACGATAGGGCCTTCTTTTTTCATTTTATCTTTACGAAACTTTAATAGATTGTTAATATCAATTAAAGCTCGGAGAAGTTCGAAAACCAGCCAGATGAGACCAGTAACAACGGAGTTATGGCCCTTGATTCAGTTAAAAATGCTATATTTTGCCTCGTTAAGACGATAGGGCCTTCATTTTTCATCCGATCTTTACCAATCTGTACCAGATTGTTAATATCAATGAAAGCTCGAACAAGTTCAAAAACCAGCTATGTCGGACCAGTAACATCGGAGTTATGGTCCTTGATTTAGTTAAAAATGCTATATTTTGCCTCGTTAAGACGATAAGGCCTTCATTTTTCAACCAAACTTTACCAGATTGTTAATATCAATGAAAGCTCGGACAAGTTCGGAAACCAGCCAGATCGGACCAATATCAGCGGAGTTATGGCCCTTGATTTAGTTTAAAATGATATACCAGACTTACTTTACCAGACTGTTAATATTAATGAAAGCTCTAACAATTTCGAAAACCAGCCAGTTGGGACCACTAACAGTGGAGTTATGGCCCTCGATTCAGTTAAAAATGCTATAGTTTGCCTCGTTAAGACGATAGGGCCTTCATTTTTCGTTTTATCTTTACCAAATTTGAATAGATTGTTAATATCAATGAAATCTCGGAGAAGTTAAAAAGCCAGCCAGATCGGACTAGTAACATCGGAGTTATGTTCCTTGATTTAGTTAAAAATGCTATATTTTGCCTCGTTAAGACGATAGGGCCTTCATTTTTCATCTGATCTTTACCAGAGTCTTTAGTTATGGCCCTTAATTTAGTTAAAAATGCTGTATTTTGCCCAAAGCTTTCAAAAAACGTAAATTGCAGTCACTCGCTTCATTGATGTTATAAGAGCCATGTTAGCCAGCAGAGCGTCGACAGGCCCTCTTGTTTTAAATTTACAGTCGGTATTGACAAGATATTTGTCTCGTTCAGACTGAAATTTGTTTTGATTTATTGATTGCTATTATTGAGATATTAAAGGTATTGTCTACTGGTGCGTTAGCTGTTAGGTTCAGTATATATATATTTATATATAACGCTTGTAATCTAGTAATAACAATGTGTACGGCGTAAACGCACCTCATTATTGCCTATCGTTTTTCTGGCTGACTCTCATAGAAACTTAATATTTAACACAACTCCAGCCCTTTGATCCACTGACACACATAACATGATGTATAAGGATTAACACTTGTTTAACAAAATGGCCGCCTTAAACAAATACAGTTTGGAAAGGCAAGAGATTCGATGTTTGTTAATCAAAACGATACCTTTTCTTAAAATGACTTCATGCAGTTATAACTGTACTGTCAACGTATGGTATTACTGTAATAGGACTCAGTTGGGGGGTATGTAAATAGATAGGTTTATAATCGCGTTACAACTGTCTCGCCGCAGAGCTGGCTTTTATGGTGATATCGGTAGAACGTCCGCTTCACATGCAAGGGATCCCGAGTTCTGAGAGTTCTAACCCGCTGAGTGCCTAAAATATTTAATTTTTCATTGTAATTTTTCCGGTCTGATTACATTACATTGTATTTTTGTCATTGTCCTAAGTCCTACCATGGATTACAAACAATATAATAGTTTTCTTCAAATTAACGTATTAATTATACTTACTACATACTTATCTGGGTCTATGCTCATGTTTCCATGTATACATTTCACTGAATGAAAATCAAATTTATTTATACGCTTACTTATAGACAGTGTCCCTTTAAACTGTTAACAACATGTACTACAGCAGGTAATAAGTGTTCTTATCGGGCATTTCATACAACCCTCAGAGATAAGTTGGTTCTGTCACGAGCTATCGGTAAGACAAACACGACCTTATATAACCCTTCTTTAAGACTGTTTAGTTAATCAGAGATTATTGTTCGGCGTTTTGCTACATATAAAGCATTTCATATAGGGTTTAAATATATAAAATGTAATACTCGGCATATAAAGACAAAGGTAATCCTGTATACGATTATCGACACCAATTTAACAGTGCGGTGGGCAAAATGGATTCCACTAAATTCTCTAATGTATTTTATGTCAGTTTCAACAGTTCCCTAGTGTCGCAATAATTTTAGAGATTTGATATTCTGGCAGGCAGATTTGTTTGAATTGTGGTTTACGTAATTTTTAGCACATTTTAGGCCATATACAACGGAATATTTTTTTGTAGCGGCAGCCCACCCATTTTCCCTGGGTAGAATCAGTATTGTATTCCTCCCGACATTCGTTATACTGGCACGCAGAATGTTGTCTTATATGTATATGGGCGTCAATATAGAAGATTGTGTGTATTACAAAGTAAAATAGTCAAATCTTCTATTTTATTTAATATGTTCATTAAAAAAACAGAATAAAAAAAATATATTATTTTAAATTGTCCGACGCTGCTAGTATGTTGTTTACTTATTACAAATATAAGTCTAGCTAAATAAACATTAAATTAACAAATTTATTGTCACAAATTACAGACATAGTTCATCTCAAAATAAGTGCAAACTATATGTTCACTCGTGCAATATGCTCGTTAAAGCACAGTTTTTTTTTAACATTTCGATGAAATGTATCTGGGATTCATTCCAAACAAACATTAACTAGGAATATTCATATAGAGGGCAAGTAATTACAAAAAAAATCTATCACATATAACCGCAACTCGCATATAAACGAAACGCAAAACGCATATAAACGCAAAAAACTAAAACACACACAAAAAACAAAAAAACAACAACAAACAAATAAAAACAAACTATAATTGCAATTACTCTTCAATCACGTTTTTAAAAAATTAAAAACGCACCATGCAATACCAGTTCTTCTCAAATAATGTTGAATACCATTATTGCTTCTACTGTGCATTGTACGATTATGACTTTTTAAACTTTGTATTTTTTCTTTTAGATACTTTGAAAATAAATAAATTAACACCCTTTATATATGCTTGAAATCCTTGGGACGGATTGTATTGATTTATTTATTAAAAGCATATCTGTCTTATTGATAGTGTTGTAATAAAATAAAGGAACAAATCATTCGAACTAACAGTTAATTCAATGTATTTCTCACCGTTCATTCATTGGGATTTAAATATATTATATCTAATATCGGTCGCCGTAACTTTATCGCGCCCTATTGTCTAAGGCATTTTGTGTAGCTAAGTAGATGTATTATTATATACATAAAAGCAAGGAATTGATAAGGAATATAAAGGACATTTTGCTTTTTAAATTAATTAAAAAAAACTGTTCGATGAAATTAAAGTGTTTTTTTCGCGCTCATTGGTTTTGCGCAACTAATTGAGAAAACTATAATCGATTTGATTGGCTATTGTAGTTGCTAAGGCGTCGAGTCATTCGAATCGAAGAAGGTCTGTTGTTTAACCCAGATTTACTTTCGTTCTTATTTCTTTCCGAATAAGGAAAAAATAAAATAAAAATGTGATTTTTAGACAGAATAACAGTGAAAATATTCGGATAAGTGTATCTAGAGCGTAGAATTATATCGGAAGTTTGACGACAGTTGTTTTACCAAAAATATGACGACAGCTAATATAAACAGCCAGGAATTGTATGGTCCAGAACGGAACGTACGATTTCAGAACATAAGAAACAAACTAACACGTTCGCACGTGCTACAGGATGGAGAGTATAATTACACGAGCAACAAACTAAACCGGGATATATGGAGAACCAGCCACAGTACAGACTTTTCTGTAAGTATGCCGAGAGTTTGTTCCAACGCACTGGAGGCGATTGGACGTTTTATGTCCACGTCTTATTAATTAACAAATAATTTGCAGTTTTAAAATATTGTGATCAACCATGCATTCTTTACTAGTTACTACTTAGTTATTTGACTATTTTCTCATATAACCCCCTTTCCAACATTTAAAAACGAGAATGTCCGCCTGTCGGCAATAAGCGTCTCACCTATATAAGGGCCATACTTTTGCTAAAGTTCAAAACAGCGTTATGTAACTTGTGTGTGATAGTGGTATTGATGATGCTGAGATACATGCAAAGTTTACATCTATTTGAATAAGTATTGTTGGAGATATTAGAATATGAAAAACTCTAACGCAAAACGTTAACGTAAATGAATTTCTAAATAAAACAAAGGACCATAATTTGGCTAATATTCAATTTACAGTTATGGAACCTATGTATGTGAATGTTCCTGAAGATACTGAATGCATATGTAAAGATGTATTGGAATAAGCAATGCTGGTGATATTAGAATGTGAAATATATATACATATATATATATATATATAAATAACGCAAAACGTTAACGTAAATTAATTTCGAAGTCGAAAAAATGGCCATACTTTTGTTTAGATGCAGTACAGAGTTATGGAACTTGCGTGACTAAGTAGCCTTGGTGATACTGAAGACATATGCAAATAAACCTTAACGTAAATGTTGACGCCGCCGTCACCATCACCACAAAGTGAAAAAGTGCCTTCGAAGACGACACAATAATATCACTTTTAGTCATTAAATTTTGCTTTCGGTGGTGGATATGCTTAATTAAAATGAACTGTAAACACAAAACACATAGTTCTAAAAGTCGTAAAGCCCCAGATGAATTCATTCTTAATAATTTTTGAAACACAACTAGTGAAGTAGTCGAGTTTTCAAACGTTTTCATAAACAATATTCAAACCGCTAGGAGCTTTGCACACGTGTGTCTTTTATATGAAATTGAAGCATATAATATATACTGTACAAAAAAAGTTTACCACGACTTTTTAAAGACATAGATTAAACATATGAACATTCATACAATTGTTTAAAGATATTAGAAATGCTAGGTAAGGATGTGCTTTTCAAAAAATTGTGTTATTTCATTTAATACTTTTTACTCCGAGTAGGTCATATTAGGTTTACGTGACAACGAGTATTATGACATCAGCATTGTCGCTAATTGCAAGTTAATTATAGGTTTCCTATCTTACATAAATCAATCATTAGTCTGACTTAATGCACAATATAATTATAGGTGTCTATTACATGCTGTACAATCGACTCCGTGGCCGGGATAGACGCTGCGACTAAAACTTCTCGCCTCTCACCGTTGCGGGTTCGAATCCCACTGGGAGCTCGATTTGTCAAGTGAGAATGTGTCCATTCTTATGGATGGCGGGAGGTATACAGAACTGGTTCTACCCAGGAAAAATGGATTGCCTCTACCTCAAAACAATTGTCCATCACATATGGCCTAACATGTGCTAAACATGACGTAAATCACCATACAAACAAACAAACATATTAATGAACAGATATACAGGCGTCTATTCTATTGTACACTCTTTTGAACATGATGGAAAAATAAATATTCCACCACAGAAAGCGCTGCACTGCTTGTGAATAAAGGATATGTTCTGTTCTGTTATGTTCTATAGCGTCTCCGTGGCCGAATGGTTAACGGCGTTGCGTTGTAAACCTTCGTCTCTCACCGCTGCTGGTTCGAATCCCAGTGGGAGCTCGACTTGTAAGTGAGGAAGTGTCGATTCTTACGGATGGCGGGAGTTATATAGTACTGGTTCTACGCAGGAAAAGTGGTGGTGGTCTGCCTCCACCACAAAAAATCGCCGTCATATATAACTTTACATGTGTTAAAAATGACGTAAAATACCATACAATAAACAAACAAACAAACAAACAAAACTGTTCAGTTCTTGAAACGTTTGACACATATATACTATTTAATGTATTGGTGTCGTTTACGTATTGGCAATCACATAAAGAATACATATGTAAATTTAAATTCCTGGCTGACATTTTTATGAACTTGAAACCAGATCATTGAGCCGAGATAGTTTAGGCTTACGTTTGATTATTATAATATCAAAGTTGTGTTAATGGAAGAATACTCTTTTGATTGAAACCTAAGTGGTCTGGATTTGTTCATATGAGTGGAGATATATTGTATTGGCATTAGCGTAAACTCGATTTCCATTATTGAAGTCAAATAAAAAATACCACAAAGAGGTATTAAAAGGTCATGTTTTTTTTATCAGTTTCATGTTCAGTGTAGTATACAGTCCGACGGGTACGTCGACTTTCTCAAATTCCTCTGCAAGATATACAATCCAATGGGTAATTCGACTATTTAGTTTTAAGTTCAAACTTATTTATTTTACATCGATTGTAACGAAAGCTTTCTGAACTTATTTTAATCACTCTCGGTGTCTCCTGAGTACTGAGCAAATGAAAATAAAGTGTCTTACTCAGGGAAACAACATATAATTATGATCAGGGCGGGGACCGAACTAACGACACGTCGATCCTGGGTCCGACGCTCTACCACTAGACCACAGCGCTCCACACGACTTCTTCGACCCCCTTAATATACATATAAATATGGTTGTGAGTAGGGCATATCGTTTTTTACCAAGAACGTGATGGTAATATGTCCAGGAATGTCTTGTTTCGACATATGTTGTCTTTGATGTTGATACCTGACGGGTTTGGTCATTATAATCACAATGCATTGCGGATTAGAGGGCCGACATCGATGATATAGGACGGACTATGTGGCCGACATCCATGATATAGGACGGACTAGGACTAAAGTGGGCGACATCCATGATATAGGACGGACTATGTCGCCGACATCCTTGATATAGTACGGATTAGGTGGCCGACATCCGTGATATAGTACTGACTAGATGGGTGACATCCACGATATAGTACGGGCAAAGTGGCTGTCATCCGTGATAGTACGGACTAGGTCGGCGACATCCATGATATAGTACGGACTAGATGACCTACATCCGTGATATAGTACGGACTAGGTGGCCGACATCCGTGATCTAGTACGGACTAGGTGGCCGACAACCGTGATCTAGTACGGACAAGGTGGCCGCATCCGTGATATAGTACGGACTAGATGGCCGACATCCGTGATATAGTACGGACTAGGTGGCCGACATCCGTGATCTAGTACGGACTAGGTGGGCGACACCAACGATATAGTACGGACTAGGTGGCCGCATCCGTGATATAGTACGGATTAGGTGGGCGACATCCGTGATATAGTACGGACTAGATGGGCGACATCCATGATATAGTACGGACTATGTGGGCGACTTCCATGATATTGTACGGACTAGGTGGCCGACATCCATGATATAGTACGGGCCAAGTGGCCGACATCCATGATATAGTACGGACTGGGTGGCCGACATCCATGATAAAGTACGGACTAGGTGGGTGACATCCGTGATATAGTACGGACTAGGTGGGTGACATCCGTGATATAGTACGGACTAGGTGGCCGACATCCGTGATATAGTACGGACTAGGTGGGTGACATCCATGATATAGTTCGGACTAGGTGGCCGACATCCGTGATCTAGTACGGACTAGGTGGCCGACAACCGTGATCTAGTACGGACAAGGTGGCCGCATCCGTGATATAGTACGGACTAGATGGCCGACATCCGTGATATAGTACGGACTAGGTGGCCGACATCCGTGATCTAGTACGGACTAGGTGGGCGACACCAACGATATAGTACGGACTAGGTGGCCGCATCCGTGATATAGTACGGACTAGGTGGGCGACATCCGTGATATAGTACGGACTAGATGGGCGACATCCATGATAATGTACGGACTATGTGGGCTCTTCCATGATATTGTACGGACTAGGTGGCCGACATCCATGATATAGTACGGGCCAAGTGGCCGACATCCATGATATAGTACGGACTGGGTGGCCGACATCCATGATATAGTACGGACTAGGTGGGTGACATCCGTGATATAGTACGGACTAGGTGGGTGACATCCGTGATATAGTACGGACTAGGTGGCCGACATCCGTGATATAGTACGGACTAGGTGGGTGACATCCATGATATAGTTCGGACTAGGTGGCCGTCATCCGTGATATAGTACGGACTAGGTGGCCGACATCCATGATATAGTACGGACTAGGTGGCCGACATCCATGATATAGTACGGACTAGGTGGCCGCATCCGTGATATAGTACGGACTAGATGACCTACATCCGTGATATAGTTCGGACTAGATGGCCGACATCCGTGATATAGTACGGACTAGGTGGCCGCATCCGTGATATAGTACGGACTAGATGGCCGACATCCGTGATATAGTACTGACTAGATGGCCGACATCCGTGATATAGTACGGACTAGGTGGCCGACATCCATGATATAGTACGGACTAGGTGGCCGACATCCATGATATAGTACGGACTAGGTGGCCGCATCCGTGATATAGTACGGACTAGATGGCCGACATCCGTGATATAGTACGGACTAGGTGGCCGACATCCGTGATCTAGTACGGACTAGGTAGGCGACACAAACGATATAGTACGGACTAGGTAGCCGCATCCGTGATATAGTACGGACTAGGTGGGTGACATCCGTGATATAGTACGGACTAGATGGGCGACATCCGTGATATAGTATGGACTATGTGGGCGACTTCCGTGATATAGTACGGACTAGGTGGCCAACATCCATGATATAGTACGGGCTATGTGGGCGACATCCATGCTATAGTACAGACTGGGTGGCCGACATCCATGATATAGTACGGACTGGGTGGCCGACATCCATGATATAGTACGGACTGGGTGGGTGACATCCGTGATATAGTACGGACTAGGTGGCCGACATCCGTGATATAGTACGGACTAGGTGGGTGACATCCATGATATAGTTTGGACTAGGTGGCCGACATCCGCGATATAGTACGGACTAGGTGTCCGACATCCACGATATAGTACGGACTAGGTGGGTGACATCCGTGATATAGTACGGACTAGGTGGGCGACATCCGTGATATAGTATGGACTAGGTGGGCGACATCCATGATATAGTACGGACTAGGTGGCCGACATCCATGATATAGTACGGACTAGGTGGCCGACATCCGTGATATAGTACGGACTAGGTGGGTGACATCCGTGATATAGTATTGACTAGGTGGCCGACATCAGTGATATAGTACGGACTAGGTGGGCGACATCCATGATATAGTACGGGCTATGTGGCCGACATCCATTATATAGTACGGACTAGATGACCGACATCCATGATATAGTACGGGCTATGTGACCGACATCCGTGATCTAGTATGGACTAGGTGGGCGACACCAACGGTATAGTACGGACTAGGTGGCCGCATCCGTGATATAGTACGGACTAGGTGGGCGACATCCGTGATATAGTACGGACTAGATGGGCGACATCCATGATATAGTACGGACTATGTGGGCGACTTCCATGATATTGTACGGACTAGGTGGCCGACATCCATGATATAGTACGGGCTATGTGGGCGACATCCATGATATAGTACGGACTGGATGGCCGACATCCATGATATAGTACGGACTAGATGGCCGACATCCATGATATAGTACGGACTAGGTGGCCGACATCAGTGATATAGTACGGACTAGGTGGCCGACATCCGTGATATAGTACGGACTAGATGGCCGACATCCATGATATAGTACGGACTAGGTGGCCGACATCCGTGATCTAGTACGGACTAGGTGGGCGACTTCCATGATATAGTACGGCTAAGGTGGCCGCATCCGTGATATAGTACGGACTAGGTGGGCGACATCAATGATATAGTACGGACTAGGTGGGCGACATCAGTGATATAGTACGGACTAGGTGCATCAGTGATATAGTATGGACTAGGTGGGCGACATCAGTGATATAGTACGGACTAGGTGGGTGACATCAGTGATATAGTACGGACTAGGTGGGTGACATCCATGATATAGTACGGACTAGGTGGGTGACATCCATGATATAGAACGGACTAGGTGGGCGACATCAGTGATATAGTACGGACTAGGTGGGTGACATCAATGATATAGTACGGACTAGGTGGGCGACATCAATGATATAGTACGGACTAGGTGGGCGACATCAGTGATATAGTACGGACTAGGTGGGCGACATCAATGATATAGTACATACTAGGTGGGCGACATCAATGATATAGTACGGACTAGGTGGGCGACATCAGTGATATAGTACGGACTAGGTGGGCGACATCAATGATATAGTACGAACTAGGTGGGTGACATCAGTGATATAGTATGGACTAGGTGGGTGACATCCATGATATAGTACGGACTAGGTGGGCGACATCAATGATATAGTACGGACTAGGTGGGTGACATCCGTGATATAGTACGGACTAGGTGGGCGAAATCCATGATATAGTACGGACTAGGTGGCCGACATCCATGATATAGTAAGGACTAGGTGGCCGACATCCATGATATAGTACGGACTAGGTGGCCGACATCAGTGATATAGTACGGACTAGGTGGGTGACATCCGTGATATAGTATGGACTAGGTCGGCGACATCCATGATATAGTATGGACTATGTGGGCTGCATTATTTTCTTTATACTAATTGTGAGATGTTCCTGAAAGCGATGCAATGTCCTATATATACACACACAAGCTAAAGGACATTTCAAACAAAAATAATATAAGAACCAATTTATGGTAATAATAGCGTTTCAGTTTGTGAGCAAATCTTTATAATATTAAAGCACTTGCTGACATATGTTTAGTTCGACAATTCCTGATTGCCATGTAATAAATGAACACCGCAAAACTGGGTGGAAAAAATGTGCATTTGACATTTACACCAATTAGTAATGGAAGTTATCAGAATACATACGCAGATCTAATAACACTAATCGGTATTATGTCTGTGGAATATATAATTATTTGGTTGGAAAAGATAATAATAATATTGAACAGAATGTATATATATAGTCAGCTGTCGTTTTCGGTTAATAGCAAGAGTATCTCAGTTTTTGAAAGGTAGGCAAATAGTGTAAGTGTAATTGATAGGAGTTCGATTGTGAAACGTGACATGAAAAGTGAAAAGAGTAAATACATATCATAGCTATATGATAGCCGCGGTGTAATTTAATATACTCTGAGATATAAAATGGCATATGTATATAACGGGTATGGCTAGAGTTGAACAATTTGTTAATATATTCGGACAATGCTTTCAGATCCGATTGAAAACAGAACTTTTCCTAGCCCATTCAATATTTAAAGCTGCAATAAATTACAAATGACAAAAATACAAAGTCATTTGAAAAAACGTATGGGTATATTGTTTGTATTCATGATACACTTTACGCAAACATATTGCAGACAATAACTCGATTATCATAAAATGTTCAACCAAGCTTAAAGGGGTTGTTGCACTATTCTGGAACTAGCTTCTTTTAAAAGGGGCTTTAAAAAACATCGAAAAATTAAAAAGAAATTATCAAAATATCATAAAAATACAGGAGATATGATGTTTTCAAAATTTGCAAAAATTCTCAAACGGAGGCCCGATCTTGGATTGATGACGTCATCGCGCCTTTTTTACCATTTATTGCATATTGATAAATATCATTTAAAACAAAGAATATCACTGCAAATACAAGTAAATCGTAGAAAGAGCATATACGGTATAAATAGTTTACTTTGTATTTATAATTTAATACATTTATTTGCTTTAAGCACTATTTATGATCTATTTTCCATATATGGAAAAAGGCGCGATGACGTCATCATTCAAAGATGGCTGCCTCCATTGGAGTCTTTTTGAACATTTTCAAAAGGTCATAATTCCTATATGTTTTAAGATATTTTGATAATTTTTTTCAACTTTTTCCATATTTATTTAAATGAAACTAACATCTCATCGGGGGTCCTTTACCAAGTTTGTACAAATGGTGACCCTGGGGTCAGAATTAGGGGTCAACAGTTTAACATAGTAATATAGAGCAAATACATTTAATAACCGTCTTCTCTGATACCACAAGGGCTACAGCTTTGATATTTTGCATGTAGCATCATATAGTGGTCCTTTACCAAGTTGTACAAATGGTGAACCTGGGGTCAGAATAAGCCCCTCGCCGGGGCTCAAAAGTTTTAATATAGAAATATTAGGAAGTACATTTAAAAATCTTCTTTTTTTAAACCACAAGATAAGAGCTTGATATTTTGCATGTACAGCATCATCTAAGAGAGTACACTTTGTCAGTAGATCGATTCAGGCCCTCGTGGGTCTCTTGTTTTCAGGGTAATGGTCCTTTGAATATTTTAACAATGGCCTTCCGTAATGGATGGAAGGCCCTGACTTGTTTTCGAATAGAAAACGTTATATTGCTCTACCTTTACTCTATCTTTTTTAAAGATATTTCTTGTTTCTGCACAGCTTGTCAAGACGTTTGTCAATCTCTACCCAGAGTTGTCGTTCCTTGCATAAACATACATCTCTGTCAACGTCTCATCAAATACCAACAATCTTGGCAAACGATGAAAAACGATGAAAAATGCAAAATGTCTTGATTGCACTAATATGTTTCTGAGTTAACTTATATGGAATGCTTAAATTACAAAAGAAAACAATGTTTCGGCTTGAATATTTTAAATATACAGTACATTATGCTCAGATTTATATTCCAGTAGAATAATTTGTACTTTGGCATGTCACTCCGCCGTCAAAACATTCACAATACGCACCACTAAATCGTTCCCATAGGGTTACAGTACTTACTAGCACTTTCAGAATCACACAGCTCTTAACAACATTATTAAACTAAATTACTAAATTAAAATATAATCAAAATGTAGAAAATAAGTCATGTTTCTTTCGACTGTTTACTTCAACACCGTGACACCACCAACTATCGGTTGCTGATTGACACAATCAGCAACCGATAGTTGGTGGTGTCACGGTGTTGAAGTTCTGTTCGCCATTTTGATATTTTAGTCATGGTCATGTGACAAATTATATATCATGTGATCGCAGGCTACTTTCTTAGACGTTGACAAAGGTCAATGACGGCCTCTGGGAGAGACTGGACGATTGTATTTACAATCAAGCGTCGAAGATAATCAAGACTAACGTTTTACGTGTACACCAAACAAGGCCGGAACCAATACCAGGTTTTCGCAATGTTTATAAATCGGCATCTTTTAGCATTATTCCCGGGTACAGTTTAGCAATCACCAACATATATATTTGAAAATGAGCTGTTTGAAATGGGTATAATGACTTATATATCCAAAATCATGTTTACCTTTAACCTGGTAACATTTAAATAAATAAAGTTTTAAGTATTCACTTTTTCATCTTATTTTATTTAAAGTTTTAATATGTTATTATTGGTGCAATAATATCAAACTTGAATAATATTCAAATACAATTTGCTTATTACTATTCTTATAATTAATATTAATGATTGAACAAATGTAAGTTATCCAGAAAAACTAGCGGGACACCGTGAGTTTTAAAAGGAAGCAAAATTGCCGTGTGTCCCTTTAAAGTGAAACTGTATTGTTTTATTGCGCTCATTGTTTCTTGTTTCTTTTCCAACAGGGCGCCAGCTTGGACCCCAGCGGCTTGCAGGGTACCAGCAGCCAGGTATGCAAGGACATTCTTTTGTTTGAAGTAACTCAATAGCACTTAATAATACGTGTATATAATATATAGACTGTCTGGGGGTATTTAAAAACTTCATTCAGACACCCATCTGTAGATCAGTGTAGTTTGTTATCTCTCTAAATACCGTGTCATGTAAGCTAGGTTGTCAATAACGGGACTACAAAAGGCGGCCGAAACGTTTAATATGTATTAATATTACCAAATCAAATCAACTTATTCTTAATCCTGAAGAATGCCTTTTGATTGAATATATAATTTTAATCCCACGTTCATAATCAGAGTTTAGGGATTACCGTTAATCCGTGAATGTGTCGAAATATACTATATACCCACATACGAGTAAATTATCGATGAGGTGAAAATGTACTACATTTATAATATATTATTATTATTGTGGGGTCATGAACGTTATTTGTTCGGACAAATCGTGAATTTGATGCGACGTGTGAGTTTGACATGTACGCGTGTGGTTTAACATGGAACTGCTCCCAAGCAAAGGAACCCGGGACTGTCTAGATATATATAAATCCCTACATTCGATGGGCACGTAAAACGGGCGGTCCCGTGTATCAGTATATCCTCCGAGCACGTTAAAGAACCTTATGAGTTTATTCGTTAGTAAGAGTAGGACACGTTCCTGGATTCCTATATATCCTTCCCCTCTCTCTAAATAATTTATACTGTGTTGATGAGTTGTTAAATTCTATCTAATTCGAATATTTTCGTTGAGCTGTTAATGCGCCTGATTGATAACTGAGTACCTTCACCACTATCACTCCAACCCCACCCTTCCTCCCCCACACGGGTTATGTTCCCGTACAATCGCGTTGGACAGCGTAGTGGTGTTGGAAAGTGATTGATCAAGACCAGCTCGAAGTGATCCAGTCGCGGCTCTTACACACAACCTTCTAGTTATAAATACGTACATCACCACCAGATATTAGAATGCCCCTATCATGCTTTTATTGTTTTAAACTGTACATTTAATTAGTAGATCGACGTGAGAATCGTGGGCATGCAATGCTAAAATATATGACGTACACCTTTATGCTAGACTTACGTCATAATACTAAAGTAATAAACGGTACTTATTCTGCCGGTACATAACGATATTGATACATAGTATGCTGATTTATAAATGTAATCTGCTGATACATATCGATAACGATACAAAGTATGCCAATACATAACAATATATAGTCTGTCTATACATACGGGTAACGATACTTAATCTGTCGATACATGCCGGTAACGATAAATAGTCTGCACAGACATAAAAGTAACGATATGTACATAGTATTCCGATACATAACGATACATAGTCTGCCGATACATACGAACAATGATACATAGTCTGCCGATACATACGAACAATGATGCATAGTATGCCGATGCATAGTCTGCCGATACATACGAACAATGATACATAGTCTGCCGATACATACGAACAATGATGCATAGTCTGCCGATACATACGGACAATGATGCATAGTCTGCCGATACATACGAACAATGATGCATAGTCTGCCGATACATACGAACAATGATGCATAGTCTGCCGATACATACGAACAATGATGCATAGTCTGCCGATACATACGAACAATGATGCATAGTCTGCCGATACATACGAACAATGATGCATAGTCTGCGATACATACGAACAATGATGCATAGTCTGCCGATACATACGAACAATGATGCAAAGTCTGCCGATACATACGAACAATGATGCATAGTCTGCCGATACATACGAACAACGATACATAGGATACATAGTCTGCCGATACATACGAACAATGATACATAGTCTGCCGATACATACGAACAATGATACATAATCTGCCGATACATACGAACAATGATACATAGTCTGCCGATACATACGAACACTGATGCATAGTCTGCCGATACATACGAACAATGATGCATAGCCTGCCGATACATACGAACAATGATGCATAGCCTGCCGATACATACGAACAATGATGCATAGTCTGCCGATACATACGAACAATGATGCATAGTCTGCCGATACATACAAACAATGATGCATAGTCTGCCGATACATACTAACAATGATGCATAGTCTGCCGATACATACGAACAATGATACATATGCTGCCGATACATACGAACAATGATACATAGTCTGCCAATACATACGAACAATGATACATAGTCTGCCGATACATACCGATAACGATAAAAGTCGTCGATATATAAAGATAACGATATCTAATCTGCTCATACATATCGATAACAATATTTTTTCATCTATCGATTCAAAACGATAACGATATTTAATCTGACAATTCAAAACGATACATACTATGTCGATAAATAAATGATTACGATATGTTGTCTGTCAATGTCACATTATCGATACTTATGATATTGCACGTGACAAACTGAAAGTAAATCTAAAATTATATTTTTGTTTTATATAGTAAAACATGTTATCTCTACCCTTGCTGTAGTTGGTGCACCATTTCAACATGGGCAACATGAGCGGATCCATGCTTGACAAGGATATATTCAGGAGGAGTACAACAATGGCAGACTTCTTGCCCAATGGGGCCGTAAAGGTACGTGCGATATCTTCTCCGGGAAACAATATTTATTAGCAACATTACAAAATAATACTTACATTAACATGCTACTTGTTGAACAACTATCGCCTGACTGCACTTATTGATATATGAAGTGTTAATTATCGGACGTACTTTATCGATATATGGAGTGTTAATTATCTGATGTACTTTATTGGTATATGGAGTGTACATTATCTAATGTTCTTTACTAATATACGGAGTGTTATTCTCTGATTTGCTTTATTGATATTTGAAGAAATAAGTCTCTGATATATGACGTGTTAATTCTCTGATGAACTTCATTGATATCTGAAGTGTTATTCTCTGATGTACTTCATTGATATCTGAAGTGTTATTCTCTGATATATGAAGTGGTAATTCTCTGATGTACTTCATTGATATCTGAAGTGTTATACTCTGATGTACCTTATTGGTATATGGCGTGTTAATTATCTAATGTTCTTTACTAATATACGGAGTGTTATTCTCTGATGTACTTCATTGATATCTGAAGTGCTATTCTCTGATGTACTTTATTGATATCTGAAGTGTTATTCTCTGATTTGCTTTATTGATATTTGATAAAATAAGTCTCTTAAGTACTTCAATGATATCTGAAGTGTTATTCTCTGATGTAATTTATTGATATATGAAGTGTTAATTCTCTGATGTACTTCATTGATATCTGAAGTGTTATTCTCTGATATATGAAGTGGTAATTCTCTGATTTACTATATTGATATCTGAAGTGTTATACTCTGATGTACCTTATTGGTATATGGCGTGTTAATTATCTAATGTTCTTTACTAATATACGGAGTGTTATTCTCTGATGTACTTCATTGATATCTGAAGTGCTATTCTCTGATGTACTTTATTGATATCTGAAGTGTTATTCTCTGATTTGCTTTATTGATATTTGATAAAATAAGTCTCTTAAGTACTTCAATGATATCTGAAGTGTTATTCTCTGATGTAATTTATTGATATATGAAGTGTTAATTCTCTGATGTACTTCATTGATATCTGAAGTGTTATTCTCGGATGTACTTCATTGATGTCTGAAGTGTTAATCTCTGACGTACTTCATTGATAACTGAAGTGTTAATTCTCTGATGTACTTCATTGATATGTGAAGTGTTAATCTCTGATGTACTTCATTGATGTCTGAAGTGTTAATCTCTGACGTACTTCATTGATAACTGAAGTGTTAATTCTCTGATGTACTTCATTGATATGTGAAGTGTTATTCTCTGATGTACTTCATTGATATCTGAAATGTTATTCTCTGATGTACTTCATTGATATCTGAAATGTTATTCTCTGATGTACTTCATTGATATCTGAAATGTTATTCTCTGATGTACTTCATTGATATCTAAAGTGTTAATTCTCTGATGTACTTTTTATCAATATTGATATACGACGTGTTAATTCTCTGATGTACTTTATTGATATCTGAAATGTTACTTTAAAGTGATCCGTGGTCGAGGGGTTAACGACGTTGCGTTGTAAATCTTCTCGCCTCTCATCGCTACGGGTTCGAATCCCACTGGGAGCTCAACTTGTAAGGGAGAAAGTGTCGATTCTTACGGACGATGGGAGGTATACAGTACTGGTTATACCCATGAATAAGTGAGTGGTCTGTCTCCACCACAAAACTAGACCGTCATACGTTAAACACCAATCAAACAAATATTTTATTGATATGTGTTAATTCTCTGATGTACTTTATTTCAGCCCGAGTTGTGTGGGTTAAGCAGAGTCATCAACTGGCCTGTGAGTACATTTGACTCATTTCATTTTAAATAATTAAACGGGTTGATTCACTATTTTCAAATACAATTTATTTAAAAGGGCTCTGAAAAACATGAAAAAAGCTGAAAGAATTATCAAAATGCCAAAATAAATAAATAAAGGAGATATGACCCATTGAAAATTTGCAAAGAACACAAATAGAGGCGGCCATCTTGGAACGATGACGTCGTCGTGCCTTTTTACCATATATGGCATATTGACAAACAAAGAAAATCACTGCAAATTGATTACAAATAAATATACAGATTTAAAATGTATAAATTGTATGCTTATTTTTCATTTGCAGTGAGTTTCTTTGCTTTAAAGGACATTTTGTCAATATACCATACATGGTGAAAAGTTGCGATGACGTCAACGTTCCAAGACGGCCGCCTCCATTTATGTTTTTTTGCAATTTTTCAATAGGTCATATCTCTTCTTTTTTTTCTTGGCATTTTGATAATTATTTCAGTTTTATTTCTTTTCAGAGCTCTCAGTTTAAAATAAACCTTGTTTGAAAATAGTGCATTAATCTCTATAAATAATAAAAATTTAGAAAAATTCGCTCCAACATTTTATGTTTGCGCAGATGCACTTTGGTGTTTTAGCTTTATCTAATACGTACATTTGGCTTCGATTTTAACAAAATATATATAATCACGTAAATGTCTCTATTTTAAACTGTTTTTGTGTATATATTTGTGTATATATTTTGTGTATATATTTTGATCGTTGATTTATTTTTTAGGATATGGCACCTCGTTTTATGAAAGATAGACGAGTCGGACCATCAGAATACACATCGAGTTTCGTCACAAATGTAAGAGCAAACTAAAAATATCTCATCTCCTTCTAAGGTCGCGGTCCCATTATAAGCCATAGTGTCACGTTAATCCCAAATGCATTAGCACTGGTATGTTAGTACAGATAGGTCAGTGATTTCACCATATCTGCTCAAATATAAGCTAAACAACTTATACAGCATTATTTTGCAATATATTACATCAGATATGCCTCTGTCGAAATAGCTCATTGTTATTACTGCTGTCTTATATAACATATTTAATTGAGTTCTACGTTATACATATTACTGGAAATTTATTGGAAACATGATAATCCGATATTCTTAGATTCACAAAAAATGAAAATCGTCATTTGTTATCCAATACACCCCTGTCTATCATTTCGTTATTGCCAACCTGTTCTGTTTCAAATGATTAGATTTATTACATCTAATTAGCGTTTGTGCCTTTTAATTTATGTTCACGATTATTTCTTTTAGGTACGAAGCCGTTCTGTACCAAGTTTCCCACGTGCTGACACATCAAAATTACAGTTACCGCTTGACCCAGACAAATTCTGGAGACAACGGAATACAAACTTCTCCCTTGGAAGTGATAACGATGGGTGAGAAATTATATGTTAAGCGAGTACATCAGCTTTTTCAACAACAATAATCAAACATTTTAAAACTGTTCCAATTCATGTAAAAAAAATCATATCAATCAAAATATGGCGGTGGCACCTCACTGTGTGGTTAGGTCCACATCTTAAATTTCACATCCGTTCAACTTCCGGTAGGTCAAGATATTCAGGTATGAAAGTACCAATTATTTTCCCCATAGACACCAATGTTAAAGTCTCACGTATTAATGATTTGCTGCAAATTCAACTCAAGTATGGATAATGCAGCAGTGTAATGTTCATATAGAAAACTATTTTTCCACTTGAAAAATCACCAGAAAACGTGGGGTCACAAGACATGTAAGAAAGTTCTTGTTTGTTTACTAAACAGGTCACGGGTACAGCTGTTTTTATTGATCGACTGTTTTCATTGCTCACAAAGTGTAAGCATAGAGTCGAAATTTCGAAAATGTTCATCAGTGATCCAGTAAAACCTATTAATACGCTTCTTATACATATAACCACAAAATCGAATAGAAATGGGCAATTTTCCCCTACTTATAATGCCCATTTCCACGAAAAAGGAGGGATTACTTTTTATTATAGGAACTACATTCGACTACACCTCGGAGGCTACACCTCGGAGGTTTACATGTAATTGGTGGTGGTAAACCTTCAGTAGGTGAAAAAAATCGGGTTTACTCGGACTTTATCCTCAATCATTATATGAAAAATGAAAATATTAGACCATGATTTAAATTAAATGTATCCTTATTGGTGTTTTAAAATCAGACAACACCAAAAAAAGATACATAGATGTACACAAATAAAAAAGCTTTTAATATATTTATCACTACAAACTTGTTTTATAAAGGGCTAAAGTCAGTTAAGCACCAACGATAAACACCGAGTTTACCCCCTACCAGAATGTGGAGGTCTTTTATTTTATTGATCACTGATTGGTCAAATTATTTTGATGATTTCATGTGAAAGTTATGATATGGAATGAAGTCAGGCGTACAAATTAAATTAACCCCGGTGCGTAATCTAGGATAGCGCATATTACTGTGCAAAATGAAAGTCCTTGTAATTAAGGGGCCACTTTAGGCTCGTCCATTATGTTGAGGCCGACTGGAAAAGAAAATATATTCTTGTCAGTTTTAAATGGGACCTCTAGAACCTTTCGAAAAGCGTGATGTAACCCATGCTGTAAATCATCGGTTTAGTCTTTTTTTTTCTGGCGTGGCGCAGTCGGTAGCGCGGCGGATTTGTAACCGGAGGCCCGGGTTCAATCCTCCGTGGTGCCACTGAGTTCCCTCGGTGTGTTCTTGGGCACGACACTTTCCCTTAGCCTCGTCCGTCGGATGGGGACGTTAACCGATCTATCCTCCGAGCACATTAAAGAACCATAGGAATCTATTCGATAATAAGAGTTCCCGGATTCCTAGGTATCCTTCCCCTTTCTCTGGGGCGGCTCTAAATAACCTCTACTGTGTTGATGAGCCGTTAAACAACATTCAATTCACATTCAATTTTTCTCTAAAAAAATGTAATCAAGGATTTGCATAGTGAAACATTTCCGTTGAACGCGTGGTTAGGAGTGGTTACCATGCTATAATTGAAGAGAAATACATTTAAAGTAGGTTTTGACATGACAGAAACGTGTATGCATGACACTTTATGATGTGTGTGTTGAAAGTCGGGCAAATGTTCGTGAATATCCGCACAATGCCACGTGAAATTCAGATAAATTTCACAGTTTTCTATCTATCTGTTATTAGGTCTGTGCTTAATGCTAACTGAAATACTATGTTTAAGCTGTATATTTTAAAGAATTGAAAATGAACATTTCTAAAGCTGGTGATTTAGTGAAAATGTCACAGCGTATCAGGTAAATGTAAATTGTATTTCAGCAATCTACCTTCCAAAAAAGTTAATTAAAAATGGAATCTAGATACTGTCAATCTGTTCGTTAATAAATATAATTAAATAAGGCACAGGTGCAAGCGGCATTTAATTAAACACATGTTTTTATCAAGTATATGAAGGTAATGAACATAGTGCAGAAATGAAAACGATACAGGCCTACTTTCAAAGTTTAACCAGAAAAGAATAACAATGATGAATGTTTATAAACTCGATCAGGTTTAAAGGGACACATGGCAATTTTGGTTTTTAAAAACTAGCATCGTCCCGTTAGTATTTCTACATAAATTGCATTTGTTCAATCATTAATGTTAATTATAAGAATTGTATTAAGCCATTTGTTTTGCATATTATTAATTTTTGATATTATCGCACCAATAATATATGAAAACTTATAGTATAATAAGAAAATTTAATTGATTTATTTAAATGTAACCAGGGTAAAAGTAAAAGTATACTGGATATATAAATCGAGACACCCATTTCAAATACTTCAGGAGTGCCGTGTGTCCCTTTAATATATGTTTAAACCTCAGGTTATACGAATACACTAGACGACACTTATAAGTACCCCAATTTTAAATGCTAACACATCCTTTATTTTCCTCATAATTTGTTATTTTGAACTTTAAAGCGGTGACTGAACATGTAATCCGATTATCAAATTAAATATTTATTTTCAGTTTTATTTAATAAATCTGTTAAAAAACATATTTATGAGTTTTCATAAGATTGTATTCAAAATTGTTCATTCCATGTAACTGGAGTACTTATTCGTGTCGTCTAATATATATAGAACAAAACGTAGGTGTTTGTCAAGAAGCGGCCCATCTAGCCAGCTGTAAGTTGTATGGTTGGACCGTAACTATAATGTTGTAGAGCGTGTGACCCAACCATTTTACAAACAAATGTAAAATATTGCTATAAAATATGTTTAAACCAACCAGAGTTCATATACATTATCATTATAAGAACACTGAACCAAAAGGCTGTAGTAGGTAACGTTAGATCTAACGACAACCGTGCAAATGTTATATCCCAAGTTCACAACCGTGTTATGTGACGATATCCACACCAATCATGTTCTGGGGTGACATTTTACCATTTGCACAGTTTGTCATTGCATGCAGTGTATTACATACCATCTGCTTGTCTTATAGCTTAATAAGTGAACAACAAAGAGCTTTTGGAAGAGGGTCTGTAGCCTTTGAGATGGACGATCGAACAAAGAACGACGCTAAAACTGCGAACAGTAAAATGCAAGAGATGGACAAAGAATCACACGTATTCCGTCAGGGAGACTATGACAATATAGGTGGGCGCTTTGATAATATAAGGGATGATGGGGAGGGAGCAGAAGGGGCTGGGGAGGATAATGCTAACGACGATAATGATGATGATGATGATGATGATGATGATGATGATGATGATGATGATGATGATGATGATGATGATGATGATGATGATGATGATGATGATGATGATGATGATGATGATGATGATGATGATGATGACGACGATGATGACGATGATGATGATGATGATGATGATGATGTCGACAATAATAATAATAATAATAATATGATGATGATGATGATGATGATGATGATGATGATGATGATGATGACGACGATGATGACGATGATGATGATGATGATGTCGACAATAATAATATGATGATGATGATGATGATGATGATGATGATGATGATGATGATGATGATGAGGATGATGATGATGATGATGCACGAATTTAAGATTCTATTTATCATGTCACAACTCCAAAAATAACATTTTAATGTAATTGCGTCGGTCTTCTCTGTACCACACGGAGAAGTCGAACTCCGGTATTTGATCGGTTACGGAACTCTTTGAGGCAATTCCGATTGCACAGAAAAGACCGAGCGATGACCTTCATTTGCATATTTATTACACTGTATTATCGTAGACCTACATGCACTTATATACATGGTATTATGATATTTATGTCATGGCTTTAATACACTCCCACACCGCAAGTTATGTGATCAAATTATATTTTGATTTCTGGCTTCGTCCAAAAATGAAACGCACACGTTGCCTTATGGTGTATTAGAAGTAAATCAAATCCCATTGAGTCCAATGCAATACTGTCCAAGCTTTCTAGTTAGCCATTTTTCTAAATGAAGTTCAAACTAAGATTCACTTACATGTTCTTAGTCATGAGACCTGCCTCTCTAGAAAACTTCTGAGAATAATAGGGGTCATGTGGCATATAAGAAAATAAAATTCTGATCTTTGTTGATACCGTGAACAAACTGCGTTCATTCGGCACCTCTTAAATGTGTTCTACTTTCACTTTCAAAACTGTCAAGTTGACAAATAAAATCATCATACAACCATGCAAATGGATTTTAGCTATCACAAACAAGTCAATAAAGTCATTTCAGCCAGAAAAACAGGCCTTAGATACTCAAAAATGCCTTTTATCACAAAAAAAGTTAGGGATTATTTATATGGGAACTACTTTCGACTACACCAGGCATGAATTACCTACACCAGGCATGAATTACCACAGTGATTTACTTCCTGTATGCCTTATCAGTTCTGATGTACTGTATTTGTACATGTTTTGTTCCAGCTGGTAATTTCGACACAACATGTAACATTGACTACGGACCACGAACTGTTCCTCCGGGAGAAGTTGCTTTACAAAAAGTACTGTATGTATCCTACAATTGTATACAGACAAATAAATATTATTAATTATCACATTATATATAAATATATAAAACAGTATCGCAAAAACTTATTTATGCTTAACACGTGCGATTAAATTATAAGGATTTTGCATAAAATGTGTAGCTGTTTTAGAAATTAAAGACAAATATTAAATGTCTGCCTGTGATTTAAAGAGATTATGAGGAACATAAAAATGATAATTCCTACCTGGAATACTACACCCCCTAGCTAAACTACATGTTCTTGGATTAATGTAGATTTTAGGCTAGTTTTATTTTTCATTTGTTTAAAGAAATGTAATATACAGGCAAATCAACACTGATTTTGTTTACATAAATTGTTAACATCATGTATTGCAGGCGAGGCGATGGTGACAACGAGGAGAAGGAGCAGGAGGAGGACGAGTGGTACGGCAATATCAACAAATTACAGAAATACGCCAGAGAAAACACAGTACCCATGGTATTTAGAGGTAAAGCTAAACTGTCATTATCACCACGTTCACCACGTTACAGAAATACGCCAGAGAAAACACAGTACCCATGGTATTTAGAGGTAAAGCTAAACTGTCATTATCACCACGTTACAGAAATACGCCAAAGAAAACACAGTACCCATGTTATTTAAAGGTAAAGCTAAACTGTCATTATCACCACGGGTCCTATATACTGATCTCCATCACAACCTGAGCTTGAGACAATCTTTGTTACTCTATGAAAACGTGGGCGTGAGACAACCTTTGTTACTTTATGAAAACGTGGGCGTGAGCCAACCTTTGTTACCCTATGAAACGGTAGTTTGTGACAACCTTTGTGACTCTATGAAAACGTGGGCGTCAGACAACCTTTGTTACTCCATGAAAACGTGGGCGTGAGGCAACCTTTGTTACTCTATGAAAACGTGGGCGTGAGACAACCTTTGTTACTCCATGAAAACGTGGGCGTGAGACAATCTTTGTTACTCTATGAAAACGTGGGCGTGAGACAACCTTTGTTACTCTATGAAAACGTGGGCGTGAGACAACCTTTGTTACTCCATGAAAACGTGCGCGTGAGACAACCTTTGTTACTTCATGAAAACGTGGGCGTGAGACAACCTTTGTTACTCCATGAAAACGTGGGCGTGAGACAACCTTTGTTACTCCACGAACACGTGGGCGTGAGACAACCTTTGTTACTCCATGAAAACGTGGGCGTGAGACAACCTTTGTTACTCTATGAAAACGTGGGCGTCAGACAACCTTTGTTACTCCATGAAAACGTGGGCGTCAGACAACCTTTGTTACTCTATGAAAACGTGGGCGTGAGACAACCTTTGTTACACTATGAAAACGTGGGCTCGAGACAACCTTTGTTACTCTATGAAAACATGGGCGTGAGACAACCTTTGTTACTCCATGAAAACGTGGGCGTGAGACAACCTTTGTTACTCCATGAAAACGTGCTTTGTTACTCCATGAAAACGTGGGCGTGAGACAACCTTTGTTACTCCATGAAAACCTGGGCGTGAGACAACCTTTGTTACTCCATGAAAACGTGGGCGTGAGACAATCTTTGTTACTCCATGAAAACGTGGGCGTGAGACAACCTTTGTTACTCCATGAAAACGTGGGCGTGAGACAACCGTTGTTACTCTATGAAAACGTGGGCGTGAGACAACTTTTGTTACTCCATGAAAACGTGGGCGTGAGACAATCTTGGTTACTCTATGAAAACGTTGGCGTGAGACAACCTTTGTTACTCTATGAAAACGTTGGCGTGAGACAACCTTTGTTACTCTATGAAAACGTGGGCGTCAGACAACCTTTGTTACACACGTCTGTACTCTTCAGACTGTAGATGATTTTTGCAGTAGACTTTTAACTCACGCACGGATGCATAACGGAACTAAGACTGCGATCAGTTTCTCCGAATTATTTTCATAACGGAGAGTTTAGCATAAAACGGGGTTGCAGCCATGGAAATCTTCGAATGTTTGACCTTGGATAAGATAGAAGCGTCATGCAGCCATTACAGTTTTACAAACTAGTTAAAAAAGAAATAATATTGATGCTTAAAGTCGTGCCTCGAACCCAGGGTCTCTACCTTACCGTGCTAGCGTTCCGCCAACTGAGACTCGAACCCATGGTCTCTACCTTACCGTGCTAGCGTTCCGCCAACTGAGACTCGAACCCATGGTCTCTACCTTACCGTGCTAGCGTTCCGCCAACTGAGACTCGAACCCATGGTCTCTACCTTACCGTGCTAGCGTTCCGCCAACTGAGACTCGAACCCATGGTCTCTACCTTACCGTGCTAGCGTTCCGCCAACTGAGACTCGAACCCATGGTCTCTACCTTACCGTGCTAGCGTTCCGCCAACTGAGACTCGAACCCATGGTCTCTACCTTACCGTGCTAGCGTTCCGCCAACTGAGACTCGAACCCATGGTATCTACCTTACCGTGCTAGCGTTCCGCCAACTCAGACTCGAACCCATGGTCTCTACCTTACCGTGCTAGCGTTCCGCCAACTGAGACTAGAACCCATGGTCTCTACCGGACCGTGCTAGCGTTCCGCCAACTGAGCTATCGAGGACACACAGTGTGTAACCGAATTTTCATTGTATGCCTGTACCCGGTCATATACTCAACTTACTCAATTTACTCATGTTCTCATTTCAGACGCATCTGACGGACGGACGTACCAGTCTGGGGCCCATTTCCATGTAAGTTTCCCTCAAATCTCACAATTTGAATTGCTTTTAAGCGCTTTTCTTATACAATCGGTTTTATTTTGTCCATCTTCCGTTTGAACGATATTTTCTATTTGTATGTGTGTTTTCTGTTGTTGAATAATGTGTATAAGGCTAAAGTCAATGTCATTAATAGTATAACGGGGCTTAGAAAGATAGGTAGAGGTTACCCTAGTGAATGGCCGAATGTTCAACTAAATATTAAAGCACTATTTGTGACATTTATGAGAAGAATAAGTTTAAATAAACTTTAACCAAAATATATTACAAAATAAACTTTAACCAAAATAACAAATAAACTTTAACCAAAATAGATTACTAAATGCTTTTGCATATAATATCAATGCCAGTGGTAAGGCCATAGTTAGGGTGGACCAAAATGAATATCTAGATCAACTATCAAAGAAACTTCTTCTGAAGTTTTGAAGAAATAAACCATCAAAACAACTTTAACCAAACACAAACTGGCAATCATTTCGTCTTTACGGTCAGTGGCAAAGTCATGTGAGGGGTTGTGCTTTGTTATGGGGTTGGGTTTACCTCAGTTGAGGTACATATCGAGTTTAAAAGCAATAACTTTACAGCTTTGGAGATAGCATATAAAGCTTAACACATCTTAAACCACATATTTAACCAAGACAAATTGATTGTTCTTTTGTCTTTAAAGTCACGATCACTGGCGTGATGGGGTGGGGCTTAAAAAGTAAACCAATTTAAGATACACGCCTCATTTCAATATTGTGACTGTTTTCGAGATAAACCCCCAGCACCCCACCCAGGCGCGTTTCAAAATATTGACTGTTTTCGAGATATAACCTCTCTCTCCCCCCTCCCCCCCCCCCCCCACCCCACCCCACCCCATACCCACCCCACCACAATGAACATTCCATTAGCTAAGACAATACAATCTGATATTATAACACACGCACGTTTTTTTTCAGTTCGGTCACGATGCGGAATCCGGTCACTCCATTTATGCCAAGGACTACGCCCTGTCTGCCATGGCGGAACGTCTGCCACCCAATGTTAAACCAACACCATCTGCTGGAAAGGTATGCATGTGATACATATGCTGCAAGTACATCTAAATGTTCTCCATTTTAATATCAACTTCATCTGCCGGCACTTGTTAGACGTACTCAACAATTTGTCACCTTCAAGACTTAAACGTCATTATTGGGAATGGTCCAGATACTCAATAGGGTAGCATTTAATATATAAATCAATAATCTCGAGTGTATTGTATAAGTATGTCTTCATCGTAATATCTGTATTTTGAATGGTACTTCGGAAGCTCGAAAGTAATTTACAAACATTTGGAATATGTATGGTACTTCGGCAACTCGAAAGTAATTTACAAACATTTGGAATATGAATGGTACTTCGGAAGCTCGAAAGTAATTTACAAACATCTGTATTTTGAATGGTACTTCGGCAGCTCGGAAGTAATTTACAAACATTTGGAATATGAATGGTACTTCGGCAGCTCGAAAGTAATTTACAAACATTTGGAATATGAATGGTACTTCGGCAACTCGAAAGTAATTTACAAACATTTGGAATATGAATGGTACTTCGGCAACTCGAAAGTAATTTTCAAACATTTGGAATGATACTCTATCAGATAGAGTGTAACTTGCAAACAAAAAATGGAATGGTACTTCAGCAGCTCGAGTGTAATTAACACGAATTTAGAATGATACTCCAGCAGTTTCAGTGTAATGTATAATAATTTGGATTGGTATTCCTGAGAGTTCGAGAGTAATTTACAATAATTTGGAATGACACTCCAGCAACTCGAGTGTAACTTACAAGAACTTGGAAGGATATTGTAGCTGTTCAAGTGTAATTTACAGTAGTTTGTGATGTTACTTTAGCAGCTCGATTGTAATTTGTAAGAATATGGAATGTTACTTGGGCCAGCCATTCGATTGTAATTTACAAAATTTGGAATGATACTTCAGCAGCTCGAGTGTAATGTACAATAATTTGGAATGATACTTCAGCAGTTCTAATTTAAAATAATTCGGAATGATGCCCCAACAGTGAGTTTAATTTACAAGAATTTGGAATGATGCTCCAGCAATTCAAGTATAATTTTAAATAATTTGGAATGATGCTATGACACTCTAGCAGTTCAAATGTAATTAACAATAATTTAGAGTGATAATCTAGCATAATTTGTAATGGTTCTTCAGCAGCGAGAATGTAATTTACAAGAACATGGAATGATACCCTAGCAATTCGAGTGTAATTTACAAGCATTTCTTAATCGTAATGTTTTGACTCTACTCCACCAGTTATACAAGCATTTCTTGATCGTAATAAGTGTATTTTGAATGATACTTACCAGTTCGAGTATGAAGTAAAGCACTGATTGGTAGTATTTTGAATTGTACTCCAGCAGTTCGAGTAAGCATTTCTCTTGAATGATTCGCTAGCAGCCCGAGTAATTTACATGCATACTATCTTGATTTTATTTTGAATGCTACTACATCTGATTGAGAACATTTATCGTAACATAGAAATGTTTCAGGCAATATTTAGGATAACAGTATGAAGTGTTTCATTGAACATTTATTTCGTGGAGTTTATCACTTGTGGCGATTCGTATTTTTTAGCCCATTGCTTTTATAAGTGCAATAGTCTGTCGATTCCATATAAAGCAATTATGACAGCCAAGTTAAGACATATCTAACATTAATCCACAGGGGTCGTTAGCTATGAAATATAAAACGCCTTTGCTAAATGCTGCTGTATTAACCCACAATTTGAAATCCACCTCAACAGATGGCTTTCCGCGTTCGTGTTATGATGTGATTCAGTTTGATCTTATTTATAATACATGCCATTGGTTTCACAAAGTGTGTTTTGTGGTACCCTGTTAAGTTTTTATAAATGTCTCTGCGACTCCACCGCTTTGCTCATTGAAAGGGGCAAATATAAGAGAACACTTGCATATTTTCTATAAAAAACAAATTATGGTTGCAATTTTTTGTCGACACTTTGCTCCACGTTTAGAGAATAAATATGAGAATTAAATATTTCCCATTGGAAAGTAACAAGTTGAACTGAAAAATGTTAACTGACTGATTCTTTAATGAAAGTACTCAGGTACTTTTACATTTTATTTATTTTACAGTTACTCCAGTTCGACCCTAATCAGTCCAAGTTCGGCGTCAGTTCCAGTTCACTGGACTTCCAGGACAGTAAATACGAACAATACAAGGTGACACGGCTGGCTGTGATACATTGGTGCTTTGTGTCGTCCTTTCGGCCTCATTTCAAATGTCAAACATTATTTCATTTTATTTGTTTTCCGAAAGAAATAGTTAACCATTTAAAATGTAAAATCATTTTAACATGTATAGACATAGATCGTATTTTGCAAATGGTTGGTCTGAAAAATAAAACCTCTGACATGCTAATAAACTGCTTGAAAATAATTCCTTTAATTTCCAGACCAGTCTCGGGTTTGAGCCTTGGTCCGGAGGCTGCACATGTCTAACTCTGTGACATTTGGCACCCAATGGTGGACTGTGGACCGCGTATGTCTGCATTAAAGAGTATAAAAATAAGACTGACAGTCGCAAATCACTCTGAGATTCGGGACAAGTCTCATTAAGTAGGGGAGAAATAAAGCCAGTTAACTGAGACTTGGGAGCATCGGAACGGTAGTTTGAATGTCCAGGTTTCGATCCCCGTTCTGGCTGCAGATTTAGTATGCAAATAAGTCTGTCAGCCGGTCTGGAGTGAACTCTGTTATCAGAGATTGGCCGGTCCGCTCAGTCTGGAAAGCATTCGAGCGGTAATCCGAAGTCCGAAGGTTCCGGGTTTTAGCCTCGGTCTAGCTGCACATTTTTTTCTAGCCCAGTAACACATATAACTCAACTTTCTGTTTGCCATAAAACAACTGTTATATGACAATTAAACATTTATGGCTTTTATGACGGGTACTGACACATACATGATAGAAATTACAGTAAAAAAACAGGGCATTCTGTAGTATTCGAATTACATATAGACTAAAATGTGAAATCAACTATGCTAATATTGTTATTAATCATGATTTTGTAGAATTCTGTCGGCAAGACTGCTCTAGAGGTGAACTTGGATAGAAAAAAAGCGGACAACGTCATCCTTAGTTTTGATTTAAGCAGACATGTTCAGGATAGACAAACATCATGTGAGTTACTTTCCTATCTAATATACCAATACATATGAAAAAGATTCTTTTAAAAGCCATATTATCTTCGTGAAAACAGTAGATCTAAACGAAATTCTATTATTTATTTCTCAACGATTTTAGAAAGTTGCACACCGATAGTGACAGTGCTAAATTGTACAGTACAAAGTGCACATTGCTAAACACAAAATATTCAGAGCCTTCTCTGACGTCTTTTTTAAATGATACGTGTTTTGATAGGCGGCAGTTTAATTGGTACAAAGCTATATAACACGTCAAAATCATAGAACACTTTAGAGAATGCTCAGATTATCTAAACACTATCAACGCTGTAGAATTGTTACAGAAAACTCGGGGTTTCAAACCATCCTTTAGAAATTTAAACTCATCCAAACTGATAGATACAAAAGCGGAAAGAAACACTGCCTTGTTACTCCACTGATTACTGATATCGTGTTGCAGTAAACCACAGTGATTTTGTTGGTCCACCTAGCGACTTCAAGCCTATGCAGTTGGCCAAGAAACACGCCGTGTATGTGGATTACTTACAGACGGACGATGCACTGCCATACCCTGCACCGCCTAAAGATACGTCGGAGGCTTCTGTAAGTGAGCTTAGGCTGTAACTGTGTATTTCAAAACTGAATAATGCGTCCTTGTTGATTGGAAACGAACGTCAGACATTGTCGTACCGTGCATAAAATAAAGAACCTTGATTTATTTATGCAATGCCCATTTTAGTCTAGCGCTGTATGAAAAAGCATGAATGTTATTTTCATTTTTCAGCATGGTGTTAATTCATAATGTATTAGAAATATACCACAATAACTTGCCGGTGTGTTCGAGACCCGTGAGAGGCAAACATTTTTTCCTTAAACATTGTAGTGCTATTAATCTGTGTACAGGTACGATGTGCACTAGACGATGTATGAATTTGCCAAGAACTGGTGAATCTGCAAATACAAATAAATATACATCTACAAAGATGCAATCGAGTTAAGTAAAGTGTATATAAGTATTAACAGTCTTAAAGGCGAGGGTTGAGTATAAAAAACCCAAAATGGCCCCAGAGTAACTTTTCTGATCATTTTATGCATTATGCCGCTCAGAGAGGTTTAATCACAAATTTCTAAATAATAAAGCATTTTAAACCATACAATTTGGTATGTAAATACATTAAACATTACGCTATACAGATGTATCAAAATAATTATATAATGTATTTATTTTCCATACTTTCTGGAACAAGTAATATTCCTAACTGTCATTAAAGAATTTGGTGCATCTATTAATAGCTGTACCTGTAAAAATAAGATCAGTGATTGGTCAGAGTGCTGAAACCTTTATCTTGAAGCAGACGAAATACTAACTGGCTACAGTGTATACATAGTGACGGTGAACTCTACCGAACTTTGGGGTTTACCGAAACTTAACCGACTCTACCGAACTTTGAAACTTTACGTTTGAACGCAGATCTGGTAATCTCCAATTAAAATGTTTTAATTTTAAGTAGCTGTTTAACTTGTTTTTATTCCTGTTTAATATGGCAGCACAACTTCACGGGCATGTTCACAAAAGGTTTGAAGGCAAGCAAGCGGCGATCTACACGCAAAAAAGAAGCAAGAGGTCGACTTGATGATAATCGAAGTACCCACTTTGTGGTCGGTTATAAACCGTTCGACTTCTCTTCAGAATCACAAATGAAGTATAGAGGAGACGGAAAGAATGACGGAGAGATGGCACCAGCAGGTAAGGCGGGATTCTACCGCACCATTTGATTGCAAATCTGCATTTGTTTTGAAATAAACGAGTTCCTACTTTTAAGAGTGACACATTTTAAAACCTTACCTTTTGAGACATGAGCTGCCTCTTGAACTGTAAAAATAACAGGCAGTCATTACTATCGTAATGAGAGAATTGTAGAAAGAAGAAGAGATATTGTTATAATATATGTATGAGAGTACGAGTATTTAGGTAAGACATGATCAAGACCAGGCGCTAATTTCACACTTGTTTTTCCAGATTATTTTTTTTACACCTTCTTACTATTCCATGAAGAAATTTCGCTCAACGATTGGGTCAAGTATACATCATTCTTCGTATCTGCAAGATTAGAAAAACGAGTGTGTAATTAGATTTTGGCTAACTTAACTTTATACATATTATATTACTCTATCTATTCTTTCCTATATCCTTCTTTAGTTATACTATTGTAATGAAACCCTGTGGTGAAGAGTGTTTTTCTGTCTATCTTCAAATATCGATGCACCAACACCCCTTTGAACAGAAAATTGACTTGAGTATTGTCCCTTCTTTTGATCAGGTAAATCCGAGATTATCCATCCGAACAAATTGCACCACTTGTCTCATAGTGAAAATATTCTGGATCTGAAAGCAGCCGATCCGTATATCACAAATACGAGAGAGAGTCTTCCCGCCAGAATGAGTTACTCAGATCCGGTTCCGGAACGGTCTAATACAACGTCCATCATGAAGAAAGATTTCGGTCCACTTGGTGCCAGATCGTAAGTAGACATATTCTACTTAATTACCTTTGTATTCAGTTCAACATCATGTTCTTTTTTCTTTCTTTTTTATCTGATCAAGGTTTATTTATTAAATCATATAAACAGTGCATATTATAAAAAAAAACATGCAGATCTCACTATGCAGTGATGCTCATTCGCTTTGTGTTATTTATTTTGGCCAATGACTCAGAATGAGTTAACCAACAATCTTATTGTTAATAGCTTTTTTTTTCTATTTGTTTGTGTTGTGTATATATTTATGTAACATGTGGTTATTTATTTTACTTGAGCAGTTTAACGGAAGCCCAGTTGCGTGTAATAGACAAATATGACAAAATTGCAACAAAAGATATATCCGGGTCACATTTCTTCCACACGGATAACTCAGGAAGTAAGTAGTTAACAGCATTTCCTATTCCTTCTGCATCTAAGGGTTTTATGTATAAGATAGAGGCTATGAACATAAAGTTTAACCATTAAGAAACCTAAGTTGAGGGAGCACAGCGAACGACCTACCTCGGTTTCTTAATGCAGATTTCTCCTCATTGCCTCTTTCCGACTGAGTGTTTACCATAGGTTTATCGAAAGTCTCTATATAGGTTCCGCATTTAATCATGAAGTGCTTCTAGTAAACTTGAATAATAGGTAAAGTATTTGAAAATCGGAGGCAACTGATTGGTTGAACAAGTTGGATAAGCACTAATTTGTTTTTTCGCAATTTGTTTTATTGGTTGGACACGTGGGGAAGAACTGCATATATATGTGCATCATCATTCGTATCATCCGGTTCAAATACAGTTTGGCTAGCGTTGTTTATTTGTAAAGAGCACAGACCTAATCACAAAACCAGATCGGAAACCGGTGAAGTAGCCTAAATATCACGTGGCACCTCTACTTTTCACTCAAACTCTCGGTTATTCTTTGATTTTGGAGGATATAAAATGAACTGCAAAATAAAATGGGATTACACTAATTTATCTTTATTTTCGAAATTAGATGTTTAAAATAATAGGCTTACAAAATACCATCACAATCGGAAAGAGAAATACATTTGTGATAGGTTTTAACATGCATCAAACATGTATTTTATAAAACATTTTTATGATATGTATATTTAAAGTCAGGCAATAGTTCGTGATATTCCGTGGAGATAAATTTCAGTTTCCTATCTATTTGTTATTAGCTAGGTTTAAGGTAAAGATCAGTGTCCATATTATATTGGGTTGGTTTGATGTTTCTGAAGAGGCAAAAACAGCCGTATCCTATCAATTGTATTCTGCCCTGTGGTCTTTCTCGCAAAAATAGTCGTTCAGTCATTTTTAAAAATACTGTTGAACAGAAGGAATGCAAACAATATTATTTGTATAGTTTATTGTAAGTTTTTGCTTATATTCGTACAACTTCTATCGTCTATATATTGCATTTTCTCAGTACAACTTGTAATAAGTAACCATTGTATATTGTAGGGAACAACTTTGTTACCACTGCCATGGACGACTTCATTAAGCCCGAGTCTATGACGGGAGGTGAGTATTGCCAGGGCTTCGTCTTTTGAAAGAAAGGACATGTGAATGCATATGAACAATTATTAACTCTTCACATTATATATTTACGTAGTTGTTCTCTTGATAGAGAACTTTGAACTGATTATTACATACTTAAGGGGACACACGGCAGTCTTGATTTTTGAAAAGCTCACGGCTCAAGGCGTCACGGCGTCACGGCGTCACGTTAGTTTTTCTGTATAACTTGCATTCGTTCAATCATTACTGCTAATTAAAAGAATAGTCCAGAGCAGTTGTTTTGGCATGTTATTACCTGCTGATTATATTGCACCAATAATTAAACCTGTGGTAGAATTAGACCGAAAAAAGGAAACCGACATTTTTATTTAATTATATGCAAGGCTTAAAGTCAAAATGATACCAGTTACATGATTCGAAACGGATTGCCGTGTGTCCCTTAACAATTAATCCAGAATTATGTCCTCAAACATTACTTCTTTTTGTAGAGAACTGTTAATACTGATATGTATGATGAACTCATCCTTAAATGGAGTCATTCTAGAAGAATGATTGGTGTCAATTAAATTAAGCAGCATGCTACCTTCCCGTTAATTATTGTTAATAAAAATGTTCTGTCTGTAAAGCTCGGCGACTCGGCTGAGTTTTGATGCTAAATCATAAATATTGATTTAAATATGGATTATACTGCTAACAGTTCTTGATATAATTCAAATAAAGTATACTTATATAACAAAACAAGAATGTATAAGAGCCTTAAAGCATCATATGAATTACTATTAATGATTTATACATCAAAACTAGCCGAGTCGTCATGTATTCCAGATCAAACTAGTTCATTAACAATAATTAAATCGTACGGATACTTGATCCTAGTTTAGTGCATATGTACACTGAATATGAATCGGAAACACATTATGATGGTTGTATTCGTATTTGGATTGACACCCAGTACGCTTCCAGCCTTCTTAATTAAGTGTCGACACAGTATATACTTAACAATTAGTTAATATGTTCAGACAGTCGATACCTACGGATGGTGAGAGGTATACAGCTTGAAGAGGGAATAATTCACTTATTCAACAGTTAAAATATTACACAGAATGTGTGACCGTTGCAATAGGAGATTAGACCTTCACACTACAAACGTTGAAAGATTCAACAATATTATAGTTCCTTGCCCCTTTGGTTTAACCGTTGCACTTCCCCGCTTTTGTTTAACCATTGTACTTTGCCACTTTGGTATAACCATTGTACGGTTTGACCGTTGTACTTTGCCACTTTGGTATAACCATTGTACTTTGCCACTTTGGTATAACCGTTGTACTTTGTCACTTAAAATGGTATAATGGTTGAAGTTTGCCACTTTGGTATAACTGTTGTACTTTGCCACTTTGGTATAACCGTTGAACTTTGCCACTTCGGTATAACTGTTGAACTTTGCCACTTTGGTATAACCATTGTACTTTGCCACTTTGGTATAACCATTGTACTTTACCACTTTGGTATAACCATTGAACTTTGGCACTTTGAATTAACCGTTGTACTTTTATTTATTTTCAGGAAGAAAGTTCCTAGCTGCTCGGTAGAATATCCGTTATAGGCGAGCGATTGAGTGATACCAGTGCAAAATGAGTTTTATAGTCGTGTCCCTTTACACACACACACACACACACACACAGAGTATATGTTGACAATAATGGAAATTGAGAAAACATTCAGAAGCATTATTGTTTAAGTTATTTCAATATGTAAATATACAGATTTACCGAGGAGAATATTATAGAGTTAATTAAAAAACATAATTATATCACCTCGTCACTTCTGTATATTATATCACCTCGTCACTTCTGTATATTATTCTGCACAGATGTTAATCTGATGTTAATATTTACACAAATACAATCTCATCTCAGCAAGTTTTCGGAACAAATTATTTTTATAAACAATAACTTAAAGGGAATGTAGCAACGCAGCCAAACATATTATTGAGAGTTCTGAAAAACTCGGAAAAGGTGGAAGTTTTATCAAAATTGGATGATAAACAAACAAAAAAAATGACCATTTGAATTTTGTTCTACGTATATGGGAGCCGCCATTATGAGAACTGTGACGTCATAGTTCCAAATTACCGTATATTGAATACTGATAAATATCATTTAAAGCAAAGAAAATCACTGTAAATGCTGCAAATGAATGCAAAATCCTTAACTGGTGACATAAATCATTACTGCCATTTAGTTTGCATATTTTTCATACAGAAGATATCGTTCTTTTCCTAAAAATCAGTCAATTTTCGTATTTATAAATATTCCATATGGTCATTTAGAACTGTGATGTCATAGCTTTCATATCGATTTCAACAGAACCTTCAAATGATCATATATTCTTTGTTCATCATCCGATTTTGATAAGTATTTCATCCTTATTCTATAATTGTTCAGAACTCTCAGTAATAACGACTGTTTGGCTGTGTCGCTACATTCCCTTTAATTAAATATGCAGATGGACAGTTTATATAGTTAAAGCTGGCTATGATGAGTGTACAGTGCAGGAGGGTATTTCTGCGCACCTAAGGTTTGAAAGTGGTCATAAAAAGGTTATATGTTCCTTTAAGTTTTGTGTTGACGTACCACTGCCAAGTGAACAGTTCCGGTTCAGACAACATTCTGTCACTAGTGTGTTTTTATACATTGAAAATGTTCTGGTAATGCTGCGCACTTAACCACAATTTTATCACAACTTTATTTTCCTTCCATAAGAAGCTGTTCATACCATTTGGACATTTTGAGAAGGTTTATATAACGATTTTCTTAAAAAAACAACAAAAAACATAGGCATATGGACATAGACAATTTTGTCATATGTCCATAAACATATGCATGTATTCTCATATGAGAATCATAGAGTCATAGGATTCTCATTATCATGATCGTATTAGAATCATTATCATGATTCTCATTCTCATGATTTTCAAGTGATTATATATATATAATATGAGTTCACACCTGACGTATGCTAAGAACTTCATAAAATGTTTCCTTTTTAAAAATCACACATGTTCATTTAATGTTCATGAAAATAAAATAATTCTGTCAACCTTATTCTCATATGATACTTATGAAAGGTTTTATATAATAACCATGTACTTCTCCTATGATTCCTATTATGCAAGCATCGTATAGTATAGGTATCATATTCGAATGATATAATAATCAAATGGTACTTGTGTGTGGCAAACTGTATAATGTACTCACTTGGTCAATATCTTCAAACTGAAGTTAGAAGAAATGTCTCTGTTAATTTAAGAACATATATAACGTTACTACTTACAAATTGATTATGCGAATAACGATATCATTTTCTGGTTATGAATGCATGTGTTTAATGTTTCAAATAAATTAATTATCGAATAGTGTTGTGTTAATACTGCCAACCTATCAGTTCGTCTTTCTATTCCCCGTA
Source organism: Cyrtodaria siliqua (assembly GCA_037043455.1). Taxonomy (NCBI): domain Eukaryota; kingdom Metazoa; phylum Mollusca; class Bivalvia; order Adapedonta; family Hiatellidae; genus Cyrtodaria; species Cyrtodaria siliqua. Next base: position 75,076 of record JAWPHD010001171.1, read on the forward strand.
GTATTAAATATCAGTCAATTGCTAGCATTTCAATGTAAAAGCCACTTAAAGTCATAGCAGGTAAAATATAAATGCCAACACGGCATTCAAATGCCAACATTTCGAGGTAAACGGCATTCAATGTCAAAGCTAAGATGACAATATTTTGAGGTAAATGTCATTTAAATTCAGCGTTAACCTAGAGCAAAGACAATTTGGGGCCATCGCAAATATCTGCACTTCGCCCTAGACAACCACTGTGTCAAATCTTCAACTGCGTAGGACGAGTTCAGGTTACAAGGAAATAAATAAGAATGCAAATAAATTGCATTAACACGTTTGAAAATGGTGGCTGTAATCATTCACTTTGGTGACTTTGACTTTTTGACCTTGACCTCTGGACTCAGGAGTCAGACCTGGATTCGAAACATTCGTTGTCATCAAAACATCCTAAGCAGCTACTATATGCCAAAAATATGAATACCACCCTTCAACGGATGTAGGTCAAGTGAAGTGCTGTGCTGTGGTCTAGTGGTAGAGTGTTGGACCCATGATCGAAAAGTCGTGGGCTCGATCCCCACCAAGTGTGTTGCGTCCATGAGAAAGACACTCTTAGTACTGGTTCTACCCAGGAAGACATCGAGAGTGATTCAAATAAGTTCTTAGAGCTTTCGTTACAATCTCTGTAAAATAATTAAGTTTAAACTTTAAACTAACTGATGTAAGAGGGGTTTAGGTTTAGCTGTACCTCTAGCCCTAGGAGTCAGACCCTGGATCATATAAGTATCCTAAGCATCCTCTATATCAAACATGAACATCATCCGTCAAATATAATGAAGTTTACGAGAAAACACGATGATGGACGGACGGGACTGACAACAGTATATCAACTTTTCTTCGAAAAGTGTGTGGATATAATGACGTAATTTCGAAGTTCTAGAGCCAACCGGTCATCGTAGCGCCGTTCATAGATCTATGCTCCCACGCCAGCGGACGTATTTACGACTTCATTCCATATACGAATCAGGCATAGACCCAACTTCTTGTATCGTGCAAAAAAAAAAACGCTTTTGGTATACCCGGAAAGATATACTCGTGATTTTTTGCATATCAATATAGCAGAAAACCGCTGTATGCATTAATCGTATTCTTAGTATTTCGTAATTTCGTTCTACAGAAGCCCGTATGTGATAAGAAAATGTTGATATTTAAAAAAAAATGTGTACAAGTTTATATTTTAGCGATTTGATTTTGTTTAGTACATAAAGAAGACATAAGCACGCCTGATTATATTTTGTTTATGCAGATTGCAATTTTTAACATTTTTTTTTAAATTAAAAGCAGTTTAAGGATTGAAGATGACGGGCAGATGGGTGGAGGGAGGGACGGGCATCCACATTTTGGCTAAAGCTTACATGCACGTTGTTAATAACTTCTGTAAATTGTTTTCGGTTAAAACCAACTTTACTTCGTTATAATGCCACTTTCTTACGATCAAGGCCGATTTTCTCCTTTTCAGAATAGAGTTATGACCCCTGAGTTACTAAACAAAAATGCACATTTCAGGCAAAGCTTAGGTGCAAGGTTTTGATAACTTCTTTTAACTTATTTTGGATTTTAACTACAATTGCTGTGAAGCCTTATATCAAACAGACATCACTTCATTACGATCAATGTGGACTTTTACATTTTCTAAATAGAGTTAAGGCCCCTGATTATCTACGAAAATACATTTTTGTGTTGAGTTTATGTTGAATGATTGATTTGAAATTTGCACTTTTGTAACATATGATCATTAGACCGATAGACGGGACCGCCCGGTTTACGTCCCCATCCGAAGGACGAGGCTAAGGGAAAGTGTCTTGCCCAAGAACACACCGACGGAACACAGTGGCACCACGGAGGATTGAATCCGGGGCCTCCGGTTACAAATCCGCCGCGTTAAATTCAATAATAAATACGGTTTGGGGTGGGGTATACATAATAAAAAGAAAGAAAGAAGAAAGTGTTCCCAATCGCTTTTCACCCATCGAGTACTAAACCAATCCGGCTTCCGTGGCGGTACCAGGGCCCATATGCCCATAGCTCTAGCTTGGCAACTGGAATGGGCCCTGACTTAGTAGGAGATAGTGGATAGCTCTTGAAGGATACCAAGGTGAGAGTTTAAGCCGCGGTGGCTGGAAGAGAGTTCCACTGTCCTGGAGAAGAAGCTGTGTATGTAGACATCTGAAGAAGTTGAACACTGTCTGTACTTCTTTGAATGGGCTGATCTGGTCCTAGCTGTAGATGAGGTTAAGTAGTCGCATGCTGGGATGTCGACTAGGTCATTAACCACCTTGAAAAGCAGGGTCAATTGCAATTTGGATCTCCTGCTTTCGAAGGGTTCCCACTTCAGATGTTCAAGCATGTTTGATACGCTGCTGGTGTTCCTGTATCTGTGGGTGGTAAACGAGCAGCTCGTAAGTATTCGTCTTTGTCTCCTCGTTGTTGGATGTCAGGTTTTAATTCAGGAAGCCCAACATGCCGTTGGCTTTCTTGGTGACCCGATCAATGTGGTTCTTCCAAGAAAGATTTAACTGAATGTCGACACCTAGATATTTGGTGCTGTCTTGTAGCTCTAGGACATGGCCTTTGAGTCTATATTGGAATCTGGTGGGGTTGCGTGATCTTGTTACGCTGAGGGTGCTGCATTTTTGCGAATGAAACTTCATGTCCCACTTGTGTTCCCATTCAGCTAATGTGTGCAGGTCCTGTTGCAGTGCTTCACAATCTGTGGTGCTTTTATGGTCCTGTATACGATGCAGTCTGTGAGCAGATCTTTTCTGGTAAGTCGTAAATGAAGAGGAGAAAAAGCAAGAGGCCTAGGACCGTACCTTGTGGAACCCCGCTTACGACTGGAACACTGTCGTATGATGACCCCTCAACTACTACTTGTTGTGAACGGTTCAAAGGGAAAGACTCTATCCATATATGGGTGCTGCCCCTGATGCCACAGTGATGTAGCTTTCTGAGTAGACGTCGGTGCGGAACACGGTCAAATGCTTTTGAAAAGTCAAGTATGACCATGTCGATATGTAGACCTTTGCCTAGTGCAGAAGCTAATTCGTGGGCTAAAGTGACTAGTTGTGTCTCGCAGCTCCTTCTCATTCGGAAACCATGCTGGCAGTCTGTTAAGATGCTGTGTTGCTCTACATGTTTCAGGATGTTACTCACTACAATATGCCCCAACAACTTACAACAAAGACAGGTCAGTGAAACTGGACGGTAGGTGGCTGCCTCATAACACTGTCCCTTCTTGAACACTGCGGAGACATTGGCATGCTTCCAGTCTTCTGGCACAGTTCCTGTGTGTAGGGTTCTGTTGAAGATGATAGTGAGTAAAGGAGCGAGCGCGTCCGAACACTCTTTTAGTATGCATGCAGGTATCATATCTGGGCCTGATGCTTTCTGTGGATTACTCTTCTGTAACAATTTTCTGACACCTTTCTCAGATACGGTGATGTCCTGCATATCAGGGAGTGAAGTGCCCTCCGGTTCTGGAATTTGGTCATCGTCTTCATGTGTGAACACTGACTGATATTGTCTGTTGAGTATATCCGCCTTGTCTTTCGCGGTGTTGAACAGGCGCCCATTGTCATTGAGTGGCGCTATACCAGTTGTGTCTTTTCGCAGAGACTTGATGCAGCTCCAGAAGCATTTTTGTTTACAGGGTCGATCATCTTCTGGGTCCCCTACTTCAATGATGTTGTTTATATAGGACCAGTAAGATTGACGTTCTGCCTTTTGTACACCCTTTTTACTTTCCTTGTATTTTCTGATGTCTGACTTGTTTTTGGTTGACTTCATTTTTTTGAACAGTCGATTTCGTTTTCGGATCTGGGATCTGACTGTCTTGTTGATCCATGGCTTCTTTATCTTTTTGCCACTTTTTGCCACTTAAGAGTTTAGTAGGGATGTGTCGCGTCATTAGAGTTGTTAGCATATCCTTTAATTTGGTCCATAGTTCATCAGATGTAGTGTTGTTCTCCATGGACTTGAATTCCTAATGGGCTTGTATGAGTTCTTGCTTTATCGAGTCGTAGTCTGCTTTCTTGTAGCAGAAAACCTTCTTGGTGGGGTAATCGCTTTTGCAGAACGTAGACTCGATTCCACATAAACACCTTCATGGTCGGAAATGCCTGGTATGTACAAGGGTACTCTGTTAACAAGGGATGGTTGTTTGAGAAAAACAGGTTTTCAGTGTCCTCAGTGATTTTCGTTGGTGGTCTAGGAAGTGGTCTTTGCTGATAGAAAGCAACTGATGGCACTGTCCGGATCTGTTGGCTTTTTGTTTGACACTGTTGATGTCCCCAAGATTGAAATCTCCGCCTAGCCAAGTATGGGCTCCAGCTGGGATCCTAGATAGTGAGGTCCGCAGTTGTTCAAGATACTCTGGGTCGCCTTCATCTGGTCGTCGGTAAAAGGATCCGACAAATAGTTGACTGACTCCAGGTATTTTTAATTGTGTCCAAATTAGCTCACACCCACCGTCAACTTTCAGTTTCTCAGGTTCACTGCTTTCAATCCTGTCTGAAACAAGGATGAAGACTCCACATCAAGACTTATTAGTTCGGTCTTTACGGTACACTTTGAAGTCCTTTGGGAATACTGCTGTTGATAGATTTTGACTCTTCATATAGGATTCGGTACCTATAATGATGTCGGCCTGCGTGGATTCAATCATGTTTTCCAGCTGGGGCTTCTTGTCGACCATTGAGTGGCAATTTACAACTAGCACTCTCAATGGGATGTCATCTCGCTGCCTTGTACCATGTGTGGCTCGCTACTGTTGTGGAAGCTGGGGTTAGTGACATATCAGCCGAAATTGAAGTAGGGGTACCTGGGAGAGTACAACTGAAAATAGACACTCGATGTGCGGTCGTGTGACTGGCTGAGGTCTTGTTTGGTGATGATGTTGCACGTGGACAGTTGAAGCTAAATTCTTGGTCTGGGGCATCAGGGCATAATGTTGACGTTGGCTCGAATGTGTTCGAGGTCTCAAACAGAGAAATATCGAAAAGAATAAGAAGTCGGGTACGCCACATTGTACGCATTCCCAAGTGACATTCTTGAGGGCTAAATAAACGCAGTCATTAATGCCCATACACTCCTGGTGGTACCAGACATTACATGTGTCACATTGTACGCCTGGTGTTGTCCATTTCATTGCCTTCTGACAGTACCCGCAAGGATACTTGCATGGTCTAGGGCCGGGGTTTGGTTCTATGTCTGACAGTAGGAGACTACATAAAAAGATCAAGACAAGTTTGTCTTTGCACACGGGTCCCTTGGACTTCGATCTGGTGCAAAGTAATGTGTGTACTCAAGCTACAATTTGCCTATTCTTTCAATAATCAAGGGTAATAACTCTTTCAGGCAAGTGTCAGTTTTGCGCAGTATTGAACTTGTAGGTATAAGGCTTAACTCCACAGGAAATCGGAAACCGTTTACTAAAGTTATTACGAACACAAGAAATTCGCATTATCTCTGGCTCAGGACAGAACAAAATTCATAAAAGTGTAACTCTTGTTAAAATTAGTAAAGTGTAACGTAATCGGGTCTTGGTTCTGTAGTATGCACATATAGGTTTCAAACACTGGAACTGTATTTGGTTCACTGGAACTGTATTTGCCTAAAAGGACGTGTGCAAATTTCTTTATTTTCCTTCGACTGTTTGTCATATAAGTAATGGCTTGGTATGAATGAGTTACCTTAGAAATCACGATGCTGTTACGAAATGCAAAGTAAGTCCATGCAGTGGTTTAATATGTACAAGACCGACCCCCCCCCCCCCCCCCCCCCCCCCTTGGGTCCCTGCCTAATAGTAATTTATATCAACCGATGCAAAGAAGAGTAACCTACGTACAAGTGGTGTGTATATGTCCATGAGCCATTGCATACTATTATATACTTAACGCCATTAAAAGTGGATTTTTTTTTTATTTTGTGTTTATTTTCAATTAAAATATCTCCATGTTTGTATAATTCCGATTTTACTTCTTTCGATACATGAATTTGATCGCTCACCAGATGTATAGAGAATGTGGATAATTTCTAACATGTACATAACACAATCGAAATCGATCTTGGAAATAAACACAAAATAAAAGAACTTGCACTTTTAATGGCGTTAAGTATACTATACTTCCATTAATATGTAATAGGACAATGTTGATTGATTCATACCTGAAGGGTATTATACTGTAGAGTGAGCGGGAGAGGACTTTACTACTTCTCAATATGGTGCCACACCTGTCATCACCCCCAACACCCCTCGAACTACTTACCTCTTTGGTAGCATTTCCTGGAATATACAAAACGTTGACAAAAACGCGGTTCCTTAAATTGTAGTTAATGCATTGCTCGTTCACGACAGCACTCTTCGGCATTACTTAAGTTACAGACATACGTACGTACCTATGATTAGCTTCAAAGGAAAAGAAAAGATAAACATTTCTTAATTAAATAGCTTACGCAGTCTGATAAAAAAAAGTGTATATATGTCATAAAAAAACATCAGTCGTTTAAATACATAAATAACAACAACAACATCCCCCACCACCTCCCTCCCCCCGCCCACCCCTCCAAAAAAAAACCAAAAAAACAACCCCACTTGATGTATGCATTGGCTATATGTATTCAGTCCAATAACATTTATGAGTGATTATCATAATACTGAAGAATTGTTCTCTGGAGCACTTGTGTCACCTTTCGAGTGTTCTCCGGAGCACTTGTGTCACCTTCCGGGTGTTCTCTGGAGCACGTGTGTCACCTTCCCGGCGGTCTCTAAAGCACGTATGACGCCTTCCGGGACCTTGTTTTAGAATGCATAACACATTAAGTGCTAAGTATAGGGAATGTTCAGATAAACAAATACATGTTGAACACTGACATTATGACTCACAGGAACTGGTCACTTTTAATTTTTGCCCTTGTTATTATAATTATCTATAAAGGAGATGCGAAATTAACGGACACCTGATTTTCTTTAAAATTCATTTGTTTACATAGGGGACATAGACAAACGACGACCAGGGTCAAATTGCACTTTGCGGATATCTCAGCGACTTTACAAGGGATCGTAGGCAGAAAGGTATTGTTGGATAGGTAATTCATTTCTGCACATGTTAGTATATAGTGTGCGTGTAATTGAGATTGTTTCGAACGTCTGCTTGACCTCTGATAAAGAACACCAGCATTTTCCAAAATTTCGCGATCATCTCCTTTATAGATAATTATAATAATAGAGGGCAAAAAATAAAAGTGAGTGTTATGATTAGTGTGATGGTGTGGCTGTCACTATGTGTATATAGACAGTGAGTGTTATGATTAGTGTGATGGTGTGGCCGTCACTATGTGTATATAGACAGTGAGTGCTATGATTAGTGTGATGGTGTGGCCGTCACTATGTGTATATAGACAGTGAGTGCTATGATTAGTGTGATGGTGTGGCCGTCACTATGTGTATATAGACAGTGAGTGCTATGATTAGTGTGATGGTGTGGCTGTCACTATGTGTATATAGACAGTGAGTGCTATGATTAGTGTGATGGTGTGGCCGTCACTATGTGTATATAGACAGTGAGTGCTACGATTAGTGTGATGGTGTGGCCGTCACTATGTGTATATAGACAGTGAGTGCTACGATTAGTGTGATGGTGTGGCCGTCACTATGTGTATATAGACAGTGAGTGCTATGATTAGTGTGATGGTGTGGCTGTCACTATGTGTATATAGACAGTGAGTGCTATGATTAGTGTGATGGTGTGGCTGTCACTATGTGTATATAGACAGTGAGTGCTATGATTAGTGTGATGGTGTGGCTGTCACTATGTGTATATAGACAGTGAGTGCTATGATTAGTGTGATGGTGTGGCTGTCACTATGTGTATATAGACAGTGAGTGCTATGATTAGTGTGATGGTGTGGCCGTCACTATGTGTATATAGACAGTGAGTGCTATGATTAGTGTGATGGTGTGGCCGTCACTATGTGTATATAGACAGTGAGTGCTATGATTAGTGTGATGGTGTGGCTGTCACTATGTGTATATAGACAGTGAGTGCTATGATTAGTGTGATGGTGTGGCCGTCACTATGTGTATATAGACAGTGAGTGCTATGATTAGTGTGATGGTGTGGCCGTCACTATGTGTATATAGACAGTGAGTGCTATGATTAGTGTGATGGTGTGGCCGTCACTATGTGTATATAGACAGTGAGTGCTATGATTAGTGTGATGGTGTGGCCGTCACTATGTGTATATAGACAGTGAGTGCTATGATTAGTGTGATGGTGTGGCCGTCACTATGTGTATATAGACAGTGAGTGCTATGATTAGTGTGATGGTGTGGCCGTCACTATGTGTATATAGACAGTGAGTGCTATGATTAGTGTGATGGTGTGGCCGTCACTATGTGTATATAGACAGTGAGTGCTACGATTAGTGTGATGGTGTGGCCGTCACTATGTGTATATAGACAGTGAGTGTTATGATTAGTGTGATGGTGTGGCTGTCACTATGTGTATATAGACAGTGAGTGCTACGATTAGTGTGATGGTGTGGCTGTCACTATGTGTATATAGACGGTGTGGCTGTCACTATGTGTATATAGACGTGTGGCTGTCACTATGTGTATATAGACAGTGAGTGCTATGATTAGTGTGATGGTGTGGCTGTCACTATGTGTATATAGACAGTGAGTGCTATGATTAGTGTGATGGTGTGGCTGTCACTATGTGTATATAGACAGTGAGTGTTATGATTAGTGTGATGGTGTGGCCGTCACTATGTGTATATAGACAGTGAGTGCTACGATTAGTGTGATGGTGTGGCCGTCACTATGTGTATATAGACAGTGAGTGCTATGATTAGTGTGATGGTGTGGCCGTCACTATGTGTATATAGACAGTGAGTGCTATGATTAGTGTGATGGTGTGGCCGTCACTATGTGTATATAGACAGTGAGTGCTATGATTAGTGTGATGGTGTGGCCGTCACTATGTGTATATAGACAGTGAGTGCTATGATTAGTGTGATGGTGTGGCCGTCACTATGTGTATATAGACAGTGAGTGCTATGATTAGTGTGATGGTGTGGCCGTCACTATGTGTATATAGACAGTGAGTGCTATGATTAGTGTGATGGTGTGGCCGTCACTATGTGTATATAGACAGTGAGTGCTACGATTAGTGTGATGGTGTGGCCGTCACTATGTGTATATAGACAGTGAGTGTTATGATTAGTGTGATGGTGTGGCTGTCACTATGTGTATATAGACAGTGAGTGCTACGATTAGTGTGATGGTGTGGCTGTCACTATGTGTATATAGACGGTGTGGCTGTCACTATGTGTATATAGACGTGTGGCTGTCACTATGTGTATATAGACAGTGAGTGCTATGATTAGTGTGATGGTGTGGCTGTCACTATGTGTATATAGACAGTGAGTGCTATGATTAGTGTGATGGTGTGGCTGTCACTATGTGTATATAGACAGTGAGTGTTATGATTAGTGTGATGGTGTGGCCGTCACTATGTGTATATAGACAGTGAGTGCTATGATTAGTGTGATGGTGTGGCTGTCACTATGTGTATATAGACAGTGAGTGCTATGATTAGTGTGATGGTGTGGCCGTCACTATGTGTATATAGACAGTGAGTGCTATGATTAGTGTGATGGTGTGGCCGTCACTATGTGTATATAGACAGTGAGTGCTATGATTAGTGTGATGGTGTGGCTGTCACTATGTGTATATAGACAGTGAGTGCTATGATTAGTGTGATGGTGTGGCCGTCACTATGTGTATATAGACAGTGAGTGCTATGATTAGTGTGATGGTGTGGCCGTCACTATGTGTATATAGACAGTGAGTGCTATGATTAGTGTGATGGTGTGGCCGTCACTATGTGTATATAGACAGTGAGTGCTATGATTAGTGTGATGGTGTGGCCGTCACTATGTGTATATAGACAGTGAGTGCTATGATTAGTGTGATGGTGTGGCCGTCACTATGTGTATATAGACAGTGAGTGCTATGATTAGTGTGATGGTGTGGCCGTCACTATGTGTATATAGACAGTGAGTGCTATGATTAGTGTGATGGTGTGGCCGTCACTATGTGTATATAGACAGTGAGTGCTATGATTAGTGTGATGGTGTGGCCGTCACTATGTGTATATAGACAGTGAGTGCTATGATTAGTGTGATGGTGTGGCCGTCACTATGTGTATATAGACAGTGAGTGCTATGATTAGTGTGATGGTGTGGCCGTCACTATGTGTATATAGACAGTGAGTGCTATGATTAGTGTGATGGTGTGGCCGTCACTATGTGTATATAGACAGTGAGTGCTATGATTAGTGTGATGGTGTGGCCGTCACTATGTGTATATAGACAGTGAGTGCTACGATTAGTGTGATGGTGTGGCCGTCACTATGTGTATATAGACAGTGAGTGTTATGATTAGTGTGATGGTGTGGCTGTCACTATGTGTATATAGACAGTGAGTGCTATGATTAGTGTGATGGTGTGGCTGTCACTATGTGTATATAGACAGTGAGTGTTATGATTAGTGTGATGGTGTGGCTGTCACTATGTGTATATAGACAGTGAGTGTTATGATTAGTGTGATGGTGTGGCCGTCACTATGTGTATATAGACAGTGAGTGCTATGATTAGTGTGATGGTGTGGCTGTCACTATGTGTATATAGACAGTGAGTGCTATGATTAGTGTGATGGTGTGGCCGTCACTATGTGTATATAGACAGTGAGTGCTACGATTAGTGTGATGGTGTGGCCGTCACTATGTGTATATAGACAGTGAGTGCTATGATTAGTGTGATGGTGTGGCTGTCACTATGTGTATATAGACGGTGTGGCTGTCACTATGTGTATATAGACGGTGTGGCTGTCACTATGTGTATATAGACGTGTGGCTGTCACTATGTGTATATAGACGTGTGGCTGTCACTATGTGTATATAGACGGTGTGGCTGTCACTATGTGTATATAGACGTGTGGCTGTCACTATGTGTATATAGACGGTGTGGCTGTCACTATGTGTATATAGACGTGTGGCTGTCACTATGTGTATATAGACGTGTGGCTGTCACTATGTGTATATAGACGGTGTGGCTGTCACTATGTGTATATAGACGGTGTGGCTGTCACTATGTGTATATAGACGTGTGGCTGTCACTATGTGTATATAGACGTGTGGCTGTCACTATGTGTATATAGACAGTGAGTGTTATGATTAGTGTGATGGTGTGGCTGTCACTATGTGTATATAGACAGTGAGTGCTATGATTAGTGTGATGGTGTGGCTGTCACTATGTGTATATAGACAGTGAGTGCTATGATTAGTGTGATGGTGTGGCTGTCACTATGTGTATATAGACGGTGTGGCTGTCACTATGTGTATATAGACGGTGTGGCTGTCACTATGTGTATATAGACGTGTGGCTGTCACTATGTGTATATAGACGTGTGGCTGTCACTATGTGTATATAGACGGTGTGGCTGTCACTATGTGTATATAGACGTGTGGCTGTCACTATGTGTATATAGACGGTGTGGCTGTCACTATGTGTATATAGACGTGTGGCTGTCACTATGTGTATATAGACGTGTGGCTGTCACTATGTGTATATAGACGGTGTGGCTGTCACTATGTGTATATAGACGGTGTGGCTGTCACTATGTGTATATAGACGTGTGGCTGTCACTATGTGTATATAGACGTGTGGCTGTCACTATGTGTATATAGACGTGTGGCTGTCACTATGTGTATAAAGACGTGTGGCTGTCACTATGTGTATATAGGCGTGTGGCTGTCACTATGTGTATATAGACGTGTGGCTGTCACTATGTGTATATAGACGTGTGGCTGTCACTATGTGTATATAGACGTGTGGCTGTCACTATGTGTATATAGACGTGTGGCTGTCACTATGTGTATATAGACAAAGTAATATTAACACAATAAAACTGCTTCAGTGAATGTTAGTTGTCGTGACAAAACATGTCTTTTGAACCCAGAGAATGACCTTGGTCACGTATTTTATCTCAAAGTTTGATGAAGAAATATGAAGAAACGAACAATGTTAAGATTGTATAGCCAAGAATGATCTCTAAACCCAAAACTTGACATTGACAATTACCTTGACTGTGACCTTTATATGAAGGTAAGGTCATATGACCGTTTTAAAGTGTATATATTGAAAGCTTGAAAAAACAAATGAACAAGTCATACCCAACGTTAAGTTTCGTGACTTGAACTCAGAAGTTGACCTTGACTCAGACTTTAACCTTTATGTATTTGTGAGGCCACACGAATATTGCAATAAATAGTTTATATAGACTGATGAAAAAAATATACCTAGTATTGTTTTCGTGATGTCCTTTGAACGAACGAAGAGGATGCTGGATGGACGGAAGATGCAATAAGACCATCACAGTGACTATGTATCTCTATTTTCTTGGAAAATGCGTCATTAAAACGTGTGTTAGTATTCCAAAGAAAGAACCCATTTATGTTAATTCATATTGGAGAGCAATCTCTACCCAGAGTTGTCATTCCTTTCATACACATACATCTCTGTCAACGTCTCATCAAATATCAAGATTCTTGGAAAACGATGAAAAATGATGAAAATGCAAAATTTCTTGATGGCACTAATATTTTTCTGAATTAACTTACTTGAAATGTTTAAATTACAAAAGAAAACAATTTTTTGGCTTGAATGTTTTAAATATACAGTAAATTATGCTCAGAATTATATTGGTTTGTACTTTGGCCACCATCAAAACGTTCAAAATACGCACCACCACATCGTTCCCATAGGGTTACAGTACGGCATTTTGCTTAACAGCACTTTCCAGTACCACATAGCTCTTAAACCTACCTTAAATTATATATCAAAATGTAGAAAATAAGTCGCGTTTCTTTCAACTCAATCAGCAGCCGATAGTTGGTGGTGTCACGGTGTTGAAATTCTGTTTGCCATTTTGATATTTTAGCTATGGTCATGTGACAAATTATCATTCGATCGCAGGCTACTTTCTTAGACGTTGACAGAGGTCAATGTAATGGCCTCTGGGATAGAATGACTGGCGAGAACCCATTTATGGTGATTCATACCGGAGACAACCCATTCATGGTGATTCATTCATACTAGAGTGAACCCATTCATGGTGATTCATACTGGAGAGAACCCATTCATGGTGATTCACACTGGAGAGAAACCATTCATGGTGATTCATAGTAGAGGGAACCCATTCATGTTGATTCATACTGGAGTGAACCCATTCATGGTGATTTATACTGGAGTGAACCCATTCATGGTGATTCATTCATACTGGAGAGAACCCATTCATGGTGATTCATACTGGAGAGAACCGATTCATGGTGATTCATAGTGGAGAGAACCCATTCATGTTCATTTATACTGGAGTGAACCCATTCATGGTGATTCATATTGGAGAGAACCCTTTTATGGTACTTCATACTGGAGTGAACCCATTCATGGTGATTCTTACTAGAGAGAACCCATTCATGGTGATTCATAGTGGAGAGAACACATTCATGGTGATTCATATTGGAGAGAACCCATTCATGGTGATTCATAGTGGAGTGAACCCATTCATGGTGATTCATATTGGAGAGAACCCATTCATGGTGATTCATACTGGAGAGAACCCATTCATGGTGATTCATAGTGGAGTGAACCCATTCATGGTGACTCATAGTGGAGAGAACCCATTCATGGTGATTCATACTGGAGAGAACCCATTCATGGTGATTCTTAGTGGAGAGAACCCATTCATGGTGATTCATACTGGAGAGAACCCATTCATGGTGATTCATACTGGAGAGAACCCATTCATGGTGATTCATAGCGGAGAGAACACATTCATGGTGATTCATACTGGAGAGAACCCACTCATGGTGATTCATAGTGGAAAGAACCCATTCATGTTGATTTATACTGGAGTGAACCCATTCATGGTGATTCATATTGGAGAGAACCCTTTCATGGTACTTCATACTGGAGTGAACCCATTCATGGTGATTCTTACTAGAGAGAACCCATTCATGGTGATTCATAGTGGAGAAAACACATTCATGGTGATTCATATTGGAGAAAACCCATTCATGGTGATTCATAGTGGAGTGAACCCATTCATGGTGATTCATATTGGAGAGAACCCATTCATGGTGATTCATACTGGAGATAACCCATTCATGGTGATTCATAGTGGAGTGAATCCATTCATGGTGATTCATAGTGGAGAGAAACCATTCATGGTGATTCATACTGGAGAGAACCCATTCATGGTGATTCATACTGGAGAGAACCCATTCATGGTGATTCATACTGGAGAGAACCCATTCATGGTGATTCATAGCGGAGAGAACACATTCATGGTGATTCATACTGGAGAGAACCCATTCATGGTGATTCATATTGGAGAGAACCCATTCATGGTGATTCATACTGGAGTGAACCCATTCATAGTGGAGAGAACCCATTCATGGTGATTTGTACTGGAGAGAACCCATTCATGGTGATTCATATTGGAGAGAACCTATCATGGTGATTCATACTGGAGTGAACCCATTCATGGTGATTTTTACTGGAGAGAACCCATTCGTTGTGATTCATATTGGAGAGAACCCATTCATGGTGATTCATACTGGAGTGAACCCATTCATAGTGGAGAGAACCCATTCATGGTGATTCTTACTGGAGAGAACCCATTCATGGTGATTCATATTGGAGAGAACTCATTGATTCATACTGGAGTGAACCCATTCATGGTGATTCATATTGGAGAGAACCCATTCATGGTGATTTATACTGGAGTGAACCCATTCATAGTGGAGAGAACCCATTCATGGTGATTCTTACTGGAGACAACCAATTCCTGGTGATTCATATTGGAGAGAATCCATTCATGGTGATTCATACTGGAGAGAACCCATTCATGGTGATTCATATTGGAGAGAACCCATTCATGGTGATTCATACTGGAGTGAACCCATTCATAGTGGAGAAAACCCATTCATGTTCATTCATACTGGAGAGAACCCGTTTATGGTGATTCATAGTGGAGAGAACCCATTCATGGTGATTCATACTGGAGAGAACCCATTCATGGTGATTCATACTGGAGAGAATCCATTCATGTTGATTCATACTGGAGAGAACCCATTCATGGTGATTCATTCATACTGGAGAGAACCCATTCATGGTGATTCATAGTGGAGAGAACCCATTCATGGTGATTCATAGTGGAGAGAACCCATTCATGGTGATTCATACTGGAGAGAACCCATTCATGGTGATTCATAGCGGAGAGAACACATTCATGGTGATTCATACTGGAGAGAACCCACTCATGGTGATTCATAGTGGAGAGAACCCATTCATGTTGATTTATACTGGAGTGAACCCATTCATGGTGATTCATATTGGAGAGAACCCTTTCATGGTACTTCATACTGGAGTGAACCCATTCATGGTGATTCTTACTAGAGAGAACCCATTCATGGTGATTCATAGTGGAGAGAACACATTCATGGTGATTCATATTGGAGAGAACCCATTCATGGTGATTCATAGTGGAGTGAACCCATTCATGGTGATTCATATTGGAGAGAACCCATTCATGGTGATTCATACTGGAGATAACCCATTCATGGTGATTCATAGTGGAGTGAACCCATTCATGGTGATTCATAGTGGAGAGAACCCATTCATGGTGATTCATACTGGAGAAAACCCATTCATGGTGATTCTTAGTGGCGAGAACCCATTTATGGTGATTCATACTGGAGAGAACCCATTCATGGTGATTCATACTGGAGAGAACCCATTCATGGTGATTCATAGCGGAGAGAACACATTCATGGTGATTCATAGTGGATAGAACACATTCATGGTGATTCATATTGGAGAGAACCCATTCATGGTGATTCATACTGGAATGAACCCATTCATAGTGGAGAGAACCCATTCATGGTGATTTGTACTGGAGAGAACCCATTCATGGTGATTCATATTGGAGAGAACCTATTCATGGTGATTCATACTGGAGTGAACCCATTCATGGTGATTTTTACTGGAGAGAACCCATTCGTTGTGATTCATATTGGAGAGAACCCATTCATGGTGATTCATACTGGAGTGAACCCATTCATAGTGGAGAGAACCCATTCATGGTGATTCTTACTGGAGAGAACCCATTCATGGTGATTCATATTGGAGAGAACCCATTGATTCATACTGGAGTGAACCCATTCATGGTGATTTTTACTGGAGGGAACCCATTCGTTGTGATTCATATTGGAGAGAACCCATTCATGGTGATTCATACTGGAGAGAACCCATTCATGGTGATTCATACTGGAGAGAATCCATTCATGTTGATTCATACTGGAGAGAACCCAATCATGGTGATTCATTCATACTGGAGAGAACCCATTCATGGTGATTCATAGTGGAGAGAACCCATTCATGGTGATTCATAGTGGAGAGAACCCATTCATGGTGATTCATACTGGAGAGAACCCATTCATGGTGATTCATAGCGGAGAGAACCCATTCATGGTGATTCATACTGGAGAGAACCCACTCATGGTGATTCATAGTGGAGAGAACCCATTCATGTTGATTTATACTGGAGTGAACCCATTCATGGTGATTCATATTGGAGAGAACCCTTTCATGGTACTTCATACTGGAGTGAACCCATTCATGGTGATTCTTACTAGAGAGAACCCATTCATGGTGATTCATAGTGGAGAGAACACATTCATGGTGATTCATATTGGAGAGAACCCATTCATGGTGATTCATAGTGGAGTGAACCCATTCATGGTGATTCATATTGGAGAGAACCCATTCATGGTGATTCATACTGGAGATAACCCATTCATGGTGATTCATAGTGGAGTGAACCCATTCATGGTGATTCATAGTGGAGAGAACCCATTCATGGTGATTCATACTGGAGAGAACCCATTCATGGTGATTCTTAGTGGAGAGAACCCATTTATGGTGATTCATACTGGAGGGAACCCATTCATGGTGATTCATACTGGAGAGAACCCATTCATGGTGATTCATAGCGGAGAGAACACATTCATGGTGATTCATACTGGAGAGAACCCATTCATGGTGATTCATATTGGAGAGAACCCATTCATGGTGATTCATACTGGAGTGAACCCATTCATAGTGGAGAGAACCCATTCATGGTGATTTGTACTGGAGAGAACCCATTCATGGTGATTCATATTGGAGAGAACCTATTCATGGTGATTCATACTGGAGTGAACCCATTCATGGTGATTTTTACTGGAGAGAACCCATTCGTTGTGATTCATATTGGAGAGAACCCATTCATGGTGATTCATACTGGAGTGAACCCATTCATAGTGGAGAGAACCCATTCATTGTGATTCTTACTGGAGAGAACCCATTCATGGTGATTCATATTGGAGAGAACCCATTGATTCATACTGGAGTGAACCCATTCATGGTGATTCATATTGGAGAGAACCCATTCATGGTGTTTCATACTGGAGTGAACCCATTCATAGTGGAGAGAACCCATTCATGGTGATTCTTACTGGAGACAACCAATTCCTGGTGATTCATATTGGATAGAATCCATTCATGGTGATTCATACTGGAGAGAACCCATTCATGGTGATTCATATTGGAGAGAACCCATTCATGGTGATTCATACTGGAGTGAACCCATTCATAGTGGAGAAAACCCATTCATGTTCATTCATACTGGAGAGAACCCGTTTATGGTGATTCATAGTGGAGAGAACCCATTTGTGGCGATTCATACTGGAGAGAACCCATTCATGGTGATTCATACTGGAGAGAATCCATTCATGTTGATTCATACTGGAGAGAACCCATTCATGGTGATTCATTCATACTGGAGAGAACCCATTCATGGTGATTCATAGTGGAGAGAACCCATTCATGGTGATTCATAGTGGAGAGAACCCATTGATTCATACTGGAGTGAACCCATTCATGGTGATTCATAGTGGAGAGAACCCATTGATTCATACTGGAGTGAACCCATTCATGGCGATTCATACTGGAGTGAACCCATTCATGGTGACGACTCATAGTGGAGAGAACCCATTCATGGTGATTCATAGTGGAGAGAACCCATTGATTCATACTGGAGTGAACCCATTCATGGTGATGACTCATAGTGGAGAGAACCCATTCATGGTGATTCATAGTGGAGAGAACCCATTCATGGTGATTCATAGTGGAGAGAACCCATTGATTCATACTGGAGTGAACCCATTCATGGTGACGACTCATAGTGGAGAGAACCCATTCATGGTGATTTAAAGTGGAGAGAACCCATTCATGGTGATTCATAGTGGAGAGAACCCATCGATTCATACTGGAGTGAACCCATTCATGGTGATGACTCATAGTGGAGAGAACCCATTCATGGCGATTTATAGTGGAGAGAACCCATTCATGGTGATTCTTAGTGGAGAGAACCCATTCGTGGTGATTCATACTGGAGAGAACCTATTCATGGTGATTCATACTGGAGATAATCCATTCATGTTGATTCATACTGGAGAGAACCCATTCATGGTGATTCATTCATACTGGAGAGAACCCATTCATGGTGATTCATAGTGGAGAGAACCCATTCATGGTGATTCATAGTGGAGAGAACCCATTGATTCATACTGGAGTGAACCCATTCATGGTGATTCATAGTGGAGAGAACCCATTGATTCATACTGGAGTGAACCCATTCATGGCGATTCATACTGGAGTGAACCCATCCATGGTGACGACTCATAGTGGAGAGAACCCATTCATGGTGATTCATAGTGGAGAGAACCCATTGATTCATACTGGAGTGAACCCATTCATGGTGATGACTCATAGTGGAGAGAACCCATTCATGGTGATTCATAGTGGAGAGAACCCATTCATGGTGATTCATACTGGAGAGAACCCATTCATGGTGATTCACACTGGAGAGAAACCATTCATGGTGATTCATAGTAGAGGGAACCCATTCATGTTGATTCATACTGGAGTGAACCCATTCATGGTGATTCATACTGGAGTGAACCCATTCATGGTGATTCATTCATACTGGAGAGAACCCATTCATGGTGATTCATACTGGAGAGAACCGATTCATGGTGATTCATAGTGGAGAGAACCCATTCATGTTCATTTATACTGGAGTGAACCCATTCATGGTGATTCATATTGGAGAGAACCCTTTTATGGTACTTCATACTGGAGTGAACCCATTCATGGTGATTCTTACTAGAGAGAACCCATTCATGGTGATTCATAGTGGAGAGAACACATTCATGGTGATTCATATTGGAGAGAACCCATTCATGGTGATTCATATTGGAGAGAACCCATTCATGGTGATTCATACTGGAGAGAACCCATTCATGGTGATTCATAGTGGAGTGAACCCATTCATGGTGATTCATAGTGGAGAGAACCCATTCATGGTGATTCATACTGGAGAGAACCCATTCATGGTGATTCTTAGTGGAGAGAACCCATTCATGGTGATTCATACTGGAGAGAACCCATTCATGGTGATTCATACTGGAGAGAACCCATTCATGGTGATTCATAGCGGAGAGAACACATTCATGGTGATTCATACTGGAGAGAACCCACTCATGGTGATTCATAGTGGAAAGAACCCATTCATGTTGATTTATACTGGAGTGAACCCATTCATGGTGATTCATATTGGAGAGAACCCTTTCATGGTACTTCATACTGGAGTGAACCCATTCATGGTGATTCTTACTAGAGAGAACCCATTCATGGTGATTCATAGTGGAGAAAACACATTCATGGTGATTCATATTGGAGAGAACCCATTCATGGTGATTCATAGTGGAGTGAACCCATTCATGGTGATTCATATTGGAGAGAACCCATTCATGGTGATTCATACTGGAGATAACCCATTCATGGTGATTCATAGTGGAGTGAACCCATTCATGGTGATTCATAGTGGAGAGAACCCATTCATGGTGATTCATACTGGAGAGAACCCATTCATGGTGATTCTTAGTGGAGAGAACCCATTCATGGTGATTCATACTGGAGAGAACCCATTCATGGTGATTCATACTGGAGAGAACCCATTCATGGTGATTCATAGCGGAGAGAACACATTCATGGTGATTCATACTGGAGAGAACCCATTCATGGTGATTCATATTGGAGAGAACCCATTCATGGTGATTCATACTGGAGTGAACCCATTCATAGTGGAGAGAACCCATTCATGGTGATTTGTACTGGAGATAACCCATTCATGGTGATTCATATTGGAGAGAACCTATCATGGTGATTCATACTGGAGTGAACCCATTCATGGTGATTTTTACTGGAGAGAACCCATTCGTTGTGATTCATATTGGAGAGAACCCATTCATGGTGATTGATACTGGAGTGAACCCATTCATAGTGGAGAGAACCCATTCATGGTGATTCTTACTGGAGAGAACCCATTCATGGTGATTCATATTGGAGAGAACTCATTGATTCATACTGGAGTGAACCCATTCATGGTGATTCATATTGGAGAGAACCCATTCATGGTGATTCATACTGGAGTGAACCCATTCATAGTGGAGAGAACCCATTCATGGTGATTCTTACTGGAGACAACCAATTCCTGGTGATTCATATTGGAGAGAATCCATTCATGGTGATTCATACTGGAGAGAACCCATCCATGGTGATTCATATTGGAGAGAACCCATTCATGGTGATTCATAGTGGAGTGAACCCATTCATGGTGATTCATATTGGAGAGAACCCATTCATGGTGATTCATACTGGAGATAACCCATTCATGGTGATTCATAGTGGAGTGAACCCATTCATGGTGATTCATAGTGGAGAGAACCCATTCATGGTGATTCATACTGGAGAGAACCCATTCATGGTGATTCTTAGTGGAGAGAATCCATTTATGGTGATTCATACTGGAGAGAACCCATTCATGGTGATTCATACTGGAGAGAACCCATTCATGGTTATTCATAGCGGAGAGAACACATTCATGGTGATTCATAGTGGATAGAACACATTCATGGTGATTCATATTGGAGAGAACCCATTCATGGTGATTCATACTGGAATGAACCCATTCATAGTGGAGAGAACCCATTCATGGTGATTTGTACTGGAGAGAACCCATTCATGGTGATTCATATTGGAGAGAACCTATTCATGGTGATTCATACTGGAGTGAACCCATTCATGGTGATTTTTACTGGAGAGAACCCATTCGTTGTGATTCATATTGGAGAGAACCCATTCATGGTGATTCATACTGGAGTGAACCCATTCATAGTGGAGAGAACCCATTCCTGGTGATTCTTACTGGAGAGAACCCATTCATGGTGATTCATATTGGAGAGAACCCATTGATTCATACTGGAGTGAACCCATTCATGGTGATTTTTACTGGAGGGAACCCATTCGTTGTGATTCATATTGGAGAGAACCCATTCATGGTGATTCATACTGGAGAGAACCCATTCATGGTGATTCATACTGGAGAGAATCCATTCATGTTGATTCATACTGGAGAGAACCCATTCATGGTGATTCATATTGGAGAGAACCCATTCATGGTGATTCATACTGGAGTGAACCCATTCATAGTGGAGAGAACCCATTCCTGGTGATTCTTACTGGAGAGAACCCATTCATGGTGATTCATATTGGAGAGAACCCATTGATTCATACTGGAGTGAACCCATTCATGGTGATTTTTACTGGAGGGAACCCATTCGTTGTGATTCATATTGGAGAGAACCCATTCATGGTGATTCATACTGGAGAGAACCCATTCATGGTGATTCATACTGGAGAGAATCCATTCATGTTGATTCATACTGGAGAGAACCCATTCATGGTGATTCATTCATACTGGAGAGAACCCATTCATGGTGATTCATAGTGGAGAGAACCCATTCATGGTGATTCATAGTGGAGAGAACCCATTCATGGTGATTCATACTGGAGAGAACCCATTCATGGTGATTCATAGCGGAGAGAACACATTCATGGTGATTCATACTGGAGAGAACCCACTCATGGTGATTCATAGTGGAGAGAACCCATTCATGTTGATTTATACTGGAGTGAACCCATTCATGGTGATTCATATTGGAGAGAACCCTTTCATGGTACTTCATACTGGAGTGAACCCATTCATGGTGATTCTTACTAGAGAGAACCCATTCATGGTGATTCATAGTGGAGAGAACACATTCATGGTGATTCATATTGGAGAGAACCCATTCATGGTGATTCATAGTGGAGTGAACCCATTCATGGTGATTCATATTGGAGAGAACCCATTCATGGTGATTCATACTGGAGATAACCCATTCATGGTGATTCATAGTGGAGTGAACCCATTCATGGTGATTCATAGTGGAGAGAACCCATTCATGGTGATTCATACTGGAGAGAACCCATTCATGGTGATTCTTAGTGGAGAGAACCCATTTATGGTGATTCATACTGGAGAGAACCCATTCATGGTGATTCATACTGGAGAGAACCCATTCATGGTGATTCATAGCGGAGAGAACACATTCATGGTGATTCATACTGGAGAGAACCCATTCATGGTGATTCATATTGGAGAGAACCCATTCATGGTGATTCATACCTGAGTGAACCCATTCATAGTGGAGAGAACCCATTCATGGTGATTTGTACTGGAGAGAACCCATTCATGGTGATTCATATTGGAGAGAACCTATTCATGGTGATTCATACTGGAGTGAACCCATTCATGGTGATTTTTACTGGAGAGAACCCATTCGTTGTGATTCATATTGGAGAGAACCCATTCATGGTGATTCATACTGGAGTGAACCCATTCATAGTGGAGACAACCCATTCATGGTGATTCTTACTGGAGAGAACCCATTCATGGTGATTCATATTGGAGAGAACCCATTGATTCATACTGGAGTGAACCCATTCATGGTGATTCATATTGGAGAGAACCCATTCATGGTGTTTCATACTGGAGTGAACCCATTCATAGTGGAGAGAACCCATTCATGGTGATTCTTACTGGAGACAACCAATTCCTGGTGATTCATATTGGAGAGAATCCATTCATGGTGATTCATACTGGAGAGAACCCATTCATGGTGATTCATATTGGAGAGAACCCATTCATGGTGATTCATACTGGAGTGAACCCATTCATAGTGGAGAAAACCCATTCATGTTCATTCATACTGGAGAGAACCCGTTTATGGTGATTCATAGTGGAGAGAACCCATTCGTGGTGATTCATACTGGAGAGAACCCATTCATGGTGATTCATACTGGAGAGAATCCATTCATGTTGATTCATACTGGAGAGAACCCATTCATGGTGATTCATTCATACTGGAGAGAACCCATTCATGGTGATTCATAGTGGAGAGAACCCATTCATGGTGATTCATAGTGGAGAGAACCCATTGATTCATACTGGAGTGAACCCATTCATGGTGATTCATAGTGGAGAGAACCCATTGATTCATACTGGAGTGAACCCATTCATGGCGATTCATACTGGAGTGAACCCATTCATGGTGACGACTCATAGTGGAGAGAACCCATTCATGGTGATTCATAGTGGAGAGAACCCATTGATTCATACTGGAGTGAACCCATTCATGGTGATGACTCATAGTGGAGAGAACCCATTCATGGTGATTCATAGTGGAGAGAACCCATTCATGGTGATTCATAGTGGAGAGAACCCATTGATTCATACTGGAGTGAACCCATTCATGGTGACGACTCATAGTGGAGAGAACCCATTCATGGTGATTTAAAGTGGAGAGAACCCATTCATGGTGATTCATAGTGGAGAGAACCCATTGATTCATACTGGAGTGAACCCATTCATGGTGATGACTCATAGTGGAGAGAACCCATTCATGGTGATTTATAGTGGAGAGAACCCATTCATGGTGATTCTTAGTGGAGAGAACCCATTCGTGGTGATTCATACTGGAGAGAACCCATTCATGGTGATTCATACTGGAGAGAATCCATTCATGTTGATTCATACTGGAGAGAACCCATTCATGGTGATTCATTCATACTGGAGAGAACCCATTCATGGTGATTCATAGTGGAGAGAACCCATTTATGGTGATTCATAGTGGAGAGAACCCATTGATTCATACTGGAGTGGGTTCATGGTGATTCATAGTGGAGAGAACCCATTGATTCATACTGGAGTGAACCCATTCATGGCGATTCATACTGGAGTGAACCCATTCATGGTGACGACTCATAGTGGAGAGAACCCATTCATGGTGATTCATAGTGGAGAGAACCCATTGATTCATACTGGAGTGAACCCATTCATGGTGATGACTCATAGTGGAGAGAACCCATTCATGGTGATTCATAGTGGAGAGAACCCATTCATGGTGATTCATAGTGGAGAGAACCCATTGATCATACTGGAGTGAACCCATTCATGGTGACGACTCATAGTGGAGAGAACCCATTCATGGTGATTTAAAGTGGAGAGAACCCATTCATGGTTATTCATAGTGGAGAGAACCCATTGATTCATACTGGAGTGAACCCATTCATGGTGATGACTCATAGTGGAGAGAACCCATTCATGGTGATTTATAGTGGAGAGAACCCATTCATGGTGATTCTTAGTGGAGAGAACCCATTGATTCATACTGGAGTGAACCCAATCATGGTGATTCATACTGGAGAGAACCCATTCATGGTGATTCATAGTGGAAAGAACCCATTGATTCATACTGGAGTGAACCCATTCATGGTGATTCATATTGGAGAGAACCCATTCATGGTGATTCATATTGGAGAGAACCCATTCATGGTGATTCATAGTGGAGAGAACCCATTGATTCATACTGGAGTGAACCCATTCATGGTGATTCATAGTGAAGTGAACCCATTCATGGTGATTCATACTGGAGAACCCATTCATGGTGATTCATAGTGGAGAGAACCCATTCATGGTGATTCACAGTGGAGAGAACCCATTGATTCAGAGTGGAGAGAACCCATTGATTCATACTGGAGTGAACCCATTCATGGTGATTCATAGTGAAGTGAACCCATTCATGGTGATTCATACTGGAGATAACCCATTCATGGTGATTCATATTGGAGAGAACCCATTCATGGTGATTCATAGTGAAGAGAACCCATTGATTCATAGTGGAGAGAACCCATTGATTCATACTGGAGTGAACCAATTCATGGTGATTCATACTGGAGTGAACCCATTCATGGTGATTCATAGTGGAGAGAACCCATTGATTCATACTGGAGTGAACCCATTCATGGCGATTCATACTGGAGTGAACCCATTCATGGTGACGACTCATAGTGGAGAGAACCCATTCATGGTGATTCATAGTGGAGAGAACCCATTGATTCATACTGGAGTGAACCCATTCATGGTGATGACTCATAGTGGAGAGAACCCATTCATGGTGATTCATAGTGGAGAGAACCCATTCATGGTGATTCATACTGGAGAGAACCCATTCATGGTGATTCACACTGGAGAGAAACCATTCATGGTGATTCATAGTAGAGGGAACCCATTCATGTTGATTCATACTGGAGTGAACCCATTCATGGTGATTCATACTGGAGTGAACCCATTCATGTTGATTCATTCATACTGGAGAGAACCCATTCATGGTGATTCATACTGGAGAGAACCGATTCATGGTGATTCATAGTGGAGAGAACCCATTCATGTTCATTTATACTGGAGTGAACCCATTCATGGTGATTCATATTGGAGAGAACCCTTTTATGGTACTTCATACTGGAGTGAACCCATTCATGGTGATTCTTACTAGAGAGAACCCATTCATGGTGATTCATAGTGGAGAGAACACATTCATGGTGATTCATATTGGAGAGAACCCATTCATGGTGATTCATATTGGAGAGAACCCATTCATGGTGATTCATACTGGAGAGAACCCATTCATGGTGATTCATAGTGGAGTGAACCCATTCATGGTGATTCATAGTGGAGAGAACCCATTCATGGTGATTCATACTGGAGAGAACCCATTCATGGTGATTCTTAGTGGAGAGAACCCATTCATGGTGATTCATACTGGAGAGAACCCATTCATGGTGATTCATACTGGAGAGAACCCATTCATGGTGATTCATAGCGGAGAGAACACATTCATGGTGATTCATACTGGAGAGAACCCACTCATGGTGATTCATAGTGGAAAGAACCCATTCATGTTGATTTATACTGGAGTGAACCCATTCATGGTGATTCATATTGGAGAGAACCCTTTCATGGTACTTCATACTGGAGTGAACCCATTCATGGTGATTCTTACTAGAGAGAACCCATTCATGGTGATTCATAGTGGAGAAAACACATTCATGGTGATTCATATTGGAGAGAACCCATTCATGGTGATTCATAGTGGAGTGAACCCATTCATGGTGATTCATATTGGAGAGAACCCATTCATGGTGATTCATACTGGAGATAACCCATTCATGGTGATTCATAGTGGAGTGAACCCATTCATGGTGATTCATAGTGGAGAGAACCCATTCATGGTGATTCATACTGGAGAGAACCCATTCATGGTGATTCTTAGTGGAGAGAACCCATTCATGGTGATTCATACTGGAGAGAACCCATTCATGGTGATTCATACTGGAGAGAACCCATTCATGGTGATTCATAGCGGAGAGAACACATTCATGGTGATTCATACTGGAGAGAACCCATTCATGGTGATTCATATTGGAGAGAACCCATTCATGGTGATTCATACTGGAGTGAACCCATTCATAGTGGAGAGAACCCATTCATGGTGATTTGTACTGGAGATAACCCATTCATGGTGATTCATATTGGAGAGAACCTATCATGGTGATTCATACTGGAGTGAACCCATTCATGGTGATTTTTACTGGAGAGAACCCATTCGTTGTGATTCATATTGGAGAGAACCCATTCATGGTGATTCATACTGGAGTGAACCCATTCATAGTGGAGAGAACCCATTCATGGTGATTCTTACTGGAGAGAACCCATTCATGGTGATTCATATTGGAGAGAACTCATTGATTCATACTGGAGTGAACCCATTCATGGTGATTCATATTGGAGAGAACCCATTCATGGTGATTCATACTGGAGTGAACCCATTCATAGTGGAGAGAACCCATTCATGGTGATTCTTACTGGAGACAACCAATTCCTGGTGATTCATATTGGAGAGAATCCATTCATGGTGATTCATACTGGAGAGAACCCATCCATGGTGATTCATATTGGAGAGAACCCATTCATGGTGATTCATAGTGGAGTGAACCCATTCATGGTGATTCATATTGGAGAGAACCCATTCATGGTGATTCATACTGGAGATAACCCATTCATGGTGATTCATAGTGGAGTGAACCCATTCATGGTGATTCATAGTGGAGAGAACCCATTCATGGTGATTCATACTGGAGAGAACCCATTCATGGTGATTCTTAGTGGAGAGAATCCATTTATGGTGATTCATACTGGAGAGAACCCATTCATGGTGATTCATACTGGAGAGAACCCATTCATGGTTATTCATAGCGTAGAGAACACATTCATGGTGATTCATAGTGGATAGAACACATTCATGGTGATTCATATTGGAGAGAACCCATTCATGGTGATTCATACTGGAATGAACCCATTCATAGTGGAGAGAACCCATTCATGGTGATTTGTACTGGAGAGAACCCATTCATGGTGATTCATATTGGAGAGAACCTATTCATGGTGATTCATACTGGAGTGAACCCATTCATGGTGATTTTTACTGGAGAGAACCCATTCGTTGTGATTCATATTGGAGAGAACCCATTCATGGTGATTCATACTGGAGTGAACCCATTCATAGTGGAGAGAACCCATTCCTGGTGATTCTTACTGGAGAGAACCCATTCATGGTGATTCATATTGGAGAGAACCAATTGATTCATACTGGAGTGAACCCATTCATGGTGATTTTTACTGGAGGGAACCCATTCGTTGTGATTCATATTGGAGAGAACCCATTCATGGTGATTCATACTGGAGAGAACCCATTCATGGTGATTCATACTGGAGAGAATCCATTCATGTTGATTCATACTGGAGAGAACCCATTCATGGTGATTCATTCATACTGGAGAGAACCCATTCATGGTGATTCATAGTGGAGAGAACCCATTCATGGTGATTCATAGTGGAGAGAACCCATTCATGGTGATTCATACTGGAGAGAACCCATTCATGGTGATTCATAGCGGAGAGAACACATTCATGGTGATTCATACTGGAGAGAACCCACTCATGGTGATTCATAGTGGAGAGAACCCATTCATGTTGATTTATACTGGAGTGAACCCATTCATGGTGATTCATATTGGAGAGAACCCTTTCATGGTACTTCATACTGGAGTGAACCCATTCATGGTGATTCTTACTAGAGAGAACCCATTCATGGTGATTCATAGTGGAGAGAACACATTCATGGTGATTCATATTGGAGAGAACCCATTCATGGTGATTCATAGTGGAGTGAACCCATTCATGGTGATTCATATTGGAGAGAACCCATTCATGGTGATTCATACTGGAGATAACCCATTCATGGTGATTCATAGTGGAGTGAACCCATTCATGGTGATTCATAGTGGAGAGAACCCATTCATGGTGATTCATACTGGAGAGAACCCATTCATGGTGATTCTTAGTGGAGAGAACCCATTTATGGTGATTCATACTGGAGAGAACCCATTCATGGTGATTCATACTGGAGAGAACCCATTCATGGTGATTCATAGCGGAGAGAACACATTCATGGTGATTCATACTGGAGAGAACCCATTCATGGTGATTCATATTGGAGAGAACCCATTCATGGTGATTCATACCTGAGTGAACCCATTCATAGTGGAGAGAACCCATTCATGGTGATTTGTACTGGAGAGAACCCATTCATGGTGATTCATATTGGAGAGAACCTATTCATGGTGATTCATACTGGAGTGAACCCATTCATGGTGATTTTTACTGGAGAGAACCCATTCGTTGTGATTCATATTGGAGAGAACCCATTCATGGTGATTCATACTGGAGTGAACCCATTCATAGTGGAGACAACCCATTCATGGTGATTCTTACTGGAGAGAACCCATTCATGGTGATTCATATTGGAGAGAACCCATTGATTCATACTGGAGTGAACCCATTCATGGTGATTCATATTGGAGAGAACCCATTCATGGTGTTTCATACTGGAGTGAACCCATTCATAGTGGAGAGAACCCATTCATGGTGATTCTTACTGGAGACAACCAATTCCTGGTGATTCATATTGGAGAGAATCCATTCATGGTGATTCATACTGGAGAGAACCCATTCATGGTGATTCATATTGGAGAGAACCCATTCATGGTGATTCATACTGGAGTGAACCCATTCATAGTGGAGAAAACCCATTCATGTTCATTCATACTGGAGAGAACCCGTTTATGGTGATTCATAGTGGAGAGAACCCATTCGTGGTGATTCATACTGGAGAGAACCCATTCATGGTGATTCATACTGGAGAGAATCCATTCATGTTGATTCATACTGGAGAGAACCCATTCATGGTGATTCATTCATACTGGAGAGAACCCATTCATGGTGATTCATAGTGGAGAGAACCCATTCATGGTGATTCATAGTGGAGAGAACCCATTGATTCATACTGGAGTGAACCCATTCATGGTGATTCATAGTGGAGAGAACCCATTGATTCATACTGGAATGAACCCATTCATGGCGATTCATACTGGAGTGAACCCATTCATGGTGACGACTCATAGTGGAGAGAACCCATTCATGGTGATTCATAGTGGAGAGAACCCATTGATTCATACTGGAGTGAACCCATTCATGGTGATGACTCATAGTGGAGAGAACCCATTCATGGTGATTCATAGTGGAGAGAACCCATTCATGGTGATTCATAGTGGAGAGAACCCATTGATTCATACTGGAGTGAACCCATTCATGGTGACGACTCATAGTGGAGAGAACCCATTCATGGTGATTTAAAGTGGAGAGAACCCATTCATGGTGATTCATAGTGGAGAGAACCCATTGATTCATACTGGAGTGAACCCATTCATGGTGATGACTCATAGTGGAGAGAACCCATTCATGGTGATTTATAGTGGAGAGAACCCATTCATGGTGATTCTTAGTGGAGAGAACCCATTCGTGGTGATTCATACTGGAGAGAACCCATTCATGGTGATTCATACTGGAGAGAATCCATTCATGTTGATTCATACTGGAGAGAACCCATTCATGGTGATTCATTCATACTGGAGAGAACCCATTTATGGTGATTCATAGTGGAGAGAACCCATTCATGGTGATTCATAGTGGAGAGAACCCATTGATTCATACTGGAGTGGGTTCATGGTGATTCATAGTGGAGAGAACCCATTGATTCATACTGGAGTGAACCCATTCATGGCGATTCATACTGGAGTGAACCCATTCATGGTGACGACTCATAGTGGAGAGAACCCATTCATGGTGATTCATAGTGGAGAGAACCCATTGATTCATACTGGAGTGAACCCATTCATGGTGATGACTCATAGTGGAGAGAACCCATTCATGGTGATTCATAGTGGAGAGAACCCATTCATGGTGATTCATAGTGGAGAGAACCCATTGATCATACTGGAGTGAACCCATTCATGGTGACGACTCATAGTGGAGAGAACCCATTCATGGTGATTTAAAGTGGAGAGAACCCATTCATGGTTATTCATAGTGGAGAGAACCCATTGATTCATACTGGAGTGAACCATTCATGGTGATGACTCATAGTGGAGAGAACCCATTCATGGTGATTTATAGTGGAGAGAACCCATTCATGGTGATTCTTAGTGGAGAGAACCCATTGATTCATACTGGAGTGAACCCAATCATGGTGATTCATACTGGAGAGAACCCATTCATGGTGATTCATAGTGGAAAGAACCCATTGATTCATACTGGAGTGAACCCATTCATGGTGATTCATATTGGAGAGAACCCATTCATGGTGATTCATATTGGAGAGAACCCATTCATGGTGATTCATAGTGGAGAGAACCCATTGATTCATACTGGAGTGAACCCATTCATGGTGATTCATAGTGAAGTGAACCCATTCATGGTGATTCATACTGGAGAACCCATTCATGGTGATTCATAGTGGAGAGAACCCATTCATGGTGATTCACAGTGGAGAGAACCCATTGATTCAGAGTGGAGAGAACCCATTGATTCATACTGGAGTGAACCCATTCATGGTGATTCATAGTGAAGTGAACCCATTCATGGTGATTCATACTGGAGATAACCCATTCATGGTGATTCATATTGGAGAGAACCCATTCATGGTGATTCATAGTGAAGAGAACCCATTGATTCATAGTGGAGAGAACCCATTGATTCATACTGGAGTGAACCAATTCATGGTGATTCATACTGGAGTGAACCCATTCATGGTGATTCATACTGGAGAGAACCCGTTCATGTTGATTCATACTGCAGAAAACCTGTTCATGTTGATTCATACTGGAACCTCTCTGCCTTCGGTCATGGTCGCCGGCTTGCTGCAATGGACTGGGAAACTCTCGCCCCCTTACGCCAAATATATATATTATGTATTGTAGTTAACATTGCTATATTATATGCACCGCAAGCATATATTATTGTCTTTAATAAATAGTTAAACGTTACATTTTATTTTGAATACCTCCCACATGACAGGCTCTTTAAATTGCAACTTAAAGAGAGTTGCATTGAATTGGAGTTTTACGGAGCACCAACACAAAAAGCTTATATGGCGCCAGCAGGAATGAATATTCCAGGCACTCTCCATTTACATCTAGATAAAAATGTGCAGAATGGGCCTAGAACCTTCTCACCTGCAGAGTTGCTGCAAATTCTCTTGTAAACACTAGGGAGAAGATATTTCTCTTGGTATGCTGTACAGGTAGTACTGGCGTTAAAGTCGCTTACAAGCTTAACCCTTTCGCTGCCAAATTTCAAATGTTGTCTGCTAAAATTTGAATTCAAAACTTTCGGTAATATTTGATATAAAAAGAGTAACAGAAAACATTATCGAACAGTGTAAACCCTGATCAGCCTGCACATTATGTGCAGGTTGATTTGAGTTTACACTGATCAGCCTGCACATTAGGTGCAGGTTGATCTGGGTTTACACTGGTCGTAAAAATCAATGTTTTCGACTGTGGCAGCGAAAGGGGTTAAAGCAATGTGTAGGTATACAACCTCTATATTGCCTAGAATGTTATGCACAAAAAACATTTTTACTTATGCACGCTTTTAAATGAGCATGTACTAAGAGATATTTATCTTACTAGTACTAAAATCTAAAAGTATATACGAGTATGACATATGATTGATGTTATTTCTTTTAACGTAGCTGTAAATGAATTTTACAACATGTATCAGCCATTTAATATTTATATATCTTTAAATGCCATTTAAAATAAGCTGCTTAAATCAAAGCACTGTGATTGCCAACAAGAACAACAATTAGGCTAATTGGCAATGGAATAGGTTAAATATCTTAGTAAAACTTATTCGCTTTAATATTTTTCTTACAAAACAATATCAGAAATAACAACAAAAATATGTCAGAAGTCTTTTGCCAAATGAATGCTCTTTAGGGTAAAAAAAATATACCAGCAGCTATAATTATGGTTTGTGTCAGACCCAAGAAAGAATGACTGGAATGAAGAAATAACAACAGATGTATATACTGCGACACTATATTTCAAAATATCATTAGATCAACAACTCTCTTATCATAACAGACAAATTTGATCACAAAATAATCACAAACATATAATTACAAACTCAGTTTTAGAAAATGTATTGTCATTTCGTATAGTCATCATCATCAATGCAATACAACGCAACATGTACAAGACAATCAAATGCAATTTAAAGAAACTAACCCGCCAAATAATGGAAAAATTACTCTTCAAAACTGTTCATCAAATTTCTAGCCAGGTGTTCAGGTCATATAATAATGTATATGTGCTGATTAAAAGTACAGGTTTATTCTCAGGTTATTAAAATACCCATGATTGATTATGCGTAAAATGAATTATGAGTTGGTAACTCTTAATTCGACACTGCAGGTTTGGTGTTTGGCCTGGCTGGTTAAAGCCATTTATACTGTGTCTATAGAGTTTGGATCTCAAAATATGTAAGATATTTACTGATAAAAATAAGTTTAGCAAGTAAATAACATATAAATCCCGTTGACCTGATTCTAGGATATGTGTAGAAGCGGTCATGGGCAATATAACTTACATAATTATCAGTTATATTAAGGGAATAAGTCTCAAAAAGAAATAAGCAATAGCAACATGTGGTAATCTACATGTTTTACAGAAATTATAATTTCCCTCTTATTTCAATGTAAAGGGAGGTAATTTCACAAATGGTAAACTTCTTTATAACGGCAAGGAAATTGTCGATTGTTTTAGCGTTTTTTATAACTTGAGACCCACAACAGTTATTTTGTAATGTTTAATCTTGCTCTTTACCTTTTTTGTATTTTTTAAATGTGAAATAGTATGTTTTAACTAAATGGGAGATAACTCTGATACTCTTGGAATACAAAACTTAAGTGAAAAAGAAGAACAAACTAAGTCATGCCGATGATTTAAAATACTTCACAATATAAAATAACATTTATTTAAGCTAGATCTGCATTAGGGCTTGCTAAACTTAATTTTTTCAGTATATATAATTATATATACTTCATCATCAACAGTTTGAAACGGTGCACATCTGCTGTAAAATATGCCTGTTGATGGCGGGATAGCAACTTTAATAGTTACGTAGTGTCTGTGGTTATTTCAGTCTTTTTTTAATCAGTTTTGCTGCTTTGTAAAGAAAGCAATACCAAGACGAAATTGGACTAAAAACAAATCCTGGCCTTAAATTCACCAACCTTTCTTGAGAATATTCTTAGACTTAAGCTCAAGTATGCAAACTTCAATCACAAATATTTCTATAAGTTTTCGGAATAAACGTTTATAACAAGCTGCTATGTATAAATATGATGCATACCAATAATATATTTGAACTGGTGGCATTTCCTTCAAGTCAAAATGATACTGGATAAATTAATCCATTTTTTTTTTTTTTGAAGCTTGATAAATACACAAGATAGTCGTGTGTTCCTTTAAATCAACGTACTTAGTTCAACAGTGAATAAGCCATAAAAAGGCTATAATATGGCACCAATAGGACAGAATATTTTTGATCCATTATGTATTTACATCAAGATAATATTATGCTGATTCGGCATAGACCCTTCACACAGGCAGAATTGCCAGACAGTCCTCTCTATAGAACAGACGGAACCACGTCAATCCGTCCTAGTCTATCGAAACTATACCAACAATAATGAGAGCAATGTAAGTCCCATACCGGCATATATTTTTGCAAAAATAAGTTTTGTATTTGCAGGAGCAAGCTATTGAAACCAAACTCTATGTATTGGAATTGCTTTGTCAATTTCCGGAAGGTTAAAAACACCGGATTACGGAAATCAACGAGGTAGTTCCATTGTTCGGTGTCGGCGAAGACCGTGTCAACAGCAACGTTATATAAATAGATGTTCCTTATGAGACGGTTTTGTATACTCGTTGGATAAAATTGATATGTCGGCACAGCTTTGCATCAGATAATTTTATCCATCTTGTTTTATAAATTCAATATTCAACATACACTGATGTAAGGTCTTCTACATTTGCGACCTTCAATCTACTGTGACAGTATGAGTTGTTATCCTATTTAAACATACCATATATCCTCATATAAATGCCATAAAAAATAAAGTAAAATGTAACGACCCAGGGAGTATATGGTTGCTTTATTTATGGGATTAGTTCTCTGGCCATGTTTTGTTCCATGAACATGTTTATGTGTATTTAAATCGAAACCAATACCCAACAGTAGATATTTACAATTCACACATACATGTAGCAATATCTGTGAAAAGTGAGAATAAGATTTTATTTGATGAAGTAGAAAACTTTGAACAGGTAAATTAATCCACAGGTAAATGTATTTATCAATTATCTGGCAACAGTTGTGCAGCTATACAATTCAGATTTACCTCATTTCCCCGTGCAGTCACGCAGTGGCAAAAGTAGTATCTACGTCATGCAAATAATACTTATTTTTACAAGCAACTTAGTAGCTGATTTATATGTATGTTTCTCTCCAAGACTATCAAGAAATGTTTATATGATATTTAAGAGATAAATTTGTTAGTTGATAATACTACAAAAAGGGTGGCCATTAATCTTTAAAGAATGGCCAAGAGCTTAGAGTGCTAGAATGAACACAGTCTTACATACCAACACTAAAAAGGCACGCTGTTATAACCACCAAATTGGATCCATTTGGAACAGTCTATTAAATCATTTTATAGAATTATTTTATTTTTAGAATTTTGTGATTCTTGGTTTCAAGAAACTCATTACTCAATGAGTGATACAAACAGTCTTAATCTGTTTCTCACAGCAATTAAAAGGCTCATTCAGTTCTGAGAACACATGGAGCTGAATCATAATAGCATGACGTGACGTCATAATACCAGGGTGTGATGTCATAATACCAGGGTGTGATGTCATAATACCAGAAAGTGATGTCATGATAGAAGCAACCAAATGAAAATATGAATGAAGCATTCTGATTGGTTCAGTGGTAAAAATTAGACCAATGAAATCAGTTAATTTAAAGCTCATTACATTCTCAGAACTCGTTGAGGTTTTACTGGACACTGAGTACAGGTAATGAGGTTCTTGAAACCCAGAAAAATAAAATTCTAATAATAAAATAATTCTAAAATGATTTAATGGACTGTTCTGGGTACACAAGCTTTTAATCCCATTACAAACAAATGCGCAGTGTCAATTTTAAAAACCTGATTTTGTGTTGCAGTTCAAAAGTTTTGACCGCCCTGTACCTATGTATTACTATGTTTATTACTAGTGTCGATTTTTTCTGCAATGATAAGTTCCTTACATCACTTTTACAATGAAAACAAAACTGGGTTATCAACTAAAACTACGGTAGTTCATTAGGCGATCTTAATGCTTCAATAAAACATTTAATAACTTTTCTTGATTTGGTCAGTCAAACAAAACACTATGTGTATAAAACCAACACAGTCACAATATGACTATTATACTGTAATATAAAACACTTTTAATGATAGTTTCATGCAAAAGGTACTCAAATTAACCCAAAAACAAATCTAGAACTGCACACCAACAGCAAAATGATTACCCGTGATGTAATAGTTGATATAAAACTTATATGTCTCAATATTAAACAATGTATATGATATTTCATTTAACCCAATTTTAAAATACTGTATTAAAAGATAAGTTTTCAACCAGGCTAAAGATATACCAAGGTATTCCTCATTTGTTGAACATAAAACAGCATTTAACTTCTTTTCTATCAGTCAGGGGAAACAACTCCTGAACTAGTGAGACATTAATGTTTAACATCAAACTTGACACGCATTTTGTTACAAATCACCAGCATGTTAAATTTGGGTTTGATTATCAAAATGTTCCTCATTTATTGAGTGGAACACAACTTTTTTTATGCTGAAAATTCAATTCCCCCAAACAAGGGGTATAATTGAATTGAATTGGGGTTTTAAGGCGCACCAACACATGAAAAGGTTATATGGCACCTAGCAGGCATGAACATGCCAGGCTCATCTTCCATGTACATCGAGATAAAATATGGAAAATGGGCCTAGAACCTTCTCACCCTGAACTGCAGAGTTGCTGCAAATTCTATCGTAGAAACTCCATTTACGCTGGAGCCACGTTATTGTTCTTCTGCCACTGCTCTTTTGATGCGAGCGAGATGGCACCTGAAACAATGCAGGGATCATGATGAAGACCTTTAATGAACATGAACAAAAAACGATAAAATGAACATGAATTTGGGGGGATTCTACCCCTTACCCCTCCAAAGGGATCTGCAGTGGCCGTATTCTTTGCCCCGTGACCAAACGGGGCCCCCGGCAACCACACGGGGCAACAAGGGGTATAAAAATGTATACAAGTGTTTCCTAGTAGCAGATCTCTTGATGAGTTTCACAACAACTAATGAATGAAAACACAGTGATACAAGAGTACTATGAATTTTAAAAAAGAAAAAATGTTAGTTATAAAGTTACTCATTCAGATGAATATGTTAGAAATAAAAAGGCAGTACAACAAAACCTGATTAAAACCGACATAGGGCCGACCATAAAAAATTGTTGGTTTGCTGTTTCCCTACCTACCCATGAAAAAGGGCCCTACCCAAAACTTTTTATAGCAGTTCTTTAAGACATCTTTTTTTTTTATTACTATTTTTAGTATATTTTTCTTTCATTTCTAAAGGTTTTTTTACTGTCTTGGCAAAAAAAAAAAAATCACCTGCCTGTAACCTACCTACCCCCTTGTAAATTCCAGGGTCTGGAAACAGCAAACAAATATATTTTTAAGGATGGCCTAGATGTCTTAATACAACATACACTGATGTAATGTCTTCTACATTTGCGACTTTCAATCTACTGTGGAAGTATGTGTTGTTATCCTATTTAAACATACCATATATCCTCATATAAATTCTCCCCACTAATAAATGCCATAAAAAAGTAAAAAATAAAGTCAAATGTAAAATGCAACGATCCAGGGAGTATATGGTTGCTTTATTTATAGGATTAAAGTTCTACGGCCATGTTTTGTTTCATGAACATGTTTATGTTTATTTAAATCGAAATCAATACCCAACAATAGATATTTACGATTCACACATTGCAATATCTGTGAAAAGCGAGAAGTCTTAATAGATTATTGTTTAAAAATAAAGTTTGTTTTAAAACAGCCTGCTACAATTTTTCAACACTATTTATGATAATTTGCTGGACACTGTGTAAAAAATTGTACCTTCAAGCTCATGCTCGCAAAAATATCTTGAAACAAAACTGACTAATTATTGGGTAACTGTCTTAAAGGTGGTTTACAAAACATTTTATTGAATGACCCTCATATACGGGGTTCACAAAATAACTTTTAATGATCCTTCTATATGGGGTTATTGGATAATTCTTACTGGGTTTACAAAATAAAGTTCTGAATGACCCTCCTGTATGGAGTTTGAAAGGGTTTATAAAATAATTTAATGATCGACCTTCTTACATAGATTTACAAAATGAATTACTTGATGATTTCATAAATGGAGTTTAAAATAAAATCAGTAATGAAAATGATAAAGATTATCTTTACAACTAACAATATTCTAATAGACTATGGATGTCAAACTTCTGTGCACACTTTCTCTGTATGCTCCTCCGACATATCGTGTACTTCCACAGTCACACTACATGCATTTTTATTACACGTGTTATCGTTACTAATGTTACCCTCACCATTGAGCAATTTTCTGTGAGACTGGTTATCTGGACTCAAACTTTCACTTTTAGGCCGCAGGTAATGCCTCCCAGGCCGGGTACGGTAGTTACTAGCACATGGTGTACCGGCGATGGAATCTGACGACCTGTCTGGCAAATATTCGT
This sequence comes from Cyrtodaria siliqua, assembly GCA_037043455.1. NCBI lineage: Eukaryota > Metazoa > Mollusca > Bivalvia > Adapedonta > Hiatellidae > Cyrtodaria > Cyrtodaria siliqua. The sequence continues at coordinate 113,913 of JAWPHD010001171.1, forward strand.
GCTCCGTAGTAGTAGTGTCTATACTTGGATGATATGGGTAGCCGGAGCTCGAACTTGACATGGTTGACTCTGACATGGTATACACAGTCCGGTCAGTGTGATTTGGCGTCAAAAGTGAGCAACAGTCGAGTGATGGCCAGTGGAATTGTCCGAAGCCTCCCTGTGGGCCGATCACGGTGAGCAAAGATTGAAAGAACAACGTCGAGTAAATCCAGCTGATGGATATTATCAAAATGAGAAATATTCCAAACTTTTGATACACAAGAGTTACAGACGGTAACATGAAAGATCCGGCAAGAAATGTTGTCAGCGCCGCAATAAATATCACACTGCCGACCCGCGTCAGTGAGCAATATACACGGTTCTGTCGATCCAAATCTGGGGCAAGCCTGTAAGCCACCCCATAATGCAGCGTGTGGTCTACAGACAGTCCAACAGCAACTGTAACAATCACAGATTCTAAAATATTCAGCTCCCAGCCCAACAGAACAATAGATGCTGTTGTGACTAACATTATAAATGATACCGTTATCATCGCGTAAATCGTGACCAAAACATTTAACGACGTAAAAAACGTCACAACGGTGGCAACGAGGATGGAAATTCCAAATGCAACAGGTATACCTTCTGCCAAACTTTTCTGAATATTAAAGAATTTAAGGTCGCTAACGAACCACCCATTTCTCATTTCAACAGGAGCAGTTAGCAGCCATTCATTCACCCATTGATTAACGCGTTTGTAAAAGTCACCAACAGTTTCGTATTCATACGTGTAGGTCAAATTTGCAGAGAACTGTACTATCAAAGCGACTATTTTATTTCCACTGTACTTTAAGCCGGGTGTATACTTATCCCATGTATACATGTTCTGTGTCATAGTCAATGGAATGTATTTATTTATACACGTTTCAAAAACATTTTGCTGGTAAGGGAAAGAGTTTATCTTGCAGCAAACTTTCTCATCTTTGGTGCAATCTTGTTTCATATATGAAATAAAAAAGTCAATATAACAGTTTGTGGTTTCAAACGGTTCCACTTTTCTGTAAAATTCCGTCTCGCGTATTGCCCTGCAGAACTTTCTCAACCAAACTTGTGCCTGTTTGGTGCTGGGATTAAAACTAATATCAAACTGCAATGTACCTTTTTCGTGAGGATTCAGTTTGTCCCCATTGTCAGAGTCCTGGACACCCCATACTACTGTCAATGGCATAAGTGGCTTTCTTTCATTAACAGCGTTATCATTATTTTCAAACCAAAAACTTTCTCGCAGGTCTTGATCGTACATTTCCATGAGGTGATCATTTCGAAACACCTGAAAATGAAGTGAGGTAGGCAGACGTAACTTTGGATAGTGGAACACCAGTACACCACTGATGATTCCCACACAACCCAACAAGATAATCCACAGATATCGGAGACGAATGACAAACTTTGGTATCAATCGTTCAAAGAAAATCCGATAATAGTGGCGAAACTTTTTATAAATCTTGGGACTGTTGATGAAACAAAAATTGCACCATTTTTCTTCGATAACAATTGCTGCAGGCATCCACGTGACCATGAGCACAAAATTACAAATCATGGTCATCCCTGCATAGATACTGAAACATTTAATAGATGTGATGGGACTGACGATGTTCGCAAAAAGAGCACCTGCTGTTGTGAAGCTTGTGACAAACATTGATAGAGTGGCGTGGTGTAACGTGTCAGATACCAACTTTTCTAGCGTTCCGTTATTTCTCTCCTTTTTGGCAAGGTGCCAGATTTTTGAGTAGACGAAAACGTCATCAGCTCCAATTGCAATAAGCATAAGGATAGTAACAAGATTCATGTATGGAAAGAATTTGATTTCAAAAACAAAAACATATAAAAAATATGCAAGTTCCAACGACCAAAACATGGCAATAAAAGTCATGATTGTAACAAAAATAGAGCCAGTAAAGATCCAAACGATAACAAATATAACAACGCCACTAACAGTGATCCACTTGCTGTCTTTTGATAAATAATGATGAAACAGATCATTCTTAATCCCAAAGTCAGCAGCAACAATTTCCACGTTCCCAACGCGTTCAGCGCTCGATTCCATATCCAAATAAAGCTGTATGGCATCCTCTAACCTTTTCGTAGTTGTTGTCTGGAATGATATGGGTAAAAATGAAAGAGCGTAGTTCAACTTTTTGTCCGTCATTTGGAATGAGCGTTCTGATATAAAGTGCATAATGTTATATACAGCGTTGTGCTTCTGACATTGTTTCGGGATGTCCTCGCAGTGCGTGTACGACTCTCCCATTGGCGAGTGTCGAGCATCACAATTGTCTGTCAGCGAAAAGTTCTGGTAATAACGGACGCACGTCTTTACAAGATCGCTCACCATGATTACATCTGCTGCAGAAATATTTGAGCAACTTTGTTTACCAGCGAGCAGGGCGACATAGTTTCCCAGGGACAATGGGAGACAGCAGCCTGATTGGTCAGGGGGTCTCTGACAGTTGCGTGTGTATACGGGGTTGGATGTAATGTACTTCTCCTCCAGTTTACACATGGCTTGAATGTTGGACAGGGTAAATAGGTCCTCTCTCACTGGACTGTGGTAAACCACCTTTATCCAGCGGCCATCTGCAATGAAAAGACAAGATACATGATCACGTAAGGCCTAAAGTAACATCAAAAAAACTCAGAAGGGAGATCACTTCGCACAATTTGTATGAAGTAATAGTGTCGGAGTCACTTACCTTGCAAAGCCTTATCAAATATATACCATTCTGACAACCTGTTACTGCTACTACATTTTTCTGATTCCGCTCACTATCCTACTAATCTGGCCAGACTATTGTACCTATACCTTTAGGACGTCCTATTGGTTAAAAGGCAGTAGGACTATAAACCTTAGAACTACATATGCATGCACGCACGCACACACGCACGCACACACACAGACTATCCTACTAAAAAGGAATCAAGACGTCATATAATGTCGTCATGTGATGCCATTACCTATAACAGTATAAAAACTAGTCAACTGTCACAGTACTGTGCTGTAATATTTTATGAGCATTCTTATGAAGGTATATAATAAAAGGATCATTACTAGAGTAAATGTTCTAGAAAATTTGCATCACCTCTTGTGTATATGCCACATCTCCAACATCACCCTTGAGGCTCGAGCCTCTCTTGAGATCCTGCAGATATGACAGGTCCACTCGAGGTGATAGAGCTCCCAGAATATGTTACTCTAGTAATAATCCTCTAGCAATGGTCATGTTTCGTCACAGCCAATATACGACTGAAATTCTAAGTAACTTAAACCATATAATTTATTTATCAGGCAAACTGTTTTAAAAAACGTAATTCACCTTTCTTTTTGAAATGTATGGTATTCCAAAATAAGTGATTAGTAAATAAATTTTGTGAAAATATTCATTTAAATGGCAGGCGCGTAGCTGGGCTTACACTCCTACGCACGTGCGTACAATTATTTGTTAATGTCCGAAAAAATAAAAATAAAAAAATGCGAAAAACGCAATAAAAGCTGAAGGGGGTGGGAGGGGTGAGTTGTATTAAAGTTCCGTATGCCATACCTGATTTAATTTTGTCTTCTGATTTCAATGTGTATAAAAATAGCAGTCAAAATAAGCTTAAAATTGCTATGAAATATACGCCAAAACTCACCTATGATCGTCTGGCAAAAAAAATAATCACGGGGGAGCATGCCCCCGGACACCGCTAGCGGAGGTGCGTAACTCAAATTTGGACCCAGCTGCGCGCCTTTAATAGCATGTGTACAAACCCAGCTATGCATAATACTGTGGCCGAGAAGACAATATTGGTGTAATAGGAAGTTCGCATGCTAAAATGGCTTCTCTCATTCTCTCCATTTATGTCTATAATAGCCTGTCAAATTTATAGCCATACTGCCAAGGCCTTTTGGGAATTGTAGACTATCCCATGATTGTTTTATTCCTTTGTTTGGGTTATTCCAGAGACAGAGGACACAAAACATCTGATAAGCATTCTAAGCCTGCGAAACTTGGTACAGAATTTGCAGTCTGGGAGGTACCGCATCCCGGGATGCTTTGCATCAAAGAGAGGTATGGCATCAAGGGAGATACTGCATCAAGGGTTTGATTGAATTGGATTTTATAGTCGCACCAACAGCTAAGGTCATATGGCGACTTTCCAGCTTCCACTGGTGGAGGAAGACCCCAGGTGCCCCTTCTGGCAATTTTCGTGCACGGGCGGGCACCTGGGTAGAACCACAAACGTTCCGCAAGCCAGCTGGATAGCTTCCTCACATAAAGATTCCTAAGCCCCTGAGGGATCCAACCTACAGCGGTGAGGGGCAAGTGATTTCAAGTCAGAGACGTTAACCACTCGGCCACGCTGCATCAAGGGATGCATTTTGATGTTGAACAAGAGAGGCATTGTATCAAGGGAGGTATTGCATCAAGGGATGTGTTGCATCAAATGATGCACGTTGAAGCTGAACAATGGAGGTATTGCAGCATGCGATTCATTACATGAAGGGAGTTATTGCATTAAGGGATGCATATTGAGATTGAATAAGGGAGGCATTGCATCAATGGAAGTATTGCATCAGGGGCAGTATTGTGTCAAAGGATGCATCCCACCAAGGGAGGTATTGCATCAAGGGATGCATCACATCAATGGAGAAATTGTACCAAGGGAGGTATCACATCACGGGATGCATCATATCAAAGGAGGCATTGCAACAAGGATGGTATTGTATCAAGGGATGCATGCTGAGGTTGAACAAGGAAGGCATTGCATCAAGGGAGGTATTGCATCAAGGGATGCATGCTGAGGTTGAACAAGGAAGGCATTGTATCAAGGGAGGTATTGCATCATGGGATGTATGTTGAGATTGTACAAGGAAGGCATTGCATCAAGGGTGGTATTACATCAATGGAATGCATCACATCAAGGGAGAAATTGTATCAAGGGAGGTATCACATCATGGGATGCATCATATCAAAGGAGGCATTGCAACAAGGGAGGTATTGCACCAAGGTGGCATTGTATCAAGGGATGCATGCTGAGGTTGAACAAGGAAGGCATTGCACTAAGGGAGGTATTGCACCAAGGTGGCATTGTATCAAGGGATGCATGCTGAGGTTGAACAAGGAAGGCATTGCACTAAGGGTGGTATTGCACCAAGGTGGCATTGTATCAAGGGATGCATGCTGAGGTTGAACAAGGAAGGCATTGCACTAAGGTAGGTATTGCACCAAGGTGGCATTGTATCAAGGGATGCATACTGAGGTTGAACAAGGAAGGCATTGCACTAAGGGAGGTATTGCACCAAGGTGGCATTGTATCAAGGGATGCATGCTGAGGTTGAACAAGGAAGGCATTGCATCAAGGGAGGTATTGCATCAAGGGATGTATGCTGAGATTGTACAAGGGAGGCATTGCATCAAGGGAGGTATTGCATCAAGGGATGTATGTTGAGATTGTACAAGGGAGGCATTGCATCAACGGAGGTATTGCATCAAGAGAGGTATCGCATCAAAGGATGCATGTTGGGGTTGAACAATGGAGGCATTGCATCAAGGGAGGTATTGCATCAAGGGATATATTGCATTAAGGGAGGTATTGCATCAAGGGGGTATTGCATCAAGGGGTATTGCATCAAGAAGTATTACATCAAGGGATGCACTGCATCAAGAGAGGTATTGCATCAAGGAAGATATTGCATATTGCATCAAGGGATGTATTTCATCCCGATCAAGGGAGATATTGTATCAAGGGATGCATGTTGAGGTTGAACAAGGGCAGCACTGCACCAGTTGAGGTATTGCATCAAGGGATGTATTGCATCAAGGGAGATATTGCATCAACAGATACATGTTGAGGTTGAACAAGGGAGGCATTGCATCAAGGGAGGTATTGCATCAAGGGATGCAAGTTGAGGTCAAACAAGGGAGGTATTGCATCAAGGGAGGTATTGCATCAAGGGATGCAAGTTGAGGTCGAACAAGTGAGGTATTGCATCAAGGGATAAATGTTGAGGATGAACAAGGGAGGCATCATACCAAGGGAGGCATTATACCAAGGGAGGTGTTGCACCAAGGGAGGCATTGCATCAAGGGATGAATCACATGAAGAGCAGTATTGCATCAAGGGATGAATCACATCAAGTGGGTACTGCATCAAGGAAGGTATTGCATCAAGGGATATATCACATCAAGGCACACCACAGAAAAACATTCTTTAGAGTTAACAATATTTCACCTGGTACATCACAGAAGAAAGGCCTGCGACGTCTAGTCCTGCCCCTCCTGTATCTGTAAGTTGCTGAGGAGTTGCTTTGCAGCTCCTGCGTATCAAGGTATACAAGCTTGTTTTCCAGCCGCTGTATGATGGCTTCTTGTTTTCTAGGTGATGCTGACAGATCAGAGTCATCGAGAAGATTCTGGTAAGTCGTCAGGCGATTACTAATCTCTGTACCCCGTGGCTCGAATCCCTGAATATGTTCAAATAAAATAATTAGTATCTCTGTACCCCGTAGCTGAAATAAAAGCTTACATTACATATTTTACATTAACATTCACTCCATTACAAGCTGCCAACAAATTTCTTTGCTTGAACCCCGTAATATGTTCAAATAAAAGTATAACTATCCCTGTACCCTTGGCTCGAACCCCTGAATATGTTCAAATAAAATAATTAGTATCTCTGTACCCGTAGCTGAAATAAAAGCTTATAGTACATATTTTACATTAATATTCACTCCATTACAAGCTGCCAACAATTTCTTTGTTTGTACAACCGCAAAATCATACATGTTTAGTATGGCAGGTTCCTGGTTTCCTATGTATCCTTCACCTCTATCTAGGGTGGATCTAAATCATCTATAATTTGTTGATGACTCAAATTATTTCATTTAACTGATAAACAGCCATTTAATTAACATGTCGCCAGCTGTCAATCATTTATCCATTTCAACCAATCAAACCAAAGCGATACCTCCGACAAACAACAGCACGTGTCACTGTATAATAAAGCACGTGCAACTATGTTATAATGTAACCTATTGTCAATATACTCCGACATCAACAATAGGGCGGAGATATCTAAGTATTGGCGACATGTCAATTGTAGAAATGTTGATATAGGTTTTTTTTAATTGTATTTCGGTTTTATAGGTGGGTGCATACACCTTACAACAATAGGTGGGTGCATACACCTTACAACAGTAGGTGGGTGCATACACCTTACAACAATAGGTGGGTGCATACACCTTACAACAATAGGTGGGTGCATACACCTTACAACAGTAGGTGGGTGCATACACCTTACAACAATAGGTGGGTGCATACACCTTACAACAGTAGGTGGGTGCATACACCTTACAACAATAGGTGGGTGCATACACCTTACAACAATAGGTGGGTGCATACACCTTACAACAATAGGTGGGTGCATACACCTTACAACAATAGGTGGGTGCATACACCTTACAACAATAGGTGGGTGCATACACCTTACAACAATAGGTGGGTGCATACACCTTACAACAATAGGTGGGTGCATACACCTTACAACAATAGGTGGGTGCATACACCTTACAACAATAGGTGGGTGCATACACCTTACAACAATAGGTGGGTGCATACACCTTACAACAAACAGATGACAAAACTCCAATCTGAAGTATGGTAGCCAAAATATCATGCAGCACTTCGACTTTTCCACTCGAACTTCTCTTTCCTAGCTATTATCATCATCATGGATTGCAATGACAGAACAGGTGTTGGCAATGCTTTACTATTTTCACTTCATGTCATTAGAACAGGCATGACTCTAGGCCAGTATTTATATATTATATATTAATCGTTTTTTTAAATGACGTTCACTAGTATAAATGACCCAAACATTTGAAGATGAAGATGCATACAAGGATTATTCTGGTGCAGTTTGGTGAAAATCGTGCAAGAGTGGAGAAAGATATGCATGTTGGAGAATGTCTAAAGCAGGTCACAGCGAGCAAACATTTTGTTAGATGCATATTGAACATTTTGAACAGTCTATTAAATAATTTTAGAATTATTCTATATTTAGAATTTTATGGTTCTTGGTTTCAAGAAACTCATTACTCATTGAGAGTTACAAACAGTCTTAATCTGTTTCTCAAAGCAATTTAAATCTTCAGTCAGTTCTCAGAACACACTGAGTTGCATCATAATGGCATGACGTGATGTCATAATACCAGGATGTGATGCCATAATACCAGAAAGTGATGTCATGATAGAAACAACCAAATGAAAATAGAAACAACCAATGAAAATATGAATGAAGCATTCCGATTGGTTCAGTGATAAAAATTGGATCAATGAAACCAGTTAATTTAAAACTCATTACATTCTCAGAACTGATTGAGGTTTTAATTGACACTGAGGAATGAGGTTCTTGAAATCCAGAAAAACAAAATTCTAATAATAAAATAATTTTAAAATGATTTAATAGACTGTTTTTGGTGGAGTTTGGTGAAAGTCCTGCAAGAAAGAAGCAAGATAAGTATGTTGTAGCAGCGACCGGACGAGACCTATATCTCGTCCAAAGTAAGTGACAGCGACCCAACATGTTGCAAGATGCATATAAGCAACATTCTGGTGGAGTCTGGTGAAAATAATGCATGCAATCCAGAAGATAAACATAAAAGCAGTACGTACAGACTAAGAAACACACATACACCTGGACGACATTGTAAACGGGCTCGATAAAAGTGTCCGTGTGATATTTTCCTTTTTTTATATATAAAATAAAAATGTAACAATCACCTTGTATGTTTTAGTAAAAAAGTGGCCTTTATTCATGATAAATTAGAGTTTATCTCCTTTCCACAAACCTCCAGATTGTTCTGATTTTGAGCATTATTGTCTACCGAGTTGTGTGAACAAAGATTAGTAAGTCAGGTTCATGAAAAAAAGGCTATATCTAGAGCAAAATTTCCAGTGGCTATTTCTGACAATAAAATAATTTGGGAATTTCCATCAGGGATCAATTACAGTCAATTGTAATATAATTATATACGTTATAGTACGTCATTAATGACAAAGAAATACTGGAAACTGTACTCTTATGCACTCATGCGTCTATTTACTACCCAGGTCAACACAGGCCATCCTAACATGTCATAATAAGTTGACCTATTTTTTATTCCAGTGCAACTAACCAGCTTTAATGCAACATTGTAGGTCAGCAACCTTAATGCCATAATAACAGAAAATCTATCATTTGATCTCCCTAAAATGTGGACTAATTCAAGATCAATCATATTATTTTCCAGCTCATAGGTCATTCACAGTGAATGCCTTTTCTCTACAATCACATCTTATTTCCGTTAGAATAACCCATTTTGCCGCACTTAGTATTATCTACCTAATTCATCAAAATGTTTCAGTACACATTCACACATTAAATGACAAATGATTCCAAGAAAACTGTTTCCATGGCAACGGAAAACAGAGGAACAATAGAAGTGTCTTATATTAACGACCAATTTTTTTTTTTTTTTTTTTCAAGACAAAGAGCTTATTCATTAATGAACAAAACATAATAACTCTAGACAAAAAAGTTGACACATGAGTCAAGTAAAGTCATGCTTTAACAAGAGGCCCAAGAAGGCCTGTGGACGCTCTACTGGCTACAATGGCTCTTACATTGGTTGTCATCCTAAATACTTCTTTTAAACTAGAAGCCCCATTATAAAGGTCCAGATTTTTTATTGAACCAACACCAATGTCAATCCCATAACATATTAAATTAATGTCATTAACAGTGATGCATTTAAATGGTTTCCGCTCAATAACTTTTGTTATTTGTTAGGAATGAGGTATTGCGATGAAACTTGCAGGGTAGGTAGCTTATATGGAAAGGAAGCTTGGAATTGCATTTGGAGTCACTGAGATCAAGGTCAAATTATGCATGTTGTAGCGGAGACCGGATATATTTTGTCGAAAGTAGGTCACAGCCACCCGAAATTTTACACATGATGTTAGATGCATATAGAAAACTTTCTGGTGAGGTTTGGTAAAAATAATGTCAGAAAAAAGCAAGACATGTATGTCGCAGCAGCGACTGGAAGCGACTGGACGTGACCTATGACCTGAAATTTTGCAATTGACGTTGGATGCATATAAACAACATTCTGGTGAAGTTTGGTGAAGTTTGGTGAAAATCCTGGAAGAAAGAAGCAAGATAAGGAAGTTGTAGCAGAGACCGTACGACCTATATTTTGTGAAAAGTAGGTCACAGCAACCAGAATTTCTGCACATGATGTTGGATGCATATAAGGAACATTCTGATGAACATTGGTGAAAATCCTGAGAGAAAAAAGCAAGATACGCATGTCAGTGCAGAGACCGGACATGACCTAAATTTTGTCGGAAGTAGGTCACAGCAAACCAAAATTTTGCAGATGAGGTAGGATGCATATAAGGAATATTTTGGTGAAGTTTGGTGAAAATCCTGCAAGAAAGAGTCAAGATACACATGTTATAGAAGAGACCGGACATGACCTATATTTCATCAAAACTAGGTCACATGACCCAAAATTTTGCAAATGATGTTAGATGCCTATAAGGAACATCCTGGTGAAGTTCGGTGAAATCCTACAAGAAAGAAGATCGATACACGTGTCGTAGCGGAGACCGGCAGGGACATATATTTCGCCGAAAGTAGGTCACAGTAACCCGAAATTGGATCCATATAATGAACATTTTGGTGGAGTTTGCCGAAAATCCTGCATTTGACAGTGTGAGTACTATATGCCGCCCTTTGGGGGCATACTATATGCCGCCCTTTGGGGGCATAAAAAATCAAGGGCCATAACTCTGGTGTTTCTTCTTCAATCTGGCTGGTTTTTGAACTCGTCCGAGCTTTCATTTATATCAACATTCTGGTAAAGTTTGAAAAAGATCGCATGAAAAATGAAGGCCAGATAACGAGTTAACGAGGCCAAATTATAGTATATTTCAGAAAATCAAGGGCAATAACGATGGGTCCGATCAGGCTGGTTTTTGAGCTCGTCCAAGCTTTTATTGCTATTAACAATCTGGTAACGTTTGGTAAAGATAGGATGAATAATGAATGTGCTAGAGTGTTGACATCAAAAAGTTAACACATTTTTCATTAAATAATTCAAGCGCCATAACTCCTGTGTTACAGGTCCATTCTGGCTGGTTTTCAAACTCATCCGTGCTTTCATTGATATAAATACACTGGCAAAGATCAAATACAAAATGAAGGTGCTAAAGTGTAAACAAGACTTAAAATGGCATTTTTCAGCAAAAAACAAGGGCCATAACTCTAATGTTACTAATCCGATCTGGCTGGTTTTCGAACTGGTGAAGATTCGTAAAGAATAAGTACAAAATGAAGGAGCTACAGTGTAAACAAGGCTTAATATGGCATTTTTCAACAAAACAAGGGCCATAACTCTGGTGTTACTGATATAATCTGGCTAGTTTTCGAACTCATCTGAGCTTTCATTGATATAAAGACACTGGTAAAGTTTTGTAAAGATCCGATTAATAATGAAGTCCCTCTTGTGTAAAGACAAAAGTTAACGGACGGACGATGGACGGACTATGGACAACTCGCTATCGCAAAACTTCTGCTGGCCTTCGGTCAGTAGAGCTAAAAACAACAAGATTGTTCATAGGACACAAAATACGCCCGTCGAAAGTGGATCATTTGTAACTGTGATAACAGACGGATGGACGGACAATGCCGCGACATAATACAAACTCTGTTGTTACAAGGGTGGTTGGTCTTGTTTTCGAAGTTGTTGATTGTATATGCTGAATATATAGCAATTTTGAATAAGTGCAGATCAAGGGCAATAACTCTACATGGCATTGACTGAGCAGCACCAAAATTGTGTCACGCACATGTACACTTCATTTTTATCACATACACAGTGACTCCTATATACCCACTCTCAAACTTTGTTTGCTAGGGTATAATGCGGTAATCAGAAGTTGTACAGTCATGACCTATATTGTACAGTCATGACCTATATTGTACAGTCATGACCTATATTTAAGAGAAAGTAGGAAAAATGTATTCACCATGTCAGGTTGAGGAACGGAACATACTGATGCAGTTTAGATATAAAAGTCAAGAACAGAACTTGTACATAAACTAGGACGTAATCCAGACAGACACACGCACTGACAAACACACTAACATCAAACGCAACAAAAGCTACCCCAAATTGTGTACCAACAAAAGTTGGATGCATATAAGGAACATTCCTATGGAGTTTGGTGAAAATCCAGTAATGAAGCAACGAAGATTTTAATAAATGAAAATCGAGTGTTTCAGTATAAAAGAAGTACAAGTTAAAATCACTCTGTAACAGTCACATGGTACAAATACCCACCGTCATTGGCTCCTCAAAGCTTGGCCTGTTACCAATGGTTACCGTGACAATCAGGCATGTGATGGACACAACAAGAACAGCTGTCAGTACCACATATGGATAATGGGCCAAAATACGAGCATAGCTGAAAATACATATTAAGCATTTAATGAAAATACAAATGAGCCAAAACACTAGCATAGCTGAAAATACATAGTAAACAAGTAATGAAAATATAAATGGGTTAAAATACGAGCATAGCTGAAAATACACAGAAAACAATTAATTAAAAATTATATACACATGGGCCAAAATACCAGCTTAGCTGAAAATAAACAGAAAACAAGGAACAAGAGGCCCAAGAGGGCCTGTATTGCTCTACTGGCTATATGGTGTCCATGGTGGGGTGGGGTCAGGTGGGTGGGGGGAGGGGGGTGATGTGTATATATGTAAGAAGAGGCCCAGGAGGGTCTATATTGCTCTACTGGCTATATGGTGTCCGTGGTGGGGTGGGGTGGGATAGAATGATTTTGTGTCCGATATGGCAGTATCAAACTAGTTTTTTATAAAGTGTCTTCAATTACTAAGATATAGGGGGAGAGATATATTTGGCTCAAGTTTGGCTAGCTTTAAAACAAATCAAACTTTCGTTAATATAAACACTCAAACCAAGTTTGACATGTGACCCAGGGGCAGGGCCAAATTTGACCCCAGGGTCACCATTTGAACAAACTTGGTAGAGGACCATAAGCTGAGTGTAAAAACAAAATATTAAACCGATGGCTCTTGTAACTTCAGAGAAGAAGAATTTTTAAGTTAGTCCCTATATTAGTCTATGTAAAACTGTGGCACCTGGGGCGGGGCCAAATTAGACCCAAGGGTCACTATTTGAACAAACTTGGTAGAGGACAATAAGCTGATGGTAAATACAAAATATTAAGCCTTCGGCTCTTATACATGTAGTGTCAGAGAAGAGAACTTTTGTAGTTTTTCCCTATATAAGTCTATCTAAAACTGTGACCCCTGGGGTGGAGCCAAATTTGACCCCAGGGTCACCACTTGAACAAACTTGGTAGGTGATCCATAAGCCGATAATAAATAAACAAGAGGCCCAAGAGGGCCTGTATCCCCACTCTACTGGCTATATGGAATCTCTGATGGGGAACACGACAACAACATGCGCAACTAGGCTTGGTACTGATCATTCCTGCAAAGTTTTATTGAAATCAAGCCAGGGGTCCGGATAAAGTTTGTGTATAAGGGGCCATAACTCTTTAGGGGCCAAAAATCACTCAACCATGCTATGATATGTGCAACTAGGCTTCGTACTGATCTTTTGAAATCTGGCGAGAGGTTCAGGAGAACTAGTCTGTACAAGGGTGTATTAAAACCTTTAAACGGTCATAACTCCACCAAAAATGATTCAACCAGAACATGACAACGATAGCCGTAACCAAGTTTCATTGAAACGTGACCAGTGATTGTACGGAACCAGTCCAGACAAAGTTTGTGTATTAAAACCTTTAAAGAGCTACAACTCAATCAACCGGAATATAACAACAATATGCGCAACTATGCTTGGTACTGATCATTCCTGCCAAGTTTCAATGAAATCCTGCCAGGAGTCCAGGAAAACTAGTCTGGACAAAGTTTGAATATAAGGGGCAATAACTGTGTCAAAAATCATTTAACAAAAACAAGGTGATGATATGCGCAATTAGGCTTGGTACACATCATCCCCGCCAAAATTTGTTAAAATTCGGCCAGGAGTTCGGAAGAGACTAGTCTGGATAAAGTTTGTGTAACAAAACCTTTAAAGGGCTATAACTCTGCAAAAAAGTATTCAACTGGAACACAGCGATGATATGCACAACTAGGCCTGGTACTGATCATCCCTGCAAGATTTCACTGAAATCCGGCCATGGGTTCAGGAGAACTAGTCCAGACAAAATGTGTGTATTAAAACCTTTAAAGGGCCATTACTCCGCAAAAAAATCGTTCAACCGGAATACGGCGACGACATGCATAATTAGGCTTGATACTGATCATCCTTGTCATGTTTCATTGAAATCCAGCCAGGGGTTCAGGAGAACTAGCCCGGAAAACGTTTGTGTTTCAAAAACATTTAAAGGGCCATAACTCTGCCAAAAATCTGTAAACCGGAACGCGATGAAGATATGCACAACTAGGCTTTGTGCTGATCATCCCTGTAAAGTTTCGTTGAAATCTGGCAAGGGGTTCGTTCAGGAGAACTAGTCCAGACAAAGTTTGTGTATTAAAACCTTTAAAGGGCCATAACTCGGCCAAAAATCATTCAACTGGAACATGGCGATGATTTGCACTAGACCTGGAACTGATCCTCCCTAAAAAGTTTCATTTAAATCTGGCCAGGGGTTCAGGAGAATAGTCACTGAAATCCGGCCATGAGGGCAAAATATAGCATATTTTAGAAAATCAAGGGCCATAACTCCGGTGTAAATGGTCCAATCTGGCAATTTTTCAATCTTATCGGAGCTTTCATTGATATTAACAATCTGGTAAAGTTTGGTAAAGATCGGATGAAAAATGAAGGCCCTATTGTCTTAACGAGGAAATTTTAGCAATTTTAGCTAAATCAAGGGACACAACTCCATTGTTACTGGTTCCACCTGGCTGGTTTACAAACTTGCCTGAGCTTTCATTGATAGTAACAATCTGGTACAGTTTGGTAAAGATCGGATGAAAAATGAAGGCCCCATCGTCTTGAGGCAAAATATAGCATTTTTAAATAAATTAAGGGCCATTATAACGCTGTAACTGGTCCATCTGGCTGTTTTTTGAACTTGTCCGAGCTTTCACTGATATTAACAATCTGGTAAAGTTCGGTAAAGATCGGATGACAAGAGGCCCACGAGGGCCTGTGGATGCTCTACTGGCTAAAATGGCTCTTATATCAAGGTTTGTCGTCATAAGTTCCCATCAGTACTTCTTTTAAAACATTGAAAAAAATACCCACAAAACAACACCCACAACAGAAACTAATAAACCCTTGATCCATGCTAACAATTTAAACAAGCGGCCCTAGTTCTCATTTGGTATGGTTATTTAGGGACTCGAGGTACAACAATTGTATAAAATAGATTTTGACCGCCTGTAGAAGTAAAAAATAACCGTACTTTATTAGAACTAGGGGTTGTTTTTAGTGAGAACAGATGTCTCCCCTACAGGAGAAAGGGCCATAAATCCGCCAAAAATCATTAAACTGGAACACGACGAAGACATGTGCAACTAGGCTTGGTAATGGTCCTCATTACCAAGTTTCATGGAAATCCAGGCAGCTGATCAGGAGAAGTAGTCGGGACAAAGCTGATGTATTTAAAACCTTTAAAGGGCCGTAACTCCACCAAAAATCATTCAACCGGAACAAGACAATGATATATGCAACCAAGACAATGATATATGCAACCAAGTTTCGTTGAAAGCTGAATGGTGGTTGAAGAGAACTAGTCCAGACAAAGTTGGTGTATTAAAACATTTTAAAGAGCCACAACTCCATCAAATATCATTTAACTGGAACATGACAAAGATATGCGCAACTAGGCTTGGTACTGATCTTTCCTGCCAAGTTTCATTGAAATCCGACCAGAGGTTCAGGAAAACTAGTCTGGATAAAGTTTGTGTATAAGGGGCCATAACTCAAAAATCATTAAACCGGAACATGGCAATGACTTGCACAACTAGGCTTGATACTGATCATCCTTGCCAAGTTTCGTTGCAATTCGGCCAGGGGTTCAGCAGCCTAGTCCGGACAAAGTTTGTGTATCAAAACCTGTAAAGGGCCATAACTCTGCCAAAAATCACAACTAGGCTCGGTACTGATTATCCCTGCAACGTTTCTCTGAAATCCAGTCAAGGGTTCAGGAGAACTAGTCCGGACAATGTTTGTGTAGTAAAACTTTGGAAGGGCAATAACTCTGCCAAAAATCATTCAACCGGAACACGGTGACGATATGCATAACTTAATTAGGTACTGATCATCCCTGCATAGTTTCATTAAAATACGGCCAAATGAAGGGCCTATTGTCTTAATGAGGCAAAATTGAGCATTTTTAACTAAATGGCGAGTTGTGTCGTCCGTTAACTTTTTTATTTACGCGATAGGGACTTCATTATTAATCAGATCTTTACGGAACTTTGCCAGTGTCTTTATATCAATGGAAGCTTGGATGAGTTCGAAAACCAGCCAGAACGGATTAGTAACACCAGAGTTATGGCCCTTGTTTTGCTGAAAATGCCATTTTAAGCCTTGTTTACACTCTAGCACCTTTGATCTTTACGAAACTTTTTCAGGGTATTTATATCAATGAAAGCTCAGAATGATGAGTTCGAAAACCAGCAAGATCGGATTTGTAACACCAGAGTTATGGCCCTTGTTTTGCTGAAAAATGCCATATTAAGCCTTGTTTACACTCTAGCACCTTCATTGTGTATTTGATCTTTACGAAATGCATGCAGAGTGTCGATATTAATACAAGCTCAGACAAGGTCGAAATCCTGCTTAATCGGACCAGTAACACCCCTTGAATTATGGAAAAATGTCATATTTAGCCTTGTCAACAGTCCTTACATTTTCATTTTGTATTTGATCTTTACCAAACTTTGCCAGTGCCTTTTAATCATTGAAAGCTTGGATAGTTTCGAAGACCAGCCAGATTAAATTAATAACACCAGAGTTATGGCCCTTGTTTTGCTGAAAAATGCCAGATTAAGCCTTGTGAACACTCTAGCTTATTTATATTGCATTTGATCTCTATGAAACTTGGCCAGATTGTTAATATTAACTAATGAAAGTTTGGACAAGTTCAGCAGCTCGAAAAACAGCTCCCCGGCATTAAAAACTAGAGGATCATGTTGCATAACTTGTACATGTAAAGTATGAATTAATAATTAATAATTAAACATGATAGTGTTATGTCAAATCAATATTTATTTCAACATACATGTCATTAAAAGTATATACTTGTTTAATTTATATAAAAGAAGCGTATCGTGCACATACATAAAAATAAATATTGTTTGCATTTAATTTTAAAAGTTAAAATTATTAAAAATGTAGATACTCACTTAAAAACAATTGACTTTTAAGAGTAACTGAAGCAGTAATTTACATATAATTAAATGATTTACACTTCTACGTGTTGTTCTAGTGTGAGAGCCTTACGTTTGGAAGCCACTCTTCAATAGGCCTACAGTAGGTCCTTACTGTATGACTGACTGATGATGTTTAAACACCGACTCAATTACTTACTCACGATCGAATCACAAAACAAGTTCATAAAGCAGAAATCAATTTATTCAATAACAAAAGATATTAATCACCACGTATACCTGCCAAGCGATTAAAGCAATTATCGATCATCAACACCAGTCAATGGTTGTACAACGTGATATAATTTCACGCGAGATCTCGCAATATCTCTCTACCTACATTCGTTTTGGGATTCAATTGACGATGACCGTTATAAGTGATAATTGGACACTAATTGGACTCATTTACACCGGCCACTGACTGTGTTGAGCAGGTCTAAAATGTAATATAAAGGTGAGATTGGGCTTTCCAGATTCTATTGTGCCCATCCCTTTAAGACGTCTTATCGGGTTATGTTGTGGAGGAACGTTAAACCTTTAACAGAAAGACACACACATACATGGAATTTATTGGAAAGGCTGACCGTTATGGCCAGCGTCAAGCTATACAGAGGTGACCGTTAGTACAGTTTTGACTGTAATTCAAATGTGTTACACGACGGGATGCGACAAAAATGTGTTATGGGACGCGACGCGACTTTACGGACAATGTGATTCCTATATAGCCCCACATCACTTTGTGAAAGCGGGGGTTTCGGAGAGGAAGATTTTTTTAATTTTTCCCAATATAATTCTATGTAAAACATGTGACCCCTGGGTGGGCCCATTTATGACCCCAGGGTCATCATTTGAAAAAACTTGGCAGAGGACCATGCGACAATGCTACATACATAATATCAGACCTCTAGATCTTGTAGTTTTGGAGAAGATTTTTTTAAGGTTTTCCCTATATACCTCTATGTAAAGCATATGACCCCAGGGCGGGCCATTTATGCAGGGTCATCATTTGAGCAATCTTGGCGGAGGACCATAAGACAATGTTACATACAAAATATCAGACCTCTATGTCTTGTAGTTTCGGGGAAGAATATTTTTTAGGTTTTCCCTATATACCTCTATGTAAAGCATGTGACTCCCTGGGCGGTGCCATTTATGACCCCAGGGTCATCATTTGAAAAAACTTGGCAGAGGACCATGCGACAATGCTACATACATAATATCAGACCTCTAGATCTTGTAGTTTTGGAGAAGATTTTTTTAAGGTTTTCCCTATATACCTCTATGTAAAGCATATGACCCCAGGGCGGGCCATTTATGCAGGGTCATCATTTGAGCAATCTTGGCGGAGGACCATAAGACAATGTTACATACAAAATATCAGACCTCTATGTCTTGTAGTTTCGGGGAAGAAGATTTTTTAAGGTTTTCCCAATATACCTCTATGTAAAGCATGTGACCCCCGGCGCGGGGCCATTTATGAACACAGGGTCATCATTTGAACAAACTTGGTAGAGGACCATAAGACAATGTTACATACAAAATATCAGACCTCTATGTCTTGTAGTTTCGGGGAAGAAGAGTTTCTAAGGTTTTCCCTATATACCTCTATGTAAAGCATGTGACTCCCTGGGCGGTGCCATTTATGACCCCAGGGTCATCATTTGAATAAACTTGGCAGAGGACCATAAGACAATGCTACAGGTAAAATATCAGACCTCTAGATGTTGTAGTTTCGGAGAAGAAGACTTTTTTATGTTTTCCCCATATAACTCTATGTAAAACGATGCTGGGCCATTTATGACCCCATGGTCATCATCTGAACAAACTTGATAGAGGATCGTAAGACAACGCTACATGCAAAATATCAGACCTACAGGTCTTGTAGTTTCGGAGATTTTTAAAACTTTTCCCTATATAACTCTATGTAAAGCATGTGACCCCCGGGTGGGGCCATTTATGACCCCAGGGTCATCATTTGAATGGACTTGGCAGAGAATCATAAGATAATGCTACATACAAAATAGACCACTAGGTCTTGCAATTTCAGAGAAGAGATTTTCTAAGTTTTTTTAAATACAACTGATAAGCCCCAGGGCGGGGCCAAATTTGAACCCAACGTCACCATTTGAACAAAAACTTGAGAGAGCTAGCTAGGACCTTATAAGGAAGGTTCAGACCAAATTTGGTCTAAATCTGTCGAGCAGTTTCAGAGAAGAAGTTGTTTGAAGAAAATGTTAACGGATGGACAGACGACGACGACAACGACAGACGTCACGGACACTTTGTCATGATATATAAGCTCTGCTGGCCTAAAAATGGATGCGACACCCTTTTGGGCGATTTTTACACTCATGGCCCTTTTCTTGCCTGGGGCCCACAATTTTACTAGGGCTTCTTGGTCAGGGCTCTTAAGAGAAAACAAAAATATCTGTACAACCGATGGATGCTCCACAAGGTGGATGCTTTGTGAATATAGCCTCATCAGAAAGGGAAAAGCACAAAAATAATAAACTTGTGAATATCTGTGATTATATGATCAATGATTTTCAATGATCAAAAGCAATAACATACTGCCTACCAATTGAAAGAAGAATGACAATCCAATTACATCCCAGACAAGAGATGTCTGATAAAGGCTATATTCAAATAAATTACAAAGTTTACAAAGAGGGATAATTCTGTCCTTACTCAAGCTAAATTTAGAGTTAGGCCAGACTTTTTTAATTTTTAGGTTTACCGACCCGCCGACCCCAATTATTGCTGAAATCAAAAATAAATACAAAAAAATACAAAATTTAAATTAATTTTTTTTTTTTTAGAAAAAAGAAGCTTAACTGGCTTGACTGGGACAGATATTTTGATTAGCCAGAATGTGCAGTTAATTTTAGACTTTAATACATGGTTATGGGTTTTCTATCCATCAGTTTGTCTGTCTGCATACATGTACAACAGTTTATAAGACCACAAGGTGAAATTTTATGAAGCTTGCAACAAATAATCGCCTTTGAATTGACTTGTTACCTTGAAACTAAGATTAAAGTCATTTAATACTATTATACAATCTTTTTTCTTTTAGACGCCTTTGTGGATTTGTTTTCATGATTTTTTTATTTTTTTATTCCCTCCTCCTACCCTTCATTTTTCCAGAAAAATCGGTAAACCTAATAATGAAAAAAAACTGGCCTTATGGTTTTTGTTTACATCCTCCTATTGTCATCTTTAACCGTGTCGATCAAGTTTAATTCCAGTCCCATTAGTAGTTTTCAATTTATACGCCGAAGAAGAATTATAGGTATAACATTACAAGGGGCAATAACTCTAATTTACCACGGTTCTTAACCCTTAACCTGCTACAAATGTATAATGGACTGTTTTTTCTTTGAATTAAGACCATTCCATTCATCTCACAAAGGGGTGTTTTGGGGAAAATGACTGATCAGCAGCCAGACATTGTAAACCCTGATCAGCCTGGAAGTTACTCGCAGGCTGATCCTGGGAGTTACTCGCAGGCTAATCCTGCGAGTTACTCGCAGGCTGATCTGGGTTTACAATGGATGCAAAGGCTATTTTAGTCGTGCTTAGTGGGTTAAGCTCTGTGCTTCATCTCAATGCTCTCTATAATAGTGCAAAGTTTCATTCCAGTCCCATTAGTTGTGTAACAAGTTATGCTGTGAATATAGCAGTTTTGCAATTATTCAAATGGACATTAATAACTCTGTGGCAGAGCACTGAAAATAAAAATCCTGACAATATACACAAGTGATGCATTATTCCTAATTTGCTGAAGTCTAAAGGAGTTATGCTTAGTACAAAATATATAGCATTCTTTTATTATCTAAAAGGCTGAGCAATGAAAATGGAAATCCTGATAAATATGCATGAGTACCCTATACATGGGATGTATTGCTACAAGTTTAGTCCAAATCTGCTAAAAGCGATTGTAGAAGTTGAGTGAACAAATCAATATATAAATTATATAAGACTTTGTCATTATTCAAATGGTCACAACTCTTGTGACAGCAATGAAAATGAAAAGCGGACAAGAAAAGCCGGCGACCCTTGCACGGATAGTTTCAAATGTTTTTCCTTTGTTTAAGTTCAAAGAAACGACCACTTAAAGGGAATGTAGCGACACAGCCAAACCATCTGTATTAAAGAGAGTTCTGAAAAACTTAAATACGGGCGAAGGAATTATCAAAATCGGATGATAAACAAAGCAGATATGATCATTTGAGTTTTCTGTTGAAAAGGATAGGTAAGTGGCCATTATTAGAGCTATGACATCACGGTTCTAAATGACCATATATATGGAATATTTATAAATATGAATATTTACTGATTTATAGGGAAAACATGACAGCAACTGTATCAAAAATATGTAATACTTAATGGCAAAAATGCTTTATATGACGGTAATTTTTTTTGATTCATTTGCAGTGATTTTCTTCATTTTAAACGATATTTATCAATATTCCATATATGATAATATGGAACTATGACGTCATAGTTCTCAAAATGGCAGCTCCCTTGTCCATTTTAGAACAACCTTTAAATGGTCATAACTTTTTTGTTTATCTTCCGATTTTGATAATTCTTTCACCCGTATTCAAGTTTTTCAGAACCCTCAATAATAGAGCTTGTTTGACAATGTCGCTACATTCCCTGAACAAAAGGCTTAAGTGGTTATGAAATAGATTGTATTGAATTATTTTGTGTTAAGCCACACCTCCAACCACCTAAGGTAGTGAACATGCGCATGGGACGGCCGAATGGACGGATGGACAAGGCAGCATCTGCCTTTAATATTTTTATTTATCTGTCTGTATCAATTCGCAGCTAAACAATAAGAAACTAAATAGAATATTTTTTTTCTTTTCAAATTCTATATATAAATCTATATCAACAAACTCAGATAGTTCATAAATAACTTGCCAGAAAACAGAATATATATCAGGAAAAAGATTTAAAATCACATAAGCTGTAAACAGAATCAATGTCTACTTGTTTTTGTTTTTTCTTTTTTCCTATTTAACTTGTTTATCCAAATTATACAAAATATTATTTTGGTCATTATATGTCTGTAAAATTAATTTTCATACAGAATCAATTTTGTCTTCCTTTGATGCATAATAATAATGTTGTTTTCACCAAAGTATGACATCTGTGCTCTGTTTTTGTTTCCAGAATCTAGATTTATTAAAACCTATAATAGCATAATCTGAAAGTTCAAAGACTTTGTAATGTCAAGAGTAGACGTAAACAAACAACAAACATCATTTTAAATTATTTCTGGTTATAAATTATTATTTACAAAGGTTTCCGACTGTTATTCATAATATCACAGTAAACATAAATTTCCTTATATGGAGTTTAAGGCCGAGGTATTCCGGTGTAAGACTGTCATCAACCTTGTATATTGTTGTATCGGCAGTGGACGTCTTTCTACAGCAGACACAGACTTCTAGCTACATCAGACTTCTAGCTACAGCAGACATATTCCTACAACAGATATATTGCTACAGCAGACTTCTTGCTACAGCAGATGTCTTCCTACAGCAAACTACAGCTGCAGTCGTCTTGCCACAGCAGACTTCTTGCTACAGCAGACTTCAGACTTTGAGCTACATCAGATGTCTTGCTACAGCAGCCTTCTTGCCACAGTAAACTTCTTGCTACAGCAGACTTCTAGCTACAGCAGACGTCTTGCTACAACAGATTTCTTGCTACTGCAGACTTCTAGCTACAGCAGACGTCCTGCTACAACAGATTTCTTGCTACTGCAGACTTCTTGCTACAGCAGATGTTTTGCAACAGCAGGCTACAGCAGATGTCTTCCAGCAAACTTCTCGCTAAAGCAGATTTCTAGCTCCAGCAGACTTCTTGCCACAGCAAACTACTTGCTACAGTAGACTTCTAGCTACAGCAGACATCTTGCTACAGCAGACGTCTTCCTACAGCAAACGTCTAGTTACAGCAGACGTCTTGCTACAGCAAACGTCTAGCTACAGCAGACATCTTGCTACAGCAGACGTCTTCTGCAGCAGAACTCTGCCTACATATAGTAGACTTCTTATTACATTCAGCAGACTTCTAGCTACTGCAGACTCTTGCTTCAGCAGACTTCTTACTACAGCAGACATCTTGCTATATCAGACTTCTAGCTACAGCAGACTTCTAGCTAGAGCAGGCATTTTGCGACAGAAGACTTCTTGCTACAGCAGATGTCTTGCTATAGCAGACTTCTAGCTACAGCAGACTTCTAGCTAGAGCAGGCGTTTTACGACAGAAGACTTCTAGCTACAGCAGTCATCAAGCTACATCAGACTTCTTGCTACAGCAGACATCTTGCTACAGCAGACATCTTCCTACAGCAAACTTCTAGCTACAGCAGACATCTTGCTACAACAGAATTCTGCCTACATATAGTAGACTTCTTATTACATACAGCAGACTTCTAGCTACCGCACTCTTGCTATAGCAGACTTCTTACTACAGCAGACATCTTGCTATAGCAGACTTCTTACTACAGCAGACATCTTGCTGTAGCAGACTTCTAGCTAGAGCAGGCGTTTTGCGACAGAAGACCTTGCTATTAGCAGACTTTTTGCTACAGCAGAATTCTGCCTACATATAGTAGACTTCTTATTACATACAGCAGACTTCTAGCTACCGCAGACTCTTGCTTCAGCAGACTTCTTACTACAGCAGACATCTTGCTATATCAGACTTCTAGCTACAGCAGGCTTCTAGCTAGAGCAGGCGTTTTGCGACAGAAGACTTCTTGCTAAAGCAGATGTCTTCCTACAGCAGATGTCTAGACACAGCAGACTTCTTGCTAAAGCAGAATTCTTGCTACATATAGTAAACTTCTAGCAACAACAGATTTCTTGCTACAGCAGACTTCTAGCTACGGCAGATGTCTTGCTACAGCAAACTTCTTGCTACAGTAAAATTCTGCCTACATATAGTAGACTTCTTATTGCATACAGCAGGCTTCTAGCTACAGTAGACTCTTGCCACAGCAGATTTCTTACTACAGCAGACATTTTTAATGCTACAGTGGACTTCTAGCTACAGCAGACTTCAAACTTCTAGATACAGCAGATTTCAGACTTAAGATACAGCAGATATCTTGCTACAGCAGACTTCTTGCCACAGCAGACCTCTAGCTACAGCAGACTTCTTGCCACAGCAGACTTCTTGTTACCGCAGATATCTAGCTACAGCAGACATCTTGCCACAGCAGACTTCTTGTTACAGCAGACTTCTAGCTACAGCAGACTTCAGACTTCGAGCTATAGCAGATGTCTTGCTACAGCAGACTTCTTGCCACAGCAAACTTCTTGCTGCAGTAGACTTCTAGCTACAGCAGACATCTTGCTGCAACAGATTTCTTGCTACAGCAGATTTCTTGCTACAGCAGACTTCCAGCTACAGTAGACGTCTTGCTACAGCAGATGTCTTCCTACAGCAGATGTTTTGCAACAGCAGACATCCAGCTACAGTAGAGGTCTTGCTACAGCAGACATCAAGCTACATCAAGCTACATCAGACTTCTAGCTACAGCAGACATCTTGCTACAGCAGACATCTTCCTACAGCAAACTT
Source organism: Cyrtodaria siliqua (assembly GCA_037043455.1). Taxonomy (NCBI): domain Eukaryota; kingdom Metazoa; phylum Mollusca; class Bivalvia; order Adapedonta; family Hiatellidae; genus Cyrtodaria; species Cyrtodaria siliqua. The sequence goes on from JAWPHD010001171.1 coordinate 139,038, forward strand.
TTAGCTACAGCAGACATCTTGCTTCAGCAGATGTCTTCCACAATAGATGTCTAACTACACTGGACGTCTTCCTTCAGTAGACGTTTAGCTACAGTAGATGTCTTGCTACATCAGACGTCTTGCTACAGCAGACGTCTTCCTACAGCAGATGTCTAGCTACAGCAGACGTCTTGCTACAGAATTCTTGCTATAGCAGACTTCTAGCTACAGCAGACTTCTAGCCACATCAGACTTCTTGCCACAGCAAACTACTTGCCACAGCAAACTTCTAGCTACAGCAGACATCAAGCTACATCAGACTTCTAGCTACAGCAGACATCTTGCTACAACAGACGTCTTCCTACAGTAGACGTCTAGCTACAGTGGACTTCTTACTACAGCAGAATTCTTGCTACATATAATAGACTTCTATTACAGACAGCAGACTTCTAGCTACAGCAGACTTCTTTTCATGCTACAGCAGGTCTTCCTACAGCAGACTTCTAGCTACATCAGATGTCTTGCTACAGCAGACTTCTAGCTACATCAGATGTCTTGCTACAGCAGACTTCCAGCTACATCAGATGTCTTGCTACAGTAGACGTCTAGCTACATCAGATGTCTTCCTACAGTAGACGTCTAGCTACATCAGATATCTTCCTACAGCAGACTTCTAGCTACTTCAGATGTCTTGCTACAGCAGACTTCCAGCTACATCAGATGTCTTGCTACAGCAGACTTCTAGCTACATCAGATGTCTTGCTACAGCAGACTTCCAGCTACATCAGATGTCTTGCTACAGCAGACTTCCAGCTACATCAGATGTCTTCCTACAGTAGACGTCTAGCTACATCAGATGTCTTCCTACAGCAGACTTCTAGCTACATCAGATGTCTTTTTACAGCAGACTTCTAGCTACATCAGATGTCTTGCTACAGCAGACTTCTAGCTACATCAGATGTCTTGCTACAGCAGACTTCCAGCTACATCAGATGTCTTCCTACAGTAGACGTCTAGCTACATCAGATGTCTTGCTACAGCAGACTTCCAGCTACATCAGATGTCTTGCTACAGCAGACTTCCAGCTACATTAGATGTCTTGCTACAGCAGACTAGACATACTTCTTCTGGGTAAACTATTACAAGACAGGTTGCTGGGTGAACTATTTCAAGAAAGATTACTGGGTGAACTATTTCAAGACAGGTTTCCCGGTGAATTATTTCAAGACAGGTTCCTGGGTATGTTTATTATTTCAAGACAGTTTCTATGACGCAATTTAAGATCTGTATAAGGATTATGGGTGAGCATTTCAAGACAGGTTACTGTTGGGTGTAATGGTCTAAGGAAGGTTCCTTGATGTTATATTTCAAGACAGATTTTCATGGTGTTATAGTATTCAAGGTAGGTTCTGAGATACATGTAGAGTTTAGAGTATGCATAGTTGTTAAGACGTTATTCATGCATGTAGTATCTCCCAAACTTATTTCAAGACTCAAGTGTAGTTTTTTTTTTGTAGAAAAATTCTAATATAATGATGGCTAATTCTAATATAATGATGCCAGCAAACTAACTGAACTCAATGAAGTCAATTTTGATACAATCTTGTACAGGTAGGTCTAAATCACATTATCACGCCAGAGCAATTAAGACTATATTTTTTATTTTAAACTCTCACTTATACTGATTTTATAGTGAATAAATACAAAACTAACGTTTACTATGTCAAAATTATAATATTCTTTGGGTCATGATATTCAAACTAATGTCAATGAGTACAAACTGAATTGGTAAATTTTGGAGGATGACTCAGTCATTGTGGAGTAACATTCGGAACACTTCAAGATTATTTTATTTTTTTAACCAAGATAGATGTCTGAAGTAGTTGCTTCAAAGTGCTGAATATGGACTACCTATTACTTGATTCTAATATTTCTGGCGGAACATATTATGTCTGTAAATCCATTCATTTTCAGATATGACAGAAAGCAATTTGGCTTGTATCTGTACCAATCATTTTCATCTATCATCATTATGGGTCAATATATATGTATGGTTTTATCCAATCCATTGTCTCCCTTGTCATTTATGCAGCCAAATGCTGGCCATAAAGCCTTACAAGGAAATATTGGATTTTATCTTTGTTAAAATATTCTTTTATCATAATTACATGACACTTAAATGGATGTCTTGATGGACGCGTGCTCCCCTGTGACTTTGACCTAGTAGGAGATTTCGATCACGAAAGTAAAGAAACAGAAGAACTAATGTTTTTAAGTTAAAGCAAGGAAGGATTTTACCTATAAAAACTGTCTTACACCATTGTTGATTTTTTTTTTAAAGGGACACACGGCAATCTTGGAAGTTGTTATCAAGCATTAAAATTAGCATGTTATTAAATAAAAATTTAGTAGTTTTCGCTCTTTCTTATTATTATTCCTAAAGTTTAAATATTTTATTGGTGCAATATAATCAGCTGTTAGTATGCGAAACTAATTTCCTTTATACTCTTCATATAATTATTATTAATGATTGAACAAATGCAAGAAAAATGTAGAAAAACTAATAGGACGCTGCCATTTTTTAAACAAGAGGTCAATGACCTTGAAGCTCTACCGATAGGTTTTGATAGCTAGATTAGTATTCCTGTGAAGTTTTATGAAAATCTGTCTAGTAGTTTCAGAGGAGTAGTCTCTACAAGTTTTTACTATATAACCCTATGTAAACAAAGATGGCCACTGGCAGCCATGTTTAATGTTGAATCAAAATGATTTTCAACAAGGACCAACATCATGTCATGCTGATCATTTAAGAGGAAGTCCCATATCAATATCACTTATAGTTTTCAAGAAGTAGTCGCTACAAACTTGTTTTTTAAAAATCTATTTTTAGCTTTGGTGGCCATCTTGGATTTCACATCAACGTGAATTTTTCCTAGGATCAACTAGACATCATGGGTTACATTCCTGTAAAGTTTCATGAAAATCTATCCAGTATTTTCAGAGGAGTAGTCGCTACAAAAAGAGTTAACAGATGGACGGACAGACAGATGGACAGACGGATGACGGACACCGCACCATGGCATAAGCTCTGCTGGTCTTTGATGTTTTTCTACTTATATAACTTGCATATTTGCAAATAATAATTATTTGAAATTGTCTTTAGGTATAATTAACTTGTTAATTATATTTCATCAATATTTTATTTAAATCTATGGTAAAATTATAAAGAAAATTCCGAAAACTGCAAATTGTTATCACCTTTTATTTTACACCTTTTATTTAATTATTTGCAAGCACTACGTCCAAATGATACTTTGAAATCGAGGGGAACATGTTAATGCTTGATATCAAAACTATCATGATTGCTGTGTGTCCCTTTAAAGCTGATATTTTCCATTTTAAACAGTCTATTAACTCATTTTAGAATTATTTTATATTTAGAAGTGTGTGATTCTTGGTTTAAAGAAACTCATTACTCAATGAGAGATACAGTCTTAATCTATTTCTCACAGCAATTTAAAGACTCAATCAGTTCTGAGAATGCATCATAATAGCATGACGTGATGTCATTATACCAGGATGTGATGTCATAATACCAGAAAGTGGTAGAAATAACCAAATGAAAATATGATTTATATAGAATGAAGCATTCTGATTGGTTCTGTTATAAAAATTGGACCAATGAAACCTGTTAATTTAGCGAGGTGGAGAAACTCAATCCGTTCTCAGTACCCATTGAGTTTTTACTTGACATTGAGTAATGAGGTTCTTTAAATCCGGAATCACACATTTCTAATAATAAAATAATTCTAAAATGATTTAATAGACTGTTTTTATTGACATGTACCACAGATAGGGTTATGGATAACTGCCTGGTAGATAAATCCGTTTGTCTGGGTAATTCAGGATGCATGATCAGAAACCCCCTCTCACATTGTCATGCATGCATCCCATTGTGCTATTGTGTCTGTATTTGTTTTTAATGTGTTTTTAATGTGACATGTGCCAATCTAACACGAGATCACCTGAGGATACCTGCAACAATCTGAAGATATAGGTGACCTTATAAGCTTCAAGTTAAAGTAGCTTTAGGGAAGAGAACTTGAAAACAACATATCACATTAATGTTATACTCCCATTTCTAGTCATATAGACCATAAGTGTTTTCCTATAACGTTCATTGAATTCCTTATTGTTTTATGCCTGTACTAAGTGCATAGCTGAAGTAAAATATTCCATTATGAGGTCATCCATCTGAAATAGGAAAATCTCATCCTCAGGATCAGAATTGCAACCAGCAATTCAGAAGATCTTGAAAAAAACAGGACATAATTTATTCTCCAATTAAAGTCATATATATTTAGGTGTTTTCCAAACGTCACGTTGACGTCGCCTTATTCTGACGTCAAATCAATTCATTGAAGTTCCTTACAATTGTTTTATGCCTTTACTAAGTAAATAATCCATCATGTTCCTCCATGTGAAAGAGGAAAACCGCTCCCTCAAGATCTGGGCCCGCTTTTATGAAACAACTTATGACAATTCTGATTGAAAGTTAATTTCTTAAATTCTTTACTTTGATTTACAATTCACAAATGAACGCAATTTCATTTAATTTTCTTATACATTTTATATTTCTGCACATAATGCACACATAATTGTCTATATTGAATGCTTAGGTGCAAAAATGTGAACAGTTTTAAAATGTTAGACTTATCGTAAGATGTTTAATACAAGAGGTCAATGACCTTGAAGCTCTACTGATTGATTTTGATTTCAGGAAGTAGTCGCTACAGACTTGTTTTTTGAAAATCTATTTTTAACCGTGGCGGCCATCTTGAATTTCCGGCCGACCTGAAATTTTGCTAAGATCAATAAGACATTAAGAGCAACATTCCTGTGAAGTTTCATGAAAATCCGTCGGGTAGTTTCAAAGAAGTAGTCGCTACAAGTTTTCATTATATAACTCTATGTAAACAAAGCAGCCATGTTTAAGGTCAAATCAAAACGATTTTCGACAAGGACCAACATCATGTCATACTGATCATTTTAGAAAAAGTCCCATATCAATATCTCTTATTGTTTTGAAGAAGTAGTCGCTACAAACTTATTTATTTTAAATCTATTTTTAGCTGTGGCGGCCATCTTGAATTTCTGGCCGACCTGAAATTTTTCTAGGATCAACTAGACATCAAGAGCAACATTCCTGTGAAGTTTCATGAACATCCGTCAAGTAGTTTCAGAGGAGTAGTCGCTACAAGTTTTTACTATATAACTCTATGTAACCAAAGATGGCCACTGGCAGCCATGTTTAACGTCGAATCAAAATAATTTTCCACAAGGATCTACATCATGTCATGCTGATCATTTTAGAAAAAGTCCCATATCAATATCACTTATAGTTTTCAAGAAGTAGTCGCTACAAACTTATTTTTTAAAAATCTATTTTTAGCTGTGACAGCCATCTTGAATTTCCGGCCGACCAGAAATTTTGATAGGATCAATTAGACATCAAGAGCAACATTCCTGTAAAGTTTCATGACAATCCGCCAAGTAGTTTCAGAGGAGTAGTCGCTACAAGCTTTTACTATATAACTCTATGTAAACAAAGATGGCCGCTGGCAGCCATGTTTAACGTTGAATCAAAACGATTTTTGACTAGGATCAACATCATGTAATGCTGATCATTTTAGAAAAAGTCCCATATCAATACCACTTATAGTTTTCAAGAAGTAGTCGCTACAAACTTATTTTTTAAAAATCTATTTTTAGCTGTGACGGCCATCTTGAATTTCCGGCCGACCTGAAATTTTTCTAGGATCAATTAGACATCAAGAGCAACATTCCTGTAAAGTTTCATGACAATCCGCCAAGTAGTTTCAGAGAAGTAGTCGCTACAAGTTTTTACTATATAACTCTATGTAAACAAAGATGGCCGCTGGCAGCCATGTTTAACGTTGAATCATACGATTTTTGACTAGGATCAACATCATGTCATGCTGATCATTTTAGAAAAAGTCCCATATCAATATCACTTATAGTTTTCAAGAAGAAGTCGCTACAAACTTGTATTTTAAAACTCTATTTTTAGCTTTGGCGGCCATCTTGGATTTCACATCAAAATGAATTTTTGCTAGGATCAACTAGACTTTATGGGTAACATTTCTGTAAAGTTTCATGAATATCCATCCAGTAGTTTCAGCTGTGAAGTCGCTACAAATAAAAGTTTACGGACAGACGGACAGACGGACGACGGACGACGCACCACGGCATAAGCTCTGCTGATCTCTGATCAGTAGAGCTAAAAACGGGGCCGAGAATTGCTGAATTGAAGCCAGGAATTCTGCAGAGCCTCGGGTGATATTTCTCAATCCGACATGGCCACTATGATGGATTTTTATATTAAATACTGAAAAGGGGATTCCTTGGAAGCAACAACCACAAACAAGAGAGATATGTAGCAGAATAGGGGGTTTACTGAGTCTTTTCATGAGACATAAGATGCAACATCTCACAATTGCCCACTAGCACCGGCTTAAGCGATATTCTACTTTAAAGCCACAAAGAGTGGGTATGATGATCCCAAAGAACCAGTAAGTACTAAAACTACTGATCTGTATGACTTGAAAACAGACCTCACCAACAATGAAGTAATTATATTGACATGGAAAATGTGACTGCTTGCTTTATTGGCACAGTAGTTCCAGATCATGCCCTCTAGGTTTATACAGTCGGTGCTCTAAAACCATGACTTGGACACGGCATACACTGAAACATGGCTTGGCCTAACTAGCCTGTCCTGGCTTGGCCTAAAATTAGTTGTTCCCTTGGGACTAGTTTAGGTCTGGCCAAAGGGTCATTGCTTCAACACTGGCGTTAATGTCTGGGTTTCCAGGGTCAGTTATGTTGTTTCTAGATGGTCAGTGGCTCACAATAAAGTTAGCACATGTCTCCTGGGACAATGCAGCTGTACTGAATATGTTAGGAAGAAACAACAAGTTTTTGTCTTAAGATGATAAAATACAACCAGTTTATGATATAATGAAAACTTGTTTTCATTAAAGTGAAATAGCAAATATCACATGTATTAATAGAAAAAATATAATTTCTAAACAAGTAACTTAAAAACTTAATGCAACAAGCACATAAAATTATAGCATTTAAAACATATCCATGTTTTTGTTGTTTGCGTAATAACATTAAATAACAAAATATCAATTAAAGCAATATACAAATATAATACAATTATAATATAATTGAATATGTTCAGATTTATATATCTATATATATATATATAGCATATCCCACTACCCATCCTACCATCCAGCAACCCACCCACATATCCACCCTACCAAAATGGAACCACCACACCACACATCCATCTATCAATCAACCCACTACCCATTCAGTTTCATTTAACCATCCATCCACCAATAGCGTCTCCGTGGCTGAGTGGTTAACGACGTTGCGTTGTAAACCTTCTCGCCTCTCATCTCAGCGGGTTCGTATCCCACTCCGAGTGGGAGCTTGACTTGTAAGTGAGGAAGAGTCGATTCTTACGGATGGCGGGAAGTATACAGTACTGGTTCTACCTAGGAAAAGTGGGTGGTCTGTCTCCACCACAAAAACAACAACAAAAAAAAACAACACAAATCGTCATAACCTGACATTTGTTGAAAATGACGTAAAACATCATACAAACAAATCCATCCACCAACTCACCCTTCCAAAAACATTGTGCCAATATATCATTCCATGATTTTTTGAATCATAGTCATCAAATTAATCCATTGTTATATACTAATTTATCCTGTCACTAATTTATCAATAACGCAATCGTTTCAAACATTAATTCACTTTATTTTTAATATTAATAAGAATATATCCTATTATTGTGTTCCCATTTGCACACTGTTATGTTTCTTCCCTCTACCATTTCTCTTGATTAGTATCATTGACATCTCATCATCAATTCTACTTCAATGCAACCAAGGATTCAAACATTTTGTGAAGGCCCCTCAGTGCGAAGAACCTGACTAAGGACATGACCTGGAACAATAACAATTAAGCTAAACAATTTTAAGATCAGGTCAGGTCAGGCCAGGTCAGGCCAGGCCAGGCCAATGAGGCCAGGCTAGTTAGGTCAAGCCATGTTTCAGTGTATGCCTGGAGGAACCACCTAATTTTAAAGGGACTGTATACAAATACAAGAAATCCGCGGATTCACATGTCTCGCCTAACGGTGGCGGGACTTAAAAATAACAGATAAATGACGCTTAAATGAAAGTTTGCAAACATTTTAATAACTAAAAACAATGGAGTTAACAGTTTGCCGTGATGACATTTAAGTGCATTTGTTTAAAAACAAAATGCCATTCTATAACCTTTTTTTTTATAAAAGAATCAAAAAATAAATAAATAATCAGCTAATAAAAGTAGGTCAAGGTCAAAGATGAAATCCATGCGTCCAAAAAGATGCATTACCCAAGACACAACTATGTCAAATTGAATGTTTTGTCTTCCAAAGATTAAGCTATGTACTAGGTTTAAAGCATCTAGAGCATAATTATAGTTTATGAGAAAGTGATGTAAATGTAACAATTAAAGTTATCTGCCTTTTGCTTGGATGGTGAAGGTCACATCCACATTTGCTTTTTGACACGTTGTGATGTACTACCCAAGAAACAACTATAAGAGAAGTTTGAAAGGTCTAATGCATAAAGTTTGTGAGAAAGTGACCTAAATGCAAATGTTGAAGGTAAAAATTATTAAGTTATCTGCCCCTCGCTTGGAGGGTTAAGGTCACATCCACAATTACTTTGTCACCTTGCAATGTACCACTCAAGATACAACTATAAGCAAAGTTTGAAAGGTCTTTGAGCATACAGATTGTGAAAAAGTGACCTGAACGCCAAAGTTGAAGGTAAAAACTATAAGGTTATCTGCCCTTTGCTTGGAGGGTCAAGATCACATCCACATTTGCTTTGTCACGTTGCGATGTACCACCCAAGATACAACTACAAACAAAGTTTGAAAGGTCTAGTGCATACAGTTTGCGAGAATGTGACCTAAACGCAAATGTTGAAGGTAAAAATTATTAAGTTATCTGCCCCTTGCTTGGAGGGTCAAGTTCACATCCACATTTGCTTTGTCACATTGCAATGTACCACTCAAGATACAACTATAAGGAAAGTTTGAAAGGTCTAGTGCATACGGTTTGTGAAAAAGTGACCTAAATGCAACAATATATAAGGTTATCTGCCCTTTGCTTGGAAGGTCAAGGTCACATCCACAATTGCTTTTTCACGTTGCGATGTACCACCCAAGATACATAAGCGAAGTTTGAAAGGTCTAGTGCATACAGTTTGTGAAAAAGTGACCTCAATGCAAAAGTTGAAGGTAATATTATTAAGTTATCTGCCCTTTGCATGGAGGGTCAAGGTCACTTCCACATTTACTTTGTCACATTGCAATGTACCACCCAAGATACAACTATAAGCAAAGTTTGAAAGGTCTTAGTGCATGCAGTTTGTGAAAAAGTGACCTAAACGCAAAAGTTAAACGTTAAAATTATTAAGTTATCTGCCCTTTGATTGGAGGGTCAAGGTCACTTCCACATTTGCTATGCCACTTTGCGATGTACCACCCAAGATACAACTATAAGCAAAGTTTGAAAGGTCTAGTGCTTAGAGTTTTTGAGAAAATGACCTAAACGCAAAACTTGAATGTTGATGCCTTCGCCGCCACCACCACCGCCGCCGGAAAAGCAACACCTATGTCTCTTTTTTTCTTTGAAAAGGTGAGACAAAACCATCAAATGTATCAATTTATACAAAACAGAAAACATTCACTAACATGTGTTTTTTTATGATTTTTTTTAAAAAATTCGGAGACTCTTTTAAATACCCGAGGGGATACTCGAGAGGATGATTACTTATTACATAAATTATATAAAAATACGAACTTTATTGAGCAGGAATTATTCAGGAATTATCATGCACTAATTTAGAACTGCAATTGTTTGATCAATATATAAGGCTGGATTGTAAATTGACATATGATATTTATCACACAAGGTGTGGGAGTGTAATAAAGCCATATTGATCATATTACTCTAGTGAAATAAATGTAACTGAAGGCTTAATCACAGTTCTGTCTGTTCCGTTCAGCTCGGAGAACATCGGATTACAGAAATCGATGAGGTAGTTCCGTTGTTCAGAGCAAGACCGAGTCAATATGCGACGTCATTATACAAAATTAGACGTCATCGTACGACAGCTACACTAACAAATGTTGCGTATGAGGCTATTTTGAAGTTATGTGATAAATAGAATCTCAATTCATGCCCATTTAATGCTGAAGTTATTAAAAATCGTTGAATAAAGTTGTTAAATTATGATGCTCGGCACAGCCTCACATTGTATACTTGTATCCAACTCGTTTAATAAATGCAATATTAAACAGACACTCATGAAAAATCCTTGATATTCCATCACTTCCAGTCAATTTAACCCTTAGCCTGCTAAGGGCGACTACAATAGCCTTTGCGTCCATTGTAAACCCAGATCACCCTGCGAGTAACTCGCAGGCTGATCAGGGTTTACAATGTCTGGCTGCTCATCAGTCATTTCTCCAAAACACCCGTTTTTAACATAAATGGAATAGTCTAAATTTAAAGAAAGGACAGTCCATTATACATTCATAGCGGGCTAAGGGTTAATGTCCATGATTCCTTTAGTTCTAGCTCTAGTAAGATATTACTTCTGTAGGGTAGACTTCATCCGAAAAACATGATGTTATTTTCAAATTTTTGACATCTGCCCTTTTATATAAATTGTTAAAATACAATGGAATTATTTACAATTCTTAGTATCTGTTTAAAACAATATCCAAAAAATTAACTTCTTATTTGTAAATAACAATACTATATTTTTAATATTTGTCTCCAAAAATAGTTTGCATCTAATACTGTATACTGCCGTTTTAATGCTTCCTGGTAAAAAGAGGAGGTGTTTATTTGGGGCATTTTTTGGTCTATTATTTTTTATTTGTTTACATAATATTATACCTCTAAAATGCTCAAGTCAGGCTACTCAGACAAGTATATTTTATCTAAACTACACCTCATAATATCTTGTTTTTATGGCCTCATATTTAAGCGACCCCATTTTGAAAGTATACAGTATTCCTGAAAATACAACCACCAATTATAAATTCTTATTTGTAAACACGATCTGTTTGTTTTTTTCCATAGCCCATAGCCTGTAAATGTAACATCTGGAGCATTCCTGATCTCTGGAATAAAATGAAATGAGGCACGATTCATCAAGTGCTGTTCCGCCTAAAAATAGCGACTCTGGAAGTTTGACTACAAGTAGTTTACCTAAAGTGTTTCTATAAATAGTAACACTCATTTAAAGCATACATGCAAATGGCCTGTAGAGTTAAGTGTAATTACCTCGCTTCAACCGACATCTTCATCATGAGTCACCTTAAACCGCTCTACTGTCTATATTGTACAGACAAGAAACTGTTTCTCCAAATTTATTTCCAGGTAAAGATTGTGTTCAATATAGTTCAACTCCTGAAAAGGCACAGCGGCATGATGTAGGTGCAAACAACTTGTACTGCTACAATATTCGCCACATGCACTTGGACAACAAAAAATAGTGTTCCACAATGTTTGCTTTAAATGGGAAAGTTGACCTTAACCCGCTACATATATATACTGAAAGGAAAAAGAAACGGATAATGAGTATTTCCACTAAATATTGTGTAATAGGCTACTGCTAATCGAATGGTCCAGGGCGACATTAGGCCTGTCCTTTCGGAAAGAAGGTTAAAACAGCAAAGATGTTATACACCAATGGTTACCCCTTTAGTTTCATTATCGACATAATGCGCATTTGGCTCAAGCAGGTGAGCAAACTTAGGCTTTAAAAGTTGCAATCTCTTAACGTTAAACACAATACTGAGATGGTTTGAGTTTTTCAAGCGAAACTTTAACATTTATGAATTTTGTGTAACAATGTTTACTTTTGGTCTACTACACGACAGAGTTGTCCTTCTACACGACAGAGTTGTCCTTTCTGTAATTAATTGTAGCCCTTTTTTTGTACAAAACACATTGGGATATATCTGGAATATTACGTGGAATTAGGTGTATATAATAGTATAGTACAGGCAATTTTTGATTATGCGTTTCTTTTTCCTTTCAGTATATAATGGACTGTTCTTTAGACTTTGAATTAAGAGCATTCCATTTATGTGACAAAAGAGTTACTCGCAGGCTGATCTGGATTTACAATGGACGCAAAGGCTATTATAGTCGTGCTTAGCGGGTTAATGATTAAACAGGATGTTTGTACCTACAAGGAAATGGGCCATTCAGACACATTTCAGAATATTATCCATTATGGGCAAGGTTTCATTAAAATGACAATACATTGTACAAAAGGAAATGTGAAACACTTTGGCTTATAATATCTACAAGTGGAAAAATGTGTCATTTCCAATTTTGTTAAAGATTAAACCATATAATACTTGTTTATCTTTTTAAACCTCGAACCAGCAGCATGTTAATTAGCAAATAAAAATTAAATATTATGCAAATCCCAATAACAATTACTCTCCTATTAAAGACTGTCCATGGGTACATGTGTTTTGTGCTGGGCTATATATAGAGGATCTTACATGAGTACTCATACATTATTGAATTTATTAAATGAGTTGGCAAAACGATATATCATTTTTGCTAACGAGTTTAATAAATTCAATAATGAATGAGAACGAATGTTAGATTCTAATTATCACATAACTCACATATCGACTTTTATTGCATTTTGCCGGTCGTTTTAACACGCTCTTTTTCCGACATAAACCGCGAAACCGACATAAACCGTGGAAATTGGATTATGGTCATTATCAATTTTTTTTGACAGCGCATACTAGGCTCATTTGCATACTTATATAACTAGTGGTATATCGAACATATAGAATGGTGTTAACATAAGTTATGTGATAAATACATATTATTCTGTTTTACTTAAAATTATGGGATAATGATCGACGTAAAAGTATCAATTTTAAAGGGACATTATTAGTTATTAGGATTCTTGACAGGGGACATGGGCTCACATTCCCTGCCTGGAAATTATATTCACCCGAGCCGTTAGGCGAGGGGGAATATATATTTCCAGGCAGGGAATGTGAGCCCATGTTCCCTGTCAAGAATCCTAATAACGAATTTGTCATACTTCAAAGTTGTAACCATTTATTCAAGAAAAAAAAAGCCAAACACACGATTTCATTTTTATTGCGCCAATTTTTCCGTAACGTGCCTCAAACTAGACGTTGTTTACTTTCGTGACGTCATCGCTCTAACGTCGTTAAATTTAGCGGATTTTTTAATAAAATAAACGTATTTTGTCACTATGTTAATGTTTTATTATCTGTAAAATTGCCAAAATGATACGCTTACGATTATTTCAGACTTTTACACATAGTGAAAAGCGCAGAAAAGCGATAGGAAGGAAACAATCGGCGGTTTCCAAAACGAATCGGCAACGTTATCGTCGCCATTTTGTTTTTGTGTATTTGAGTAATGGGGTTCGTCCTATGTTCACGTCTCGAGACGTAGACATGGGCTCATGTCTACGGCGCATTGACCAATGAAATCCTGAGAATTTTCTTTGCAGTATGACAAATGATATTGATATTTTTACTATAGTCGTTTTAATAAGCATTAAAATGTATGTCAATTTATTAATCCAGTATCAGATTGACTTAAAATCTGATTGCAAATAAATAAACAAGAGGCCCATGAGAGCCTGTATGGCTTTACTGGCTAAAGAGGCCATGACAGTTCGAGCAAAATAAATAAAAATTACTAAAAAAATCATTCCAGTTGCATTATTATTTTTTTAGTTGTCGATAGGGTTAAGATGCTCAGTTTGAAACCTTCTTGTCGCTCAATGCTGCAGGTTCGAATCCCACTGGCAGCTGGACTCGTGAGAAAGTGCTGGTTCTTACAGATGGCAGGATGCATACAGTTGGGTGGTCTGCCTCCACCATTAAAAAGGCTAAAAACTCTAATTTTAATGAAGCTATATTTATGGCTCTTGTGCTCCGTACTTCTTCTCATTGCCGTCTATTATTGTATGAAGTTTCAATCAGTATTAAAAGCTTTTAAGTTGTGTTCCGAACAAGAATTATAAAATTACAAAGGGCAATAACTCTAATTTGAATAAAGATAGTTATGGTTCTTGCACTATGCACTTCTTTTCATTGCCCTCTATCACTGTGATAAGTTTCATTCCAGTCTCATTAGTCTCGTTAGTAGCTTTCAAGTTATACTCTGGGAAAGAAACTGAATGAGATGGATGAACAGACAGAAGTATGGACGGACAAAGCAACAACTATGCTGCCTCAAACATTTTCGGGGAACATTAAACAAATTTGAAGGAGCTTAAACAAACATACAAACCAAACAAACAAGTTTTGTTTTTCTAGTTGCTACTATTGCATTAACTCTAAACCCTAGTCACATGAGTATACTGTAGTACGTACAGATGGACGGACGGACAAAATAAATTACGGAAACAAAGCTAACACTAAATGCCCCTCGCCCACCTCACCAATAAAACCTTAGGAAATGTCAAATTTAAGCTGCACGTTCAAGGTTTTTCTTCACACACTTGCTAGTTTATTGTTTTGGCAGCCCTTTTTTTTGTATTTGCCCGATTTTATGATTTCAAGACACAATTAAGTTGATCTAGCTGACTTTGGCAGCCATCGGCAGATTTTCAGATACAAGCTGGTCATGCTTAATGGTAGCCTAAGGCACAACTGCCATTAATAATTTTCCTGTTCTTATTCCTTGTAACTCCGGTGTACAGTAATTACAGTATCACTCTAAATGATAAGAACATTTTGCTTCTGATTTCCAGACTGTGAGATACAGCATGATCACAAGTTTTAAAGGGACACTTGGCAATCTTAGAGTTTGTACCAAGGATAAAATTAGCATTCAGTAACACTTTGACTTAAAACCTACTTGGATAAAATTAAAATAAAATTCGGAGAGTTTTCATATTTTCTTCATTATTCTACCATTTGTTTAAACATATTCATCGGCGTAGCTTAGTAACTATAAGGCCATATAGGCCCGGGCCTATACATCAATTTGAAAAATGAAAAGTCCAAAAACGCAATAAAAAACTGAATCCGAAAAGGGTCACCATTTGTTTCTTATTTTATTTTACAGTGTAGGTAATTCAACGTTGTCAAATGTTAATTCTCAAATTTGTCAAAAAAAAATTCTTCAAATACCACAAGTCTTCTCTCAGATATACGCCAAAATGCACCATCTACCCGGTATAGCTTATTTTTAAAAAAAAAATGCATGCCCCTGGACACCCTAGTTATTTTGGCCTATATATGCAATTCAGGTCAGTACGCCCCTGATATTATTGGTGCAATAAAATGTATAATCAACAGTCAATAAAAGATTGCAAGAACAATTTGCTAAGAACTATAATTAATATTAATGATTGCAAAAATGCACAAGTTATGTGGGAAAACTAAGGGAAGCCATACCAAGATTGCCGTGTGTCCCTTAAATAGAAAAAAACGCAATAACACAATAATATTTTTTTTCTTCTTATCCCCTCCGCTACTGCTGAATTAATTTAGCACTCTAAATGATATTAAAGCTTGGGAAACTTTCCTCCAATTTTTTTCTCTCAAGATTTCGAGATAATACAAATTCACCGTTTTAAGTAGCCACGAGGCAGACCTATCTAACGCAAGGCCAGCCTATCTGATACAACATTGTATATTTTCACAACTCCTGCTATTGATAAACTGTACTGACGCCGCCTCTCTAGATGTAATTGAAAGTTTCGCCAGGGCTGTTTGTAACACAAGAAGAAACCGACAAACTCAATATCTCTCCACCCACTGTATCGGCTACGAGACTGATGTAGAGATTGTATGATAAAGAATCACTCATTGATCAAGGATTGTGAAGGTATATTTAGTATATATGGTATACTCCTCAAAATAAGTCAAGGAGCATCCCTTCTTTATTTCAATACAATTAAGTTAGTATCATTACATCAACTGTTTCATGTTTCTGTATTCTTTAGGAACATTTTACACCAACAATTTTTTTTGTTGAAAAAATCTGATTTCAATTAAATGCTTTTTAACCTAGAAATGTTATTTCGTATTATTTTCATGACTACTGATTCCTTTACAAACATCTGTCACCATTTTCTTTAGAATAACTCCACAGAAAAGCGTGCAGTGCCAATTATGCAACTAGGTCTTGCAAATTTACTTCATTTTGAATGGGACGAAAAATCACTGTTCGGTGCATGCATTTAAACTGTCAAGGTCTAATTACACTAAATCAACAGGATGTGCTTGCCTGGTGCAGTCGAAAGTAGTTCTGTATTAAAGAGTGCTAATCTTTTTTTCTTTAAAAACTTTTTTTAGTGCTGGTTCCTGTTATTTTTTGGCTATAACTGTATTCTGGACATGTTGTTGATATTTGAAAATGCAGCTCATCATGTTTTTGACAGTTTTTTATATAAATTTGAGAAGTGAAAGTAGACAGGGTATGAAATTGCAAGGGGTAAAAATAGTGTTGACCTTTGACCCGGTGTTAGTATACAACTGAAGAAATGTTTCTTAGAAGGTATTAAAGCCCCTATTTCCTTGTTGATGTTTAATAGCAGACATGTTTATTTGCATGATAAAATAAGTTTCCCAGAATTCTAACGAGGTTTGAGTTTTTAACAGGTTGTCAACATTCTAACTTTACTATGGAAGGGCAATGGAGACTCATTTAGGCTATTATAACCTATAAGGAGAAATCATGTATTTTTCAGATTTGCATAAAAAATGATTTTCTAGGCATTTATTTTGTTTGAATAGGTGAGTTGAACTCAGAAACAGAGAAAAAATATCATTTTCAGACTTTTAGACTGTTTTAGAGTGTTTTTGGCAACTTTTCCTCAAATTTTCTGATTTTCCCTAAAAATGTGATATTTTTAATTTTTTTGGAATTTTTGTGAAAGATATATGGCAAAATGTGTGGTATACATACTCAGGGATGTGAAACAAAGCCACCAGAGTTGATTTGATGAGAAAATGTTGAACGGTTGCTGAGATATTGCTTTTTTTATTATTTCTTAATTTCTCGACAAAATCGACTCGATTTAGTGCATGGTCAAGCGCAGGTAAATCGCAATAATTTCAAGATGAAGTCATTCGGCATTGCGAAACAAGTCAAAATGTTCTTTTATTAAGTTGTTAGGTTGAATCGACCAGTTTAATTAAAAAACATGACGCAAAAATAATCCCTTATAGGTCTAATTACACTAAATCAACAGGATGTGCTTGCCTGGTGCAGTCGAAAGTAGTTCTGTATTAAAGAGTGCTAATCTTTTTTCTTTAAAAACTTTTTTTAGTGCTGGTTCCTGTTATTTTTTGGCTATAACTGTATTCTGGACATGTTGTTGATATTTGAAAATGCAGCTCATCATGTTTTTGACAGTTTTTTATATAAATTTGAGAAGTGAAAGTAGACAGGGTATGAAATTGCAAGGGGTAAAAATAGTGTTGACCTTTGACCCGGTGTTAGTATACAACTGAAGAAATGTTTCTTAGAAGGTATTAAAGCCCCTATTTCCTTGTTGATGTTTAATAGCAGACATGTTTATTTGCATGATAAAATAAGTTTCCCAGAATTCTAACGAGGTTTGAGTTTTTAACAGGTTGTCAACATTCTAACTTTACTATGGAAGGGCAATGGAGACTCATTTAGGCTATTATAACCTATAAGGAGAAATCATGTATTTTTCAGATTTGCATAAAAAATGATTTTCTAGGCATTTATTTTGTTTGAATAGGTGAGTTGAACTCAGAAACAGAGAAAAAATATCATTTTCAGACTTTTAGACTGTTTTAGAGTGTTTTTGGCAACTTTTCCTCAAATTTTCTGATTTTCCCTAAAAATGTGATATTTTTAATTTTTTTGGAATTTTTGTGAAAGATATATGGCAAAATGTGTGGTATACATACTCAGGGATGTGAAACAAAGCCACCAGAGTTGATTTGATGAGAAAATGTTGAACGGTTGCTGAGATATTGCTTTTTTTATTATTTCTTAATTTCTCGACAAAATCGACTCGATTTAGTGCATGGTCAAGCGCAGGTAAATCGCAATAATTTCAAGATGAAGTCATTCGGCATTGCGAAACAAGTCAAAATGTTCTTTTATTAAGTTGTTAGGTTGAATCGACCAGTTTAATTAAAAAACATGACGCAAAAATAATCCCTTATAGGTCTAATTACACTAAATCAACAGGATGTGCTTGCCTGGTGCAGTCGAAAGTAGTTCTGTATTAAAGAGTGCTAATCTTTTTTTCTTTAAAAACTTTTTTAGTGCTGGTTCCTGTTATTTTTTGGCTATAACTGTATTCTGGACATGTTGTTGATATTTGAAAATGCAGCTCATCATGTTTTTGACAGTTTTTTATATAAATTTGAGAAGTGAAAGTAGACAGGGTATGAAATTGCAAGGGGTAAAAATAGTGTTGACCTTTGACCCGGTGTTAGTATACAACTGAAGAAATGTTTCTTAGAAGGTATTAAAGCCCCTATTTCCTTGTTGATGTTTAATAGCAGACATGTTTATTTGCATGATAAAATAAGTTTCCCAGAATTCTAACGAGGTTTGAGTTTTTAACAGGTTGTCAACATTCTAACTTTACTATGGAAGGGCAATGGAGACTCATTTAGGCTATTATAACCTATAAGGAGAAATCATGTATTTTTCAGATTTGCATAAAAAATGATTTTCTAGGCATTTATTTTGTTTGAATAGGTGAGTTGAACTCAGAAACAGAGAAAAAATATCATTTTCAGACTTTTAGACTGTTTTAGAGTGTTTTTGGCAACTTTTCCTCAAATTTTCTGATTTTCCCTAAAAATGTGATATTTTTAATTTTTTTGGAATTTTTGTGAAAGATATATGGCAAAATGTGTGGTATACATACTCAGGGATGTGAAACAAAGCCACCAGAGTTGATTTGATGAGAAAATGTTGAACGGTTGCTGAGATATTGCTTTTTTTATTATTTCTTAATTTCTCGACAAAATCGACTCGATTTAGTGCATGGTCAAGCGCAGGTAAATCGCAATAATTTCAAGATGAAGTCATTCGGCATTGCGAAACAAGTCAAAATGTTCTTTTATTAAGTTGTTAGGTTGAATCGACCAGTTTAATTAAAAAACATGACGCAAAAATAATCCCTTATAGGTCTAATTACACTAAATCAACAGGATGTGCTTGCCTGGTGCAGTCGAAAGTAGTTCTGTATTAAAGAGTGCTAATCTTTTTTTCTTTAAAAACTTTTTTTAGTGCTGGTTCCTGTTATTTTTTGGCTATAACTGTATTCTGGACATGTTGTTGATATTTGAAAATGCAGCTCATCATGTTTTTGACAGTTTTTTATATAAATTTGAGAAGTGAAAGTAGACAGGGTATGAAATTGCAAGGGGTAAAAATAGTGTTGACCTTTGACCCGGTGTTAGTATACAACTGAAGAAATGTTTCTTAGAAGGTATTAAAGCCCCTATTTCCTTGTTGATGTTTAATAGCAGACATGTTTATTTGCATGATAAAATAAGTTTCCCAGAATTCTAACGAGGTTTGAGTTTTTAACAGGTTGTCAACATTCTAACTTTACTATGGAAGGGCAATGGAGACTCATTTAGGCTATTATAACCTCAAGGGTGTCAATTTCGGGGGAAATTAAAAATTTGCGTCCAAAGTTCCATTGGTAGTGATTAAATGTAATGAATAAATTGACAAAACATATTAAAACTTAATATGGGATTGTTGTTTTGGGGCAAATTAATGATTTTTAGAAATTATCAAAAATCTCGGACTCCCATTAATTAACAGAACAATGTATATCAATATTTTGTTCTTTCGTCTAATGCAGAAAACCTGACAATTTCCAGTTTAATGCAAAATTACTTACACATTCTGTGTAACCGTTTGAAAATGGTACGTAGTCAATTACACTGGTAAGCATATGGAGAAATATTCTTGCGGTCCTTAACTTATTTTGAGGAGTTTATATCATTTGTGGGCTCAGTACAACACTATTGTACATTGTTCTTTATTGGTATATATAGTTACAATAGTTTTGCATCCACCCCTCGTTATTATTGTTATGATCAGGGCCCAGTTGTTCAAAGATCAGATAACTTAACCGAGCGTTAAGTCGAAATTTCAAATCTCTCTGAATTTCCAATAATGCTATATATATCTACCAGAAATTGAGCATGTGAAAGCATTATGTTAAGAAGAAATTCAAATTAAAAACTTTTAGTATCACAAAACATGTTTTTATGAGAAAATGTACTTTGAAAGTTTACACTAATCAAGGATTAAGCTAACTGATCTTTGAACAACTGGGCCCAGAAGTTTCTCCAGGCAGACCATAAACTAGAACTATCACTGAAGGTGATGAATACCCCTGCCTTTTTTAATTCTTAAATTTCAAGTCCAGCAAAGGGCCATAATTCTGTAATAAATTAGGCAGTCCAGCAAAGGGCCATAATTCTGTAATAAATTAGGCAATTAATCAACCAAGTGTGATGTAGGGACATAAGGTCATCAGTTGTTATGTGTACATGATGTTTGGGAACAATCAATTCGAAAATGTTTGAGATTTTTTTTTATTTTAACAGGTCATTATTATACAATATTAAAGTGGATAATTCCAAGTCAAACAAAGGGCCATAATTCTGTAATAAATTAGGCAATCAATCATGTGTGATGTAGAGGGACATAAGGTCATGAGTTGTTATGAGTATATAAAGTTTGGGAACAATCCATTCATAACTGTTTGAGAAATGCAACGCGACGGGACAAAAATGTGTTACGAGGCGGGATGGGACAAACATGTTAGGCGACGCAAAGTGACAAACATGTGTTATGCGGCGGGACGGGACAAACATGTGTAATGCGGCAGGACGGGAAAACATGTTACGCGACAATACGGGACAAACATGTGTTATGCAGCGGGACGTGACAAACATGTGATACGCGACGGGACGTGACAAAAATGTGTTACACTGTTTCCACAAAAAAATTCTCTACCTAAAACTTTGTATAGCAATTCTTGAACATAATTTTTTTTACTTTTTTTTTTTATATATTTTTCTTTCATTTCTCAACTTTTTATTAAGGTTTTTACCGTCTTCAGTAAAAAAATCACCTACCTACCTACCCACTTATAAAATCCTTGGTAGGGAAACAGCAAACAAATGTATTTTTAAGGTTGGCATCACCTATCATACACACTATGTATGTATTTATAAGAGGTGAACACAAAATTTACATTGTATAATTGTTCTTTATTTATACAGTTATACAAAAGTTTCGCATTCAGCCTTCGGTATGTAAATAATTTTGGTAAAATAAAATATAAAATAACTTTTTTATTCCAAATTAAATAAGTTGGTGGAGGAAGACCCCAGGTGCCCCTCCGGGCAATTTTCGTGCACGGGCGGGCACCTGGGTAGAACCACCGACGTTCCACAAGCCAGCTGGATAGCTTCCTCACATAAAGATTCCTAGAACACATACTGAAACCTGTTGACCTAGCTGAGTGTACTGAAAACAGTATTAATGATACAATATTAAATGAATGTTTTACTGTATTTTCCCCAATTTTATGAAACATCCAGCTAAAATTCTCAATTGCAACGGTATAGGTTATGTTCCCAAAGCATTCTATACAGATACATATATATACTGAAAGGAAAAAAAAAAGCATAATTAAAAAATTGCCTATACTACCCTATTATATACACCTAATTTCACAAAATAGTTCAGATGTATTTCAACGTGTTTTGTACAAAAAGGGGCTACAACTAATTACAGAAAGGACAACTCTGTCATGTAGCAGACCATGTAATCAAAGTATACTTTGTTACACGAAATTCATAAATGTTGGAAATTTTGCTTGAAAAAGTCAAGCCATTTCAGTATCGTATTTAATGTTAAGAGATTGCAACGTATAAAGCTTAAGTTTGCTCACCTGCAGCTTGAGCCAGATGTGCATTCTGTCGATAATGAATAATTTAAAGGGGTAACCATTAGTGTGTTCGGTGCTGTTTAAACCGTCTTTCCGAAAGACAGGCCTAATGCCGCACTGTACCATTCGATTAGCAGTAGCATATTAAAGCGGAATATATAGCGGAAACACCCATTATGCATTTCTTTTTCCTTTCAGTATATGTTGCTTTCTACAGAAATATAAGTATGTTGCCTTCTATAGAAATATAGGTATGTTCTATAGAAATGAAAGTACATTGCCTTTTACAAAAATATAAGTATGTTCTTTATGTTGCCTTCTACAAAAATATAAGTATGTTCTTTATGTTGCCTTTTACAAAAATATAAGTATGTTCTTTATGTTGCCTTCTACAAAAATATAAGTATGTTCTTTATGTTGCCTTTTACAAAAATATAAGTATGTTCTTTATGTTGCCTTCTACAAAAATATAAGTATGTTCTTTATGTTGCCTTTTACAGAAATATAAGTATGTTCTGTGTGTTGCCTTCTACAGAAATATAAGTATGTTCAGTATGTTGCCTTTTACAAAAATATAAGTATGTTCTGTGTGTTGCCTTCTACAGAAATATAAGTATGTTGCCTTCTATAGAAATATAAGTAATTTCTGTATGTTGCCTTCTACAAAAATATAAGTATGTTCTGTATGTTGCCTTCTACAGAAATGTATGTTATGTTTGTTGCCTTCTACAGAAATATAAGTAAGTTCTGTATGTTGCCTTCTACAGAAAAGTATGTTCTGTATGTTGCCTTCTACAGAAATATAAGTATGTTCTTTATGTTGCTTTCTACAGAAATATAAGTATGTTCTGTGTGTTGCCTTCTACAGAAATGTATGTTCTGTATGTTGCCTTCAACAGAAATATAAGTATGTTCTGTATGTTGCCTTCTACAGAAATGTATTTTCTGTATGTTGCCTTCTACAGAAATATAAGTATATTCTTTATGTTGCTTTCTACAGAAATATAAGTATGTTCTGTGTGTTGCCTTCTACAGAAATATAAGTATGTTGCCTTCTATAGAAATAAAGTATGTTCTTTATGTTGCCTTCTACAGAAATATAAGTATGTTCTGTATGTTGCCTTCTACAGAAATATAAGTATGTTCTTTATGTTGCCTTCTACAGAAATATAAGTATGTTCTGTATGTTGCCTTCTACAAAAATATAAGCATGTTCTGTATGTTGCCTTCTACAAAAATATAAGTATGTTCTGTATGTTGCCTTCTACAAAAATACAAGTATGTTCTGTATGTTGCCTTCTACAGAAATATAAGTATGTTCTGTATGTTGCCTTCTACAGAAATATAAGTATGTTCTGTGTGTTGCCTTCTACAGAAATATAAGTATGTTGCCTTCTATAGAAATATAAGTATGTTCTTTATGTTGCCTTATACAGAAATATAAGTATGTTCTGTATGTTGCCTAGCTTCTACAGAAATATAAGTATGTTCTGTATGTTGCCTAGCTTCTACAGAAATATAAGTATGCTCTTTGTTGCCTTCTTCAGAAATGTATGTTCTGTATGTTGCCTTCTACAGAAATATAAGTATGTTCTGTATGTTGCCTTCTAAAGAAATATAAGTTTCTACAGAAATATAAGTATGTTCTGTATGTTGCCTTCTACAGAAATATAAGTATGTTCTGTATGTTGCCTTCTACAGAAATAAAAGTATGTTGCCTTCTACTTAGATATAAGTGCATACATACCACCACATTTTTGTGCGACATGTCAACCCTGGCGGCAACGACACGTATCAAACATCGGCTCTGGCGGCTCTATCAGTTACGCAAGGAGAGATCACTTATTCATCATCTCACCAAAATAAATATCCAACTTTATCCACAAATGTCCAATCATCGTCTACTGGTAATTTCCGGTTGTCGCGACATCAAATCATCACGTTTCGCGTCATTTTCCAGCTCCAGCATCCATGGATGTATCACGTTTTTTGCTCAACTGACGAGAGAGAAAACAAAACAGCATGTGATCATTTTGATTTGACAAGAAATGTAACTAACAGCACATGAGGAAGATTACATTTATATTCTGTTACAATGGTTTCGCTGAATTACATAACAACAACATACCAGTCTGTGTCACGACGGGCAATGAACTTTCAAACAGTTGTATAAACATTTATTTTTTTTATTTTATTTTTTTACATATCTACCAAATCTCAGCAAAGCTTTTTGCAATTTTTATCAAAACTGTAATGCCTGAAACTATCTTAGTTCAATGAACTTTCAAACATGTATGCAAAAGACAATTTAACAAGAGGTCATAGACCTCTAAGGTTTTTCTACTGTAAGAACATCATGACTCCAGACTCGATCACATCTGACCAGTCGTTTTAGAAAAAGAAAAAACGAGATTGCACACTGGATTGGAATTATTGTTATCCTTTTGTCTCTAGGTCCGTGAGATTTCAGTGGAAATGACAGATGTGTGAGACCTAAAAGATGTTATTATTTATTTTCAACTGTTGTCATTTCAGACAAAAAAAGTCACTAAATCTTTTTTTTTAATTATTAAAAACTTGTCCGAACACCCACAATTCTAATTTCCTTTGCACAAACATTTCTACATCTGATACATGTAAATTAATTAAAGTTGCTTGTAATTCAATGAAAAAAAGTCTTGCATCTTGCAAGAAATATAAACAATCAAGCGGAATCGCAGAACATTAATACAAATAGAATGTCACGACAGCTAGAATACGTGCAGAAATGAGCACACACATATTGAAATCTCTAAGAATCACATTTTCAATTACATTACATTTTCTAACAGCAGCTTAATACTGATTGATGCCTCGTCGTCAGCAGTCAGAATACTTAATACGTCTACAAAATTAAATTAATCACATATTTTTTATGATAGGCTTAATTCCTTTTATTCCCTAATTCAGGAATAATTAGAGAGTGATAAAAAAGCTACATCTAATGAAAAGGTTTAATTTCAGATAGTTGAACTATTTGCATTAACCTGATAGACAAACAATAATAGAAATTGGATTGGAAACAAAAGATGAAATCTTATAATCCACTGATGAAGAATATTGTGGTAGCAGAATTAAAAACTATTTAGCACCATAAGTTATAAGTTCAAGGGCATCTTGTCGATCGGAAATGCCCGGATGTGATGACTGTTATTTGTTCATCTAAATGTCATTTTCTGTAGTCTAACCGGATTTAATTAAAATTTTACGGTGCAAAGTACCCGGCCTTCCAGGTATCACATCCGGTCGAGACTAACCTGCCCTTGAAGTCGCAGTTCAGAAACATTTAATCAATATTCCCATTTTTCATTCCATATATTGTGTGCTTTTGTGTTAAGAAGACATCTCTCAAAAGTAAATTTATAGGATTAATGGATTAATCTAAGCACTTTAATGACGATTTCAATTAATATTTATGACGAATTCAAATTTTAACCATGAACACCCCATGCTAACATTAAATTTTGGTTATGGCATTTTTATATTCTATTACATTGTCATTTTTTCATATTTTTGCACATAACTTGGTATATGTAATCGTCAAACAACATATCAAACAATTTTATTATTTCAAACTCGGACGTCTGCCCGGGGGCCCAGAGTAGGTTGGTCGGGGAAGGATTTGGGGGTAATTTTTTTTTTTTTTTTTTTGTAACTATGTCTCAAATGAAAGGTTATGGTGATGGGATTACACTGTATACATTTGTTTAATCCTACGTCATCGTTGAGGCCTGGGGGAAGGGGCCTCATATACATTAATAATTCAATTAGTGTCATTTTTTCATACTTTTGCACATTAATTGGTATAATAGTCATCTATGAAAGAGATACACAGCATGTCAAATGATTTATTGTTTAAAACTCGGACGTCTTCCCTGGGGAAGGGTTTGGTTAGTGGGGGGGTAGGGTAACAGGGGGTCAATTTTTTTTTTTAATATTCTCTAATGAACATTTTGATGAAGGGATTACAGTATATAATAAGGGTGTGTGGTGTGTGGTGTGTGTGTGTGTGTGTGTGTGTGTGTGGTGGTGATGTGGGGGGGGTGGGGGGGGGGAGGGTTGGAGGTTGTTTGTAAGGTCAAAAGGACTGTCCTTAAAAATACATTTGTGGGTAGGTAGGGAGGTGGAAAAAAATTGTTTGTCTGAAAACAGTAGAAACTTAAGAAATGAAAGAAAAATATACTAAAGACAGTAAAAAAAATTATGTTAAATAATTGCTATACAATTTTTTGAGTAGTGCCCTTTTTCATAGGTATGTAGGGAAACAGCAAACCAACAATTTTTATGGTCGGCCCATTAGGTCCAAAATACACAAAATTCAATTGCAGTGTCATTTTTCTAATATTTATTTTTTTAAACTTGGCAAATATACAAGTATACTCCTCTGAAAATACAAAGCATATCAAACTCTTTCTGTGTTTCCACCTTAGAGGTTTGCCGAGGTGGGGGGAGTGGGGCTGGGTGTGTGTGGAGGGTGAGGGTGTGGGTGTGGGGAGAGAGGTAAATTCAGTCAAATATCTATTTTTCTTTCACAATAATATGTAATGATTTTGGGAATATCAGTATAATTTGTTCCAGGGTCACCATGGGACTCTGGCATAAGGGTCAAAAGTTCAAAACACAAATACCTTAAAAAATGTTTATTCATTTACAGTGTAATACATCACGCCTACTAGACTCCGCAACCGCCTCCAAAAAGAGGTGATAATACGACGTTTCGGAGACACTTCCGATGCGGTTGCGGAGAGTAAATTGAAGCAGCAACGGTAAGTGTGAATTTAATTTTTTCGTTTTTTTCGGCCCTAATTCGATCTTTTTCAAAAATCGGGGAATGTGGTACGATGTAGGAATGTTTTCCCTTCCTGTTTCATGTGTTGGTTTCGAAATATATTGGAAAATGTGGTCTGTAGAATTGTCATAAGTCAAATCAACGAGTGTAATTTTCTCAACTGGACATGGTTTTTACTCCGTTTTTCTGCTGTTTTATGAGAAATCTGCCCACGAATGAGGTCTATGACTTTGAAATCACCTATCTTTCATCGTTCAATGAAAAATATTCAATCGAATATAAATTGAAAAGAATTATGGTCATTTTTTATGAAGAGGCGGTGTCGGAGAGTAAGAGGCGGATTCGGAGAGTAAGAGGCGGTTTCGGAGACATAAATAAATAATATGTAAACGCTTGCAATTATTGTGAAAATTGGAGAATTCAATACGTTTCAATAAATGCCGCTGTTACTGTTTCGTCCAAGAATATGTCTTCCGTATCACAAGTCAAAGCACATTTGGTGTAGTCATGGTCCTTTTTAGATCTTAGTCTATTCTTACGGAGATAGACGAGGAAGCCCGGTTGGGTTTGGAGGCTGAACAAAAGTTGCATTATATATATTATATACCTCTAAAGAACACACTTATAAAACCGAGTCTGCTTCCTATAGTTTTCAGATGTCTTCGTTGTTTCAAGTATTAATTACGTTGTATCGACGAAAATTCTGGAACGAGCTTGAACGATGAGAATATTTTAAAGTCATTTTTTCTGATATTGTTTACAATTTACAACAGTGTATCATTTCGTTTAAAAGAACAAAAATGATATTAGGTTAGATTTTCAATATTATATAATCCAAAAACTGTAGGGAGACTGCATAATATCAGTCATTATTTACGAAAATCGGACAATTTAAAAAGCAAAATTAGAGACTTCTTGGAAAAGAGAGAACATTGACAGGTATACTTATTCATATACTTAAGTAATACATGACTACCAGTAAGTGTTTGCTGTTGTTTGTTTCAGACGGGTAAATTCAAAGGTAACAAGAAAAGGGGACTAGCGTTATCTATAAGAAAGAACTACAAAGCAAGAAATGTTTCAACCTTTTGAGCAGCACGCCGAGAAAGAAAACGCCTAAATTCCACACTAAGAGACACAAATATTTATCTCCAATAAAAAGTAAAACTTCAACTCCTAGAAAACTCCTAGATCAATAAAAATCATTAGAAAACTGGTGACCTAAATATATTTTTACTTGTTTTGAAAGAAATGTCATAGGACCTTGACATATACAAGTTTTAACATAAAAAAAAATCTCCACTTTCGAAATGTAAACTTTGAAAAACATACTAATGATAAGGAACAGTGGGAAACGGACAGTGAAGAGTCTTTGTGAAATGTTGGAGGAGACATGCCTATATTCTGATGGTCCATCTCTTCATGAAGAATCATTTTCAAGCATTCCTGAACCTGAGGATTTAAATGACAAAATTGAATAAGAACTAGATAATTTTCAAGTTAATAACATTCTTGATGAAGTTATAACAGATTTATCGGAAAACAAGGCTGGTGAAGAATTTGTTAAATTTTTTGAAATTGGTAGCAGAACGGAAGTTTCCTCTGGACAATGTAGCGTTTCGTCTGTTTCTAGATGTTGTGCGGTGGTTTAATTGTGACGATATTCGTTCTATGCGTTACAATGACACAAGCCTTAAGTTCTTTTGGATAGGAAAACATTTATTTGGAGGTCGGTTTCTGAGATTCATGTCAGGACCGAAAAATGAAAGTGATCTTCTGTTGGGTAAAAAACAACTATGTTCTAGTGACTCTAGAATAAACTTTGATGATGATGGGTAGGACCAGTAACAAGTATTTGCACAAATAATTCATCATAAACAATTGTATTGATACATTACTTATCAATTTAAATCAGTATAAATCTATTATATAGAGTATATGTCTCCGAAACCGCCTCTTACTCTCCGAATCCGCCTCTTACTCTCCGACACCGCCTCTTCATAAAAAATGACCATAATTCTTTTCAATTTATATTCGATAGAATTTTTTTCATTGAACGATGAAAGATAGGTGATTTCAAAGTCATAGACCTCATTCGTGGGCAGAAAAACGGAGTAAAAACCATATCCAGTTGAGAAAATTACACTCGCCGATTGACTTATGACAATTCTACAGACCACAATTTTCAATATATTTCGAAACCAACAAATGAAACAGGAAGGGAAAATATTCCTACATCGTACCACATTCCCCGATTTTTGAAAAAGATCGAGTTAGGGCGGAAAAAAACGAAAATATTAAATTCAATCTTACCGTTGCTGCTTCAATTTGCTCTCCGCAACCGCATCAGAAGTGTCTCCGAAACGTCGTATTATCACCTCTTTTTGGAGGCGGTTGCGAAGTCTAGTAGGCGTGTACATGTATACAAAAAAGCATCAATCATATTATTTCTGATCTGAGTACCATTAAAGAATGATCAAAACCATTACATGTAAAATGGATACAGGGTTAAAGGGAGTTGACCTGTGTGAAGAAAACATGGGTATTTGCGATGGCGAGTTGTCAAATTCGTTCTAGTTTTTAATTTTATGCCAGCAGATTTAAAGTCAAACAAGAGGTCAATGACCTTGAAGCTCTACTGATAGATTTTGATAGCCAACTCAGCCATGTGAACCTGTGAAGTTTTATGAAAATAAGAGCAACACTTTCAAAGAAAAAGTCGCCACAAGTTTTTCCTATATCACTCTATGTAATCAAAGATGGCTGCTGGCGGCCAAGTTTGACCTAGAATCAAAACAAATTTTGTTTTAGGACCAACTACATGTCATGCCAGTCACATTTTAGTAAAATTTTTGAATTTTTGAATTTCCGGCCGTTATTACTTGGGACTAACTGGACATCAAGACCAACATTCCTGTAAAGATTTTGGTAAAGGTAACAAACCGATACCACTTATGGTTTTATAGAAGCAGTCGCAACAAAACTGTGTAAATCTATTTTTAGCCATGGCAGCCATCTTGAATTTAAGGCCAACCTGATTTTTACTTAGTACCAACTAGACATCAAGAGCAAATTCCTATATTCCTAAATATTATGATTTATTATGCAACATTATAATCTCATTCAATTTTATCCTAGTCTAAAGAATATATCTTTTTCCAGCTTATAAAAATGTCAAAATGATACCACAAATTTTAATTATAAAGCTATATCAATTAAATCCCTTACAACATCGACCTTAGTATATCATATTTGCTGCTCAACAGTAATCTCCAAATCACCCTTTTTTAACATAAATGGAATGATCCATGTTCATAAATATGTGTGACCAGATCACAGGTCATGTTAAGCAATTTCTCCTGAAAATTAGGTTACTATCTCACCAGTACAAGTAGACTTGCTCATGTCTAAGTGGTTATATTTGGAAAATCAGAATCAAAATAGTCTGAAAATCCTACAATGTTTTTCAGTCTTTTTCTGCGAGGCAAAAATGCACAGGAGACTTTGTTCCTTACCGCACTATGAATGTATAATGGACTGTCCTTAAAACTTTGCATTTGGACCAGTCCATTTATAGTACAAAGGGGGGCTTTCGGTAAAATGACTGATGAGCACCCAGACAGTGTAAACCCCGATCAGCCTGTAAGATGCCATGCCAAACACTTTGGTAAAGGTTCCAATTCAATATCACTTACGGTTTTTGAGAAGTGATCGCCACAAAGTCGCATTTTTTAAATATGTTTTTAGCAGTGGCTTTAATACCCTACTGACCTACATTTTTGCTAGAATCAACTAGACATCAAGAGCAACATTCCTGTCAAGTTTCATGAAATTCTGTCAAGTAGCTTCAGATGAGTAGTCGCCACAAGTTTTTCCTATATAACTCTATGTAAACAAAGATGGCCGCTGGCAGCCATATTTGACATCGAATCGAAATGAATCTTGGTTAGGACAAAGAACATGTCGCACAGTCATTTTGGTAAAGGTTCCAATTCAATATCACTTACAGTTTTTGAGAAGAAGTCGCAACAAAGTCCCATTTTTAACATTTATTTTAGCATTGTCGGCCATCTTGAATTTCCTACCGACCTGAATTTTTGCTAGGATCAATTAGACATCAAGAGCAACATTCCTTCAAGGTTCATGAAATTCCATCAAGTAGTTTCACAGGAGGAGTCGCCACAAGTTTTTCCTATATAACTCTATGTAAACAAAGATGGCTGCTGGCAGCCATGTTTGACATCCAATCAAAATGAACTTTGGTTAGGACCAACTACATGTCGTGGCAGTCATTTTGGTAAATGTTCCAAATCAATATCACTTATGGTTTTTAAAAAGTAGTGGCCACAAAATCACATTTTTTAAATCTATTTTTAGCCGTGGTGGCCATCTTGAATTTTTGGCTGACCTGAATTTTTGCTAAGATCAACTAAACATCAAGAGCAACATTCCTGTGAAGTTTCATGAAAATCTGACAAGTAGTTTCAGAGGAGTAGACGCCTAAAAAAAGTTTACGGATGGACAGACAGACAGACAGACAGACAGACGGACGGACGGACGACAGACGACATACCAGGACATAAGCTCTGCTGATCTTTGATCAGTCAAGCTAAAAAGAAATACTGCTTTAATAAATAGAGGTTCTTTAAAGGGACACAATAAAAAATCGAGATTTCATTTTTTCTTCTGATTATATGACATACCGTAGGTTTAAAATATATTATTGGTGCAATATGTATTATATTTATTATCAACAGTCAGTAATGTGCAAATATAAGCTTGAATTGTTTCTGTTTTTCTTTAACTTATGTACTGAAAACGCATGCACTTTGAAATAAATTCAGTAAATTATATTTCATACTAAAACACCACCATTTATATAAACTCATAAACTTCATTGTAGGTTAATGTATTAAAGGGGTTGATGCACTATTTTCAAACACAGTTCATCTTAAAGGGCTCTGAAAAACTTGAAAAAAGCTGAAAGAATTATCAAAATGCCATGAAAAATAAAGGAGATATGACCTATTGAAAATTTGCAAAGAACATACATGGAGGCGGCCATCTTTGAACGATGACGTCATCGCGCCGTTTTACCATATATGGCATATTGATAAAATGTCTTTCAAAGCAAAGAAAATCACTGCAAATGAAAAATAATACTAAAATGTATGCATTTTACATCTTTATATTTATTTTTAATCAATTTGCTGTGGTTTTCTTTTCTTTAAAATACATTTTGTTAATATGCCTTATATGGTAAAACGGCGCGATGACGTCATCGTTCAAAGATGGCCGCCTCCATTTATGTTCTTTGCAAATTTTCAATAGGTCATATCTCCTTTATTTCTCATGGCATTTTGATAATTCTTTCAGCTTTTTTCAAGTTTTTCAGAGCCCTTTAAAATAAACTGTGTTTGAAAATAGTGCATCAACCCCTTTAACAACTTAAAGGTAACATGTTGTAATTTAAGGAATTCAAATTTACTATGACATTGATTATTTTGCAACCAAAAGGCTTTACATTGTGTACTGGAAATCCAGCATAACATTTTTGTATAAATAAAAAATAAAAGCAAACTGTATAAATCAAATTTAGACAAACAAATTACCTTTAATTTATACGATCACAAATCAAAATATATCACTAATCCCAGTTCATGTGAACACTATCACTTCTCCAAAACTAAATAAAAACATATTTTTATCCACGATATACATGCAGTCTCATGATGGCCACTCCTCCCACTCTGAACATCATGTGAAGTATACAGTAACGACCTTCCTGTTTGTTGTACTGACAATAGGCTACTGTGACTACATCCTAACGTTCATGATCACTTCATTACAGACGGCTTATCATTGATCTAAATTGTGTAAAAGCTTTATGGTTTTAACAACAAAAAAGAAAACAGACTTCAAGCTAGAGAAGAATCACATCCCGGCTGGCAGTCGACTGCAACGGAATAATGTTACTTTCGTGTAAAGGTTCACAACACCTTTAACATTTAACCATATACCACAACCAAGAACTCTATTGAATATTTGATTAAATGCAAACCATCATACACATACAGAAATCCAGTACACATGTGTATGTTTTGCAATGGGTCATCTATATTTGAGTTTATCACATAACTTACGGTGTGGGAGTGGAATAACACCATTCTATATTTTCGATATACCACTAGTTGTATAAGTATGCAAATAAGCCGAGTATGCGCTGTCAAAAAAAATTTGATAATGACTATCATCCAATTCCCACAGTTTATGTCGGTTTCGCGTGTTAAAGCAACAGCCAAAATGCAATAAAAAGTCGATATGTGAGTTATGTGATAAATAGAATTTAACATATTTTCTCATTCATTATTGAATTTATTAAACTCGTTAGCAAAAATGATATAATGCTCGGCAAGAGCCTCGATCGCATTATATCATTTTGCCAACTCATTTAATAAGTTCAACTCATGTAAGATCCTCTATATATATAATATTCTAATTTATCGCATGCCTGAGAGTACTTTCTATTGTCCTATTCGATCACCTACTGAAAATAAAATCTCAACATCTCTGCAATCGAAAATTATGAATACTTAATTCTGCTTGTTTTAACTGTACTGTAAGCTGTGTATTATACTGCAAGGCTAGAAATTAACATTTTTAGTTTCTCTCCCCTGCCTGCCGAGACTGGTAGCAGGAGAGTCTTTTTTTTGTGCGCCTTAGTTTTCCTGCACCACCGGCGATGCAGGCAGCCGTGAGCTGCCAACCGGCTGGCCACTACAAGTCTTCTCGTACTTGGTAGACCACCGGTCTAATTATAGTTGGGTAAAACCACTATAGCCCTGCTAAAAATTTAATAGCCCAATATTATTCAACAGAAAAGTCTATTTGAATAATTTATTTGCGTTGTCATCGTCGCGATTTTGTTACCGCTATAAAAAAAACAAAAAACATTATAAAAAAAATATGATCGGTGGGTAGAAATCACGGTCGGTCGGGTAACAGGAAATAAACCTTTTTTTGTTTAGGCCTTATGTTAATATAAAAAAACATCAATTTAGCCAAAATATTAGAATGATAAGAACTGCTACAAAAATATTTGGGTAGGGCCCTTTTTCATGGCTAGGTACGAAACCACTAAACCAATAATTTGTTATGATATTAAAGTCCCATCCTCAGAAAAACTGTGGTATTTCAAAACCACCTTAAAAAGTTGTTTTTTTTATTTTTTTGTTTTTTTATTTAAAATGTTTAAGCCACTTATTTTTATGATCTTACTGTATATATAATCGCAATATGTTTTTAATATATTTTTAATGTGCTTTTTAACTTATCTCACTTACCCTGATATTTTAGGAAACCTCTTGAACAGGCTGATAAGGTCATAAATGTTCATCTCATCACAAACTTAATTGCAAAAATCGTTCAACAGTTCATAATGGCAGATCATTGGATAGTTTACATTTTCTTTGGAAATGAACATGCTTACATCAAACCTATGCTAGACGTGACTTATAGGTACCTAATGTGCTTACAACATACCTATACTAGACATGACTTATAGGTACCCAATGTGCTCAGATCATACCTATACTAGACGTGACTTATAGGTACCTAAAATGCTTACATCATACCTATACTAGACGTGACTTATAGGTACCCAATATGCTCAGATCATACCTATACCAGACGTGACTTATAGGTACCCAATGTGCTCACATAATACCTATACTAGACGTGACTTATATGTACCCAATGTGCTTACATCATACTAGACGTGACTTATAGTTACCCAATGTGCTCAGATCATACCTATACTAGACGTGACTTATATGTACCCAATGTGCTTACATCATACTAGACGTGACTTATAGTTACCCAATGTGCTCAGATCATACCTATACTAGACGTTACTTATAGGTACCCAATGTGCTTACATCATACCTATACTAGACGTGACTTATATGTACCCAATGCGCTTACATCATACCTATACTAGACATGACTTATATGTACCCAATGTGCTTATATCATACCTGTACTAGACGTGACTTATAGGTACCCGGGCCTAGTTACATTTTTTTTAAGTGACTCCGTGGCAGGTAAAGACGCTGCATTTACAACTTTCTCGCCTCCAACCAATGAGGGTTCGAATCCCACCGGGAGCTCGACTTGTTAAAGGAGAAAGTGTCGATTTTTGCAGATGCTGGGAGGTATACAATACCAGTTCTACTCATGAAAATGGGGTGGTCTGCCTCGACTGTCATATATGGCCCTCGATATGTCTCGCCACCTCCTTCGAAGCATGGACGAAAATGACTTTTGTCATGCTGGTAAATAATAAACTTTGCTCCATGGCTTTTAGCACGTGCATAGCGCCCAGTGGCTGTGATAGTGAAGACGCTGCGTCTAAAACCTTCTTGTCTCTCATTGTCTCTCATTGCTGCGGGTTCGAAAAATCCCACTGGGAACTCGACAAGTCAAGTGAGAAAGTGTCGATTCTTACAGATGGCGCACTGGGTCTATGTGCTAAAAATTACATAAAACATCATTCAAACAGTCAGGGGTGTAACTTGTTCAAGTTATTTTTGAAATAACTTCCTTAGGTTATTAGTTTTGGGTGATGTTTTCAAAGTAACTAGTTATTTTCAGATACATATTAATCTATTTTATATCATGTATATCAAAACCAGAATTTTCCTATAACACATGATGTTTTTCCTTGGTTATTTAATCTTTATTATTAACTAATTTGCCATTACTTCTTTCATGCAATGTTCAGTAATCTTTTATGCAAGCTCTTAAAGATGATATATTTATAATTGTTACAAAACAAAACTGGTCATTAATGACTCCAGGACAAACATACCTAATGGTGGCACTGGTTTTTTTATAGCCGAAATTTGGTCAATATAATTCCCAATGCCAAAACAAATATTTTTTTCCGAATTTTGAAGAAAAAGAAATTCCCAACTGCAAAAAATGACATATAATTTTTCAATGATTGAGGTTCAAAAGCTTTTAAATGATTCTGTTGATCTTTGTACAGTAAACAGTATTAAAGATACAAATACGAAAGAATCTCAAAAATTATGCTAAAATTCCCAATTGTGACAGTATGGGTTATGTTCCCAAAATATAGAAAAAAAAGCACTGTAGGGCATTGAGTTTTCTATCGAAAGAATTGACTGCTTGGGCTTTATTACTGCAGCAACTAGTTTTATTGAGACTAAAATAGTTTTCACGAAAGTATCCGACGTTAAGGACTGTCCGCCTGCCCGGAGCAGGTAAAACTTGGGCTCCGGGCAGGTAAAGGTCTCAAAGACTCAAACCCGTGGACAACTTCAAAACTGAGGGACAAGGACTATAGAATATGACAAAATATAAAAGAAACCCAACACTCTTTTCCGGTTTCCAATATTATTATTGTTATTACATTGGTAACTATTAGACCACTTTTAGAATTCTCAGAAAAGTGCTGTGAGAGTTTATAATATCAGTAAGTGGTCTAATACTCTTGAAGACTCAAACAGTTTAATACTTATAAAAATAAAAACTTTGGGTCTAAATAATTGCGCAACCAGCAAACCGACAGGGGCAAGTAAATTTCTGAGTTAATCTGCTCCATGGGCAACGTGTCCGTAAAGTTATTGTCGAGACCGTGAAGAGGAATCAGAACTCTAACTCTGTGTCAAAAGGGAAATCATTTTGTTCTTGAAAATAACTTTCAAAAATAAGCTTAAACTTTAGTTGGACCCCTGACTGTCAAACAAGTAATGCATATATTTCACAGTGGTATAGTATAGTTAACTGTTACTGATTTTATGAAAAATTTATGTAAGAACTGCTGTAATTTTAACTTTCTCTACAGTTAAGTTTAAGGTAAGATGTGGTTATGTTAGTGAACTTTTTTATGTATTTTTCATCACCTAATAAAATAGAATGTCACACCTCTTTTATTTTTATAAAAAAAAAAATCAGACAAATTTTATTAAAGGGACACATGGCAATCTTGGAGTTTTATTCAGATATTTTGAAATTTGCTCACTCGATTTAGTTATCCAGCGTTCATTTTGACACTTAAAACTCCTTGCATATAATTACATTTCAATTTTCTTCATTAGTTTACCTTTTTTTTTAAATATATTATTGGTGCAAATATTATAAAAAGTTAGTAATATGTAAAAGCAATTTTGCTTTGAACTATTCTAACAATTAATATTGATGATTGAACAAATGCAAGTTAAGAGAAAAACTAACGGGATGCCGTAAGTTAGTTTTCAAATATCAAGATTGAGTCGTGTCCCTTTAATGTCAGATCTGGATAGACCATAAAAAGCAATAGGATGAAATATTTGTAAATATAATAATGTTTTTTCTATACTCTGGATATATGTTTTTCTGTGATGTCTAATATGTTATTACAAACATCCATCTTATGCTTCATACATTTAGCCATTTCACTGACACATTTTCTTTGATGTCAGTCTGTACCTTTCTATAGTTTAACCTTTAATTTCAGCACAATTCAAAAGGACACAGTTTATGATTTATCTTTCATGCAAATTCAGACTTTATGATAACAGAATTTTAACAAAGAACACAAATATATATTGTCAGTGCCTTTTTAGATAAATATTTGATCAGTTGTCAGGTTTAGAAAATATAATTTTTGTGCAAATTAATAAACATAATAAATATTGTTCCGTTCATGCAAATTTCAAAACCAAGTCAGTGTGTAAACAAACGAAAAATTCTCTTATTTTTACAAAATGAAGGGCCATAACTCAATTTTATTATAAGTCAATGTGAATGTGTTTCAAAATTCTCTAATTTTTACAAAATGAAGGGCAAACTCATTCAAGATCTTTACTTACCAAGTTTGGTAAAATACCACAGTCTTATACTAAGTAAAACGCATAATATATAATGCACATGATTAATTTCTCACTTACTTAATTTACTATATATCAATTAAAGATCTGTAAGTCATTAAACCAAATTTGGTGAAAATCCAATGCCATATATATGTGCTTATCTTTAAAATGATCAAGGGCCATAACTCTCTTTATTTATGTGCCAATTATGCTCACTGTCCAAATCACTCTTCTTAAACAAAGTCGTGCAGATACCATTTTTCTAAGTAATTGCTTAAATTTGCCTTTTTACCGAATTAAGGGCAATTAATATCCATGTAACACAATTATCTATTTAGCTCACTGTCGAACATGTACAAGATTTCATTGAAACAAACCTTCAACCCGAATGTGATGAAATTCCAAGAAAATATATATTGTGTAAACAAACCAGAAAATGTGTAAGCAAACCGATTCAGCTCATTTTGACATAATCAAGGTGCACAATCCTGTAACATATCAGTCGATTATGCAAACTGGCAAACTCACCTAACATCTGCACAAACATTCTTACCATGTTTGGTGTAAATATATAGTACTTTTTAAAGTGACAATAACATAATTGACTGTTTTTACTTGCGAGCTCTGTAGGACAGTAAAATGTATAGAATTGAGAAAACTATCATTTTCTCTTTTAAAAGAGAGTGCATTATCAGTGTTCCATCCCTTAGACCACAAAGTGTAAATATGGTTAATATTTTATTTTATAGCCTATATGAGTCAAACCTGCCTGTCACTTCCTTCAATGCCATTACATCATCAATGTGTGCCAATCCCTATGATTTCCATTTTAAAGGAATACAGGGCAATAATGAATTTTTTAAACTAACTGAAGTAATCACCAAACATTAAAGCTTGAAGTCTAAGGTTTATAGTCCCTCAGCTATAATAAAATTAACACCTTGATTTATTAATTCAGTATAATTTTTTTTACTTTGAATCTGGTAATAAAATTTTGAGTTGAGGGAGTACTTCCTTTGTGGCTTATTCTAGGCTTTTTTTATGCCCCCAAAGGGCACCATATAGTATTCGCACCATCCGTCAGTCAGTCTGTCCGTCAGTTCGTTTGTACCATCATGTCCGGTCAATAACTCTGACACTCATGGATGAATTTTCAAATAATTTGGCACAAGTGCTCACCACAACAAGATGATGTGTGGCGCGCAAAATCCAGGTCCGTGGCTCCGAGGTCAAGATAACACTTAGAGGTCAAAGGTAAAAAAGAAGTGCTTTCGTGTCCAGTCAATAACTCTGACATTCATGGACGGATTTTCAAATAACTTGGCACAAGTGCTCATCACAACAAGACGACATGTCGTGCGCAAAATCCAGGTGCATGGCTCCAAGGTCAAGGTCACACTTAGAGGTGACTGGTCAAAGGTCTTGCTTTATTCACAAATACACAATCATTCTATGTGCTATACTTACATTGCTATTAATGCTGCCTTGTTCATTGGAGAATATAACCTGGTGAGGATATCTTTATTCGCACTGTCCCGTTTTAATGGGATGACAATAGGGTAAGAGTAAGGTTTGGTGCAGTCCAGAACCGGGTATAACCCCACTGAGGCCTTTTTGCCACTGAGCGTTCAAAGGCTGTAGCCCTATGGTCAACCATTTATGTTTGTGATGTCATATATCTCGCAGTTTATTCGTCTTTGTAATTATCGTTTGTTTTTTGTGCATGTTTTTTAGAGGTGTAATGATACACACGAATATTCGATGAATTGAAAATGTCCAATATTCGAATCATATTCGGTATTCGCTGCACTGTTATTCGAATATTTTCAAATACAAATAATCAAGTGTAACCAATAGTCCAGTACTATATATATAACCATATTTCAAAATAAAGCTAACCTTTCATGGATTTAAAGAATAGTTTGTTGTTTCTGCACAATATACATGTTATACATCAAGTTGTTTATTTTGTCAATCTTCACCGCCTATATATTAAAAGACAAACCTTTACAGTCCAATATTTGAAAATGCTTTCAGTAACATTTTGAGATTAGCAACCTGGGTTTATTGATTAAATTTATTAATAAAATCTGATAAAATACATTTGAAATCATGTCCTTAAAACATTGTTTTCTCTAGATTAAGTTAAGGGCAGCCCTCAAATCAAAGATTTTTAAGAACATGTTGATAGATCTTGATATGCTCATCTTTTTAAAGAAAAACATTATTATTTGAACTGCTTTTATGTTTATTTACTGTTTAAAATTTACTTAGACCGAGTAACCTGTGAATTAACCACCTTTAGATTAAATACTGTTCTGTTTTTTGTTCTTGTTTTTTTACTGAATATTCATGAATAAAATATTCATATTCTTCACTCTGTATTCGTGATATGTATAAAATTACAAAGGGCAATAACGCTAATTTAAATGAAAGCAGAGTTATGATTCTTGCGTTCTGCACGTCCTCTCATTGCCCTCTATCATCAGTTGAACTTGCATTGCAGTCCCTTTACAGAGTTACAGAGCGGCCACGAATTATAAGTATTAAATTACAAAGGGAAATAATTCTTATTTAAATGAAGACAGAGTTATGATTCTTGCGCTCTGCACTCCTGCTCATTGCCCTCTATCACAGTGTGAAATTTTGTTGCAGTCCCTCTAGTAGTTTTTGAGTTATTGAAAAAATTATACATATAAAATTACAGAAGGCAATAACTCTAATTTAAATGAAGGTGGTGTTATGGTTCTTGCGCTCTGCAAGTCCTCTCATTGCCCTCTATCATCGTGTGAAATTTCATTGCAGTCCCATTAGTATTTTTCGAGTTATAGAGCAGACACGAATTAGAAGTATAAAATTACAAAGGGCAATAACTCTTATTCAAATGCAGGCAGAGTTATGGTTCTTGCACTCTGCACTTCCTCACATTACCCTCTATCATTGTGTGAAATTTCATTTCAGTCCCACAAGTAGTTTTCGAGTTATGGAGCTGACACAAATTATAAGTATAAAATTACAAAGGTCAATAACTATATTGTCCATGAAGGCAGAGTTATGGTTCTTGCGCTCTGCATTTCCTCCCATTGCCCTATATCATTGTGTGAAATTCATTGCAGTTCCACTGGTAGTTGTCAAGTTATGGAGCGTACACAAGTTATAAGTATAAAATTACAAAGAGCAATAACGCTTATGTAAATGAAAGCAGGGTTATGGTTCTTGCGATCTGCACGTTCTCTCATTGCCCTCTATCATTGTGTGAAATTTCTTTGCAGTCCCATTAGTAGTTTTTGAGTTATTCAGCGGACACAAATTATAAGCATAAAATTACAAAGGCCAATAACTCTAATTTAAACAAAGACAGAGTTATGGTTCTTGCGCTCTGCACTTCCTCTTATTGCCCTCTATCATTGTGTAAAATTTCATTGCAGTCCCTCTAGAGTGGACACGAAATGGGACGGACGGACGGCATTACTATATCCCCCTTCCGCCTGCGGTGGCTGGGGATAAAAACTCTTAAAGAAAACACTTAAATTTAAACCAAGTCTGGCCTGCCAATCTGATCAAGTTGAAGAGACTTTATTGATTGACCCGATTAAGTCTCCACCACAGTGTTTGTCCCACAATAACTACAGAACTTCTCACTGTTGTGTTTGTTTGGTTGTAGGAGTGTTGTACATGTATAAGACACATGTAAATATTTTCGCAATTGGTGCGTTGCAATAAAATACATAATTTGACATAATTCATGTTACTGAACGCAGATGAAAATGTTTAAAATTGTCAAGTTGTGCTTTAGAGCTACAGAACTCTGCCATGCATAGGTTCACTCTGGCAGAGGCATGTCTGATGGGCAAACTTCATCCTTCATCTCATCTCCATCTGAGGTTGCCCAGTATAACCTAAATATGATGTGTTAACGGGATGTCAAACCACATTTCATGTATTTAATTATACATTTAAAAATGATTAATTAACAAATTCTTATTTAATTAACTTTTTACAAATATAATAACAACAGTCTATTAAATCATTTTAGAATTATTTTATATTTAAAATTTTGTGATTCTCGGTTTCAAGAAACTCTTTACTCATTGAGAGCAACAAACAGTCTAAATCTGTTGTTTTTACAACCATTATACACCTAATCAGTTCTCATACCTGGTTGGCACCACAAAAGTAGAAAGTGATGTCATCATAATCGGAAGTGGTCATAACACCAGAAAGGGATATGATAGAAGACATTATTAATTGATTTTTAATTGATTTTTTATATGAATGAAGCATTCCGATTGATTTGATTCAGCAAAAGTGGAGAGACTCAATCAGTCATTAGTACGACTCAATCAGTCATAAGTACGACTCAATCAGTCATTAGAATGACTCAATCAGTCATTAGAACGACTCAATCAGTCAGTAGTACGACTCAATCAGTCATTAGAACGACTCAATCAGTCATCAGAACGACTCAATCAGTCATTAGAACGACTCAATCAGTCATTAGTACGACTCAATCAGTCATTAGAAAGACTCAATCAGTCAGTAGTACGACTCAATCAGTCATTAGTACGACTCAATCAGTCATTAGTACGACTCAATCAGTCATTAGAACGACTCAATCAGTCATTAGAATGACTCAATCAGTCACTAGAACGACTCAATCAATCAGTCATTAGAACAACTCAATCAGTCATTAGAACGACTCAATCAGTCAGTAGTACGACTGAATCAGTCATTAGAACGACAATCAGTCAGTAGTACGACTCAATCAGTCATTAGAACGACTCAATCAGTCAGTAGTACGACTCAATCAGTCATTAGAACGACTCAATCAGTCAGTAGAACGACTCAATCAGTCATTAGAACGACTCAATCAGTCATTAGTACGACTCAATCAGTCATTAGA
This sequence comes from Cyrtodaria siliqua, assembly GCA_037043455.1. NCBI lineage: Eukaryota > Metazoa > Mollusca > Bivalvia > Adapedonta > Hiatellidae > Cyrtodaria > Cyrtodaria siliqua. Next base: position 181,749 of record JAWPHD010001171.1, read on the forward strand.
ACGACTCAATCAGTCATTAGAACGACTCAATCAGTCATTAGAACTGATTGAGTTTTCACTCTACACGGAGTAATGAGTTTCTTGAAATCAAGAATCACAAAATTCTAAATATAAATCATTTTAAAATGAGTTAATAGAATGTTTAACATTTAATTACAACAATATGCAGCCATCACATTCTTTATGAATAAGAACAGAAAACATGAAAGTAAGAAATAAAATCGTGACAAAATAATCAATAGACACTTACTTTATACTGCGTTATAGTTGGTATCAGGAATGCAAATAAATCCCTCACCTCGTCGTAGAATATTCAGCACATACAGAAGATACAGAAAATCTGCATGCTATTATACTCGATAGACTGTCGGAAAATTTAAACCAAATGTTGCATGTGCCTGGTTTAGAAACAACATACCAGCACCGAGAAGTCAATACAATCCACAGGAGGAAACTCAAAAGCACTCCTCTTAATATATACCATCCAACAGCGTGCAAACCCACCTTCAATTATTTTAGCTTCAATCTCAGTGCTTGATTTTCCAATTATCCTATAAATAGCAATTAATGAAAAAATCAATTATTTTCCCCTGCCTATGGGAGCACCAGCAAAATTATATGTCCTTTCCCATTGTCCTTTTTTCTTGTTTATTTCACCACAATATTTACACCACACTGTTTTCAAACTAATTCCAAAAGTAAGTCTCACGCTGTCAAAACCTATTTCATTGTTCTCCATTTCCTCTCAAGTTGAACCCTGTTCTGAAACACAAGAATAGAGAATAAATTAAAACGTCATCAAAGCAAGATCCCTGAAAAACATCGGAATTCAAGACATATCAAATAAAGACAAAAGAAAAACAGCTCCCCATCATACCTAATCTGTTTTGAAAGTTTAATCAATAGAGCTTGGAATTCAACATTACTCTCTGTATAACTGATCAGGCGAAAATGTGTGGGTGCAAGAAATTGGAGTTATCACACTGTTGAGTAATGTCGTTTGTGCAAAAACTGGGAAGTATCACACTGCAGCCAGTACGCAAATCTAGCACAATAGTATCTTAGTTATACAGTACTATTTTTAATATGCCCGCTATATACTACCATACTATCGCTACTTATACCCGAGTCAAGTGACACTTGACATCTGAATTGTCTCTTTCCCAAGGAACAGGTTTGATGCCTGAATGTCACATGTTAAAGGGACACTCGGCAATCTCGAGTTTTTTAAAAACGCATGGCATCCTTTTTAGTTATTCTGCATAACCTGCATTTGTTTAATCAATTAACTGAGATGCTAATTTCAATGCTTGATAAATGGTTCAAGATTCCCTTTAAAAGGACTTTCTGGAAGAGATGACTACGATCATCATGATGGGTTCAGTAATGCCTCATGTTTGTCCAGAATGTTTATGAAATGGTTTAACTGGTCTGGAATCATTGAGTTTTCGTTAAACAATTTATTTTATAGATGCTATTAGAGCTGGAAGACCGAACCAGATTTTTTCTCCAAATTGGAAAGGAGTTTATGGTTTTGAATTTGGGAAAATAAAGTGCACCTTCCTTTAATTAGGGAGCATGATTTTCGCTATATAGGGAAATGTTCTTTAAGGGGTAAATCAACATAAAGAGATTGAAGAATGGTCTGTATTGCTCTAGTGGACACCTGGAAAAAAAAAATCAAGCTTATTTCTTTTTTTAATAGCATTGTTACAAAATTTACATAAACTAGAAAAGTGTCCCATGGAACATTTGTGTCGCCTGCCAAAATGAAAGTCAGAGTTGGTTAGGTTGCACGTTAAAGTTTTATGAAAGGGGCCACAACTCTCCAAAATAAAAGTCAAGAGTTATTGGACATATGTAACAACATTTCTTGGGTTAAGATGAATATGTGTGTGAAGTTTCGTGACGTTTTGGTTGCAGGTTAAATTGTGCCATAACATCCAATTTGGTCATTGTCATAAAATGTGCATCAATTTTGGTCACTGTTGTAACATGTGCACCAATTCTGCTCATTGTCGTAAAATGTGCATCAATTTTGGTCATTGTCATAACATGTGCATTCATTTTGGTCATTGTCGTAAAATGTGCATACATTTTTCTCATTGTCGGAACATGTGCATCAATTTTGCTCATTGTCGTAAAATGTGCATCAATTTTGGTCATTGTCGTAACATGTGCACCAATTTTGCTCATTGTCGTAATGTGTGCATTAATCGTAAAATTGTGCATCAATTTTGGTCATTGTCGTAACATGTGCACCAATTTTGCTCATTGTCGTAATGTGTTCATCACTCGTAAAATGTGCATCAATTTTGGTCATTGTCGTAACATGTGCAGCAATTTTGCTCATTGTCATAACGTGTGCATAAATCGTAACATGTGCATCAATTTTGCTCCTTGTCGAAAATGTGTATCAATTTTGGTCATTATCATAACATGTGCACCAATTTTGCTCATTCTCGTAATGTGTGCATTAATCGTAAAATGTGCATCAATTTTGGTCATTGTCGTAACATGTGCACCAATTTTGCTCAATGTCATAATGTGTGCATCAATCGTAAAATGTGCATCAATTTTGGTCATTGTCGTAACATGTGCACCAATTTTGTTCATTGTTGTAATGTGTGCATCAATCGTAACATGTGCATCAATTTTGCTCCTTGTCGTAAAATATGCATCAATTTTGGTCATTGTCGTAACATGTGCACCAATTTTGCTCATTGTTGTCTGGGCTCTTCATTGGACCAAAAAATGTTTAGCCATTTTGGCTAAACCACCTCAATTTTCTTTAGCCAATGGGATTTTTGTTTAGCCATTTTTGGCTAAGCTTTTTTAGCCATTTTAGCAGAATTTAATACAATTCCCGATAAAATATTTGTATAATTATCTTACCATTAATATACATGTATATATATTAAATCAAGTTGAATGATATTAATTCTTTGACAGTTTCTAACAGTTAGATGGTTAGATAAACATGGTTAAAACTCGATTTTAATATGTTGCCTCTATTATCACCAATGCCTCTATTATTTGTCACAGTTGGGGACATGTTCCTAACTTCCAATGATGAATGTTGTAAGAAAACATAATTTTAAGCATACATGCAGGTTCATTTTTATGACCTTTTTATATGTTGGTGCATCGTGAAACCCTTCAATCAATCAATCAAGCAATCAATCAATCAAGAAAGCAACCAAGCATGTACACATGATGGAAAAAATGGATGACACAGTTATCGTTCTGTTTTGTGTGGCCACGCATACAACTCGAAAGAAATGGCTTGCTTTCAATGCGCGAAAACAGATGACTCTGTATTGTTTACATGTTGTTTACATGTACGTATCATAGGCTACTTTCAGTTTTGAATAACGGAGTTACAAAGTCATTATTTTAGTTAAAAGGGTCTAAATCTTTGTATGAGAAAGGTTAAATATTACCATTTTGATAATACGTCTTCGTTTCCGCGCTGTTTTGCGTTGTTGTTGTATTGAAAAATGCGACATTTTTTTCGGCGAGCTCTTGTTGGGTTTACAATTTTCCTCCAGTGTAGGCACACCAAGTGAGTTGCAGTTAGACGTCGCTATGTAAAATAAGCCGTGTGTAATATAAAGCTCAATTGTCGTAACACATTCTATAGATTTTAGCTCTTCTGTAAACACCGAGAACCCGTCAAGGATTTTTCAGGAAAACATGGCCGCGCCCACAAACTTGTTCCTTTCGCTACTTTCGCCAATACCAGCCGTCAGTTTACATGGGTTGAGATGACTATAGCCAAATTGGCGAAACCACTTGACAAAAGTTTCGCCATTTGCAATTTGATTTCGCCTATGGCAACTGGCGAAGGCAAATGAAGAGCCCAGGTCGTAATGTGTGCATCAATCGTAAAATGTGCATCAATTTTGGTCATTGTCGTAACATGTACACCAATTTTGCTCATTGTCGTAATGTGTGCATCAATCGTAACATGTGCATCAATTTTGCTCCTTGTCGTAAAATGTGCATCAATTTTGGTCATTGTCGTAACATGTGCCCCATGTTTGCTCATTATCGTAAAATGTGCATCAATTTGCTCATTGTTATCACATGTGCATTAATTTTGCTCATTGTCGCAAAAGGTGCATCAATTTTACTCATGGTCTTAACATGTGCATAAAAAAAAATCTCGTCATAACAATTGTGCATCAATTTTGCTCATTGTCAGAACGTGTGCATCCATTTTGCTCATTGTTGGAACATGTGCATCAAGTTTGCTCATTGTTGTAATGTGTGCATAAATTTTGCTCCTTGTCGTAATTTACATGTGCATCAATTCTGCTCATTGTCATAATATGTGCATCAATCGTAACATGTGCATCAATTTTGCTCTTGTCGTAACATATGCATCCATTTTGCTCTTTGTCATAACATGTGCATCAATTTTGCTCATTGTCGTAATGTGTGCATCAATTTTGCTCATTGTCGTAACTTGCATGTGCATCAATTCTGCTCATTTCCTATATAACTCTATGTAAACAAAGACGGCCGCGGCATGGTTTGACATGGTCTCAAAAGAAATTTCTTTAGGACCAACTACATGTCATGCCATTTTAGTAAAGGTTCCACATCAATACCACTTATGGTTTATGAGAAGTAGTGGTCGCAAAGTTGTATTTTTAAAATCTATTAATAGCTATGGCGGCCATCTTGAAATATCGACAAACTTGACATTTTGCTAAGATCAACTAGACATGAAGAGCAACATTCGTGTGAAGTTTCATGAAATCTGTCAAGTAGTTTCAGAGGAGTAGTCGCTACAAGTTTTTACTATATAACTCTATGTAAACAAACATGGCCGCTGGCTGCCATGTTTAACGCCGAATCAAAATGATTTTCGATAAGGACCAACATCACATGTCATGCTGATCATTTTAGAAAAAGTCCAATATCAATATTGCTTATAGATTTCAAGAAGTAGTCGCTACAATTTTTATAGTAATCGCACCGTCCGTCCGTCCGTCATTCCGCAGTTCGTGTCTGGACTGTACCTTCAAAACCCATGCATGGATTTTTAATTAACTTGGCATAAGTGATCACCATAACAAGACGATGTGTCACGAGCAAAACCCAGGTCCGTACCTCAAAGGTCAAGGTCACACTTGCAGTTCATAGGTAAACAAGAGGCCCAAGAGGGCCTGTGGCGCTCTACTGGCTAACACGGCTCTTATAACATCAATGAAGCGAGTGACTGCCATTTACGTTTTTTTGAAAGTTTCGGGCAATAAACAGCTTTTTAACTAAATCAAGGGCCATAACTAAAGAATCTGGTAAAGTTTGGTAAAGATCAGATGAAAAATGAAGGCCCTACCGTATTAACAAGGCAAAATATAGCATTTTTAACTAAATCAAGAGCCATAACTCCTCTGTTACTGGTCCGACTGGTCCAACATAGAGCTAAAAAACATAAATTAAAAGCCAAAATTAAAAAAAATATATAAAAAAAAAAAATAACCAGAGGCCCAAGAGGGCCTGTGGACGCTCTACTGGCTAACATGGCTCTTATAACATCAATGAAGCGAGTGACTGCCATTTACGTTTTTTTGAAAGTTTCGGGCAAAAAACAGCTTTCTGACTAAATCAAGGGCCATAACTAAAGAATCTGGTAAAGTTTGGTAAAAGATCAGATGAAAAGTGAAGGCCCTACCGTATTAACAAGGAAAAATATAGCATTTTTAACTAAATCAAAAGCCATAACTCCTCTGTTACTAATCCGACTGGTCAAACATAGAGCTAAAAAAAAAAAAAAAAAAAAAAAAATAATAATAATTAAAAAAAACATATATTCAATAAAAAAATAAAAAAAAAAATTAAAAAAAAATAAAATAAAAAAAAAATTTTTTTATCAAATAAAATTAAATCTGGTAAAGTTTGGCAAAGATCAGATGAAAAATGAAGGCCCTACCATATTAACGAGGCAAAATATAGCATGTTTAACTAAATCAAGAGCCATAACTCCTCTGTTACTGGTCCGACGGGTCCAACATAGAGCTAAAAAAAAAAAAAAAAAATATTTGAAAACAAAAATAAATTAAAAAAAACGTTAAAAAAATGAAAAATTAATAATTAAAAAAAAATCAAAAAAAAATCACATGAAATAAAGTAAAAAAAAAACGTTAAAAAAAATAAATAACAAATAACAAACAAAATTGAAAAAAAAAAAAAATTGAAAAAAAAGAAGTAAAAAAAGTAAAAGAAAACGCAAAAAAAAGAAGAAAAAAAAGTAAAAAAAAAAAAAGTAAAAAAAGTAAATATTAAAAAAATCAAAAAAATACAAAAAATAAGATAATTCAAAAATAAAAATAATAACATAAAAAAAAAAATCATAAAATCTGCAAAAGTTCGTATGACGAGGCAATTTAACAATGTCAAGGGCCATAACTCCACTCTTTATGGTTCGATCTGGGTGGTTTTCGAACTTGATCAAGCTTTCATAGACATTAACAATCTGATAAAGTTTGGTAAAGATCGGATGAAAAATGAAGGCCCTATCGTCTTAACAAGGCAAAATATAGCATTTTTAACTAAATCAAGGGCCATAACTCTGCTGTTACTGGTCCGTTATGAATGGTTTTTGAACTTGTCTAGCTTTCATTGAATTTAACAATCTGATGAAGTTTGGTAAAGATCTGATGAACAATGAAGCCCCTATCGTCTTAACGAGGCAAAATATAGCATTTTTAACTAAATCAAGGGCCACAACTCCGCTTTTACTAATCCGATATGGCTGGTTTTCGAACTTGTCCGAGCTTTCATTGATATTAACAATCTGATAAAGATTGGTAAAGATCGGATGAACAATGAAGCCCCTATCGTCTTAACGAGGCAAAATATAGCATTTTTAACTAAATCAAGGGCCATAACTCCGCTGTTACTGGTCCTATATGGCTGGTTTTCAAACTTGTCCGAGCTTTCATTGATATTAACAATGTGGTAACGTTTAGTAAAGATAGGATGAAAAACAAACGCCCTATCGTCTTAACGAGGCAAAATATAGCAATATAGCATTTTTAACTAAATCAAGGACCATAACTCCGCTGTTACTGGTCCGATTTGGCTGGTTTTCGAACTTGTCCGAGCTTTCATTGATATTAACAATGTGGTAAAGCTTGGTAAAGATAGGATGAAAAATGAAGGCCCTATCATCTTAACGAGGCAAAATATAGCAATATAGCATTTTTAACTAAATCAAGGGCCATAACTCTGCTGTTACTTGTCCGATTTGGCTGGTTTTCGAACTCATCCGAGCTTTCATTGATATTAACAACCTGTTAAAGTTTGGTAAAGATCGGATGAAAAATGAAGGCCCTATCGTCTTAACGAGACAAAAGTTAACGCCGACGCTGACGACGGACGACGGACAACTCGGCATCCCATAAGCTCTGCTGGCCTTCGGCCAGTAGAGCTAAAAACAGGTACTCAATTTCGTGTCCGGATCGTAACGTCACAACCCCTGCAGGGATTTTTAAATAACTTGGCACAAGTTATCACAATAACAAGACGATGTGTCGCGCGCAATACCCATGTCCGTACCTCAAAGGTCAAGGTCACACTTGCAGTTCATAGGTCCAAAACAGGTACACATTTGCGTGTCTGGACCGTAACGTCACAACCCCTGCAGGGATTTTTAAATTACTTGGCACAAGTGATCATCATAACAAGACGATGTGTCACGCGCAAAACCCAGGTCCGTACCTCAAAGATCAAGGTCACACTTGCAGTTCATAGGTCAAAAACAGGTATGCAATTTCGTGTCCGGACCGTAACGTCACAACCGCAGCAGGGATTTTTAAATAACTTGGCACAAGTGATCACCATAACAAGGCGATGTGTAGCATGCAAAACCCAGGTCTTCAAGTCAAGGTCACACTTGGAGGTCAAAAGTCAAATCGTGTCCAGTCAATAACTCTGGCATTCATGGACGGATTTTCAAACAACTAGGCACAAGCGCTCACCACAACAAGATGTGTCGCGCAAAAAATCCAGGTCTGTGGCCCCAAGGTCAAGGTCACACTTAGAGGTAAAGGTCAAATGGTGTCCGGTCAATAACTTTTGCATGCCTGGACAGATTTTCAAATAACTTGGCACAAGTGCTCACCACAACCAAACGACATGTCGCGCACAAAATCCAGGTCAAAAGCTCCAAGGTCAAGGTCATACTTAGAGGTCAAAGGTCACTTCGGAGGCATTTTTCACTTAGTGATATTTCTTGTTTTTAAATCTATTTTTAGCCAACCTGAAATTTTGGTAGGATCAACTATACCCCAAGAGCAACATTCCTGTGAAGTTTCATGAAAATCTGTCCAGTAGTTTCAGAGGAGTAGTCGCTACACGCTTTTACTATATAACTCTACATAAACAAAGATGTCCGCTGGCAGCCATGTTTAACATTAAATCGAAATGATTTTCGACAATGACCAGCATTATAATCCATCCAGTAGTTTCAGAGTAGTCACTACAAAAAAAGGTTTACGGGGAGATGGATGAAGGACGGCATAACCTCTGAAGATCTTTGATCAGTAGAGCTAAAAATATAAAATCAATTTTTTTTTTTATAAGAGCACTCGCTTTGCATTTTGCATAGCGTCTGGGTGCTACTAATAGGGGAACACAGTACAATTATTTTCTTTAGGGTTTTCTGTATCTATCTGAATCACTGATATATAATATTTGCGGGAAATAGAGAATATAATTTGCAGGAAGTACTCCATTCCCAACAGGATATTGCATATTAAATTGTAGGTGTTCATCCCAAGATATAACCAGGACAAAGTTTAATACCATATACCGTATACATTGTAGATGATCAGTAGAAATTAATTTAACCTTGAAAATAGGTCAAGGTCACAGAATGTGCAGAAAATGTAAAGTGTTGATTATAGGTGTTCATCCCAAAATGCAATTTTAATACATATTTTTTGGACACCTGGGGCATGGCCATTTTTGACCCCTATGGGACTTTATCCAAACAAAAATGATGGTCTTTTGGTTGGGGGTCATTAATACAGTGGTTAGTGGTTCTTGAGATGAAGATTCTATAAGATTTCGACCATTTATAGTAATGACGGCCATCTTGGATGTCGTGTTGATCTGATTTTAACAAAGTTGAAAGCCACTGACCCAAGAGTCAGTTAAAAAGTCTTAATAACGGTTATATATATATATATACCCATATAAATCATTTTAAAGAGTTTTCATAACCTCTAATTGCCATCTCCTTTAACCAAAATACTTGCAGAGCTAATGTCTTCGACAGAGACCAAGGTGGGCAGTTTTTAATTTTGACAATTTGAGGGCTCAGCACACTTATTACCGTACTTACTCTAATAGTAGCGCTCGGGCGCTATGAAAAATGCCCAGGGGGCACTGTTATAAAATTTTAAAAAAAAATCGAACATTTATTGAATTAAATTTTTTCATATGATTTGTTTTATTTGATTTTTGGATATAAAAGAACGAAAATGTATATGTTTTTGGGTTGTTGGGCATCTTGAGAATCAAAAAAAAAAGCTGGCTACAATGCCAATGTGAACTGTTTTTAATGGAACTGCCCTACCTGAACTACTCTATAACATCTATTGTTTAGTTGACCCTGAGACGAGAGCAGTTCCTGAGAAACAGACCTAACAGCGAAAAATTTAAGCCAATTAATACCTTCGATGCCTTCATCGTCGCCATCACAAGCGGAAAAGTAACGCATAATTATGTCTCCCATTTTTCTGTGAAAAGGCGAGACAATAACTACATTAATAAAAAGTCACGTCGGCACTTTTGCACTTTCTTCTTTGCGGAATGTCTTTATATGATGGCCTTGGATTGGATGGAAGTAATAAGCGTCATTATAAGACTGTATTATTAACTGTTGTTCTCGGAGGCATGCAGTCTCCTGAGGAGTATGACTTTGTTATAAGGTAATTACAAATGGATGTGGCTAATTCATTTCTGATGTCTTTTCCTGCAGTTGCGACTACTTTCGTCAGGTTTTAAAAGCACGACCCAGCTAATTTCTTATTTCAGAGGTGCGGATATTAACAATAAGGCCAGTCTTTTTTTAATCGTTTTTTTACCGATTTTTTCAGTAAAAAAAATTGTATAGAAGGGAAAAAGTTAAAATAACAATTATGGAAAATGGGTTTCATTCCCAAAACAATCTATTCTATAATCGTCCAAGAAACTGAAATATACATTTTGGTAAAGACTATTCAAACTTTTGACACTGAAGGTATTAATTTTTTGAAATTGACCTAAAAACCATTTAAGTTACACAAATAAATAGGAAAATCTTGTCCCAATGGTCGAGTTAAAATTTAAACTTTTTACATTGGAGGCAAAAACAGTTTGTTTAAAACACAACCTTTTTTTTTATTTGCATTTTTTGCCAAACTTTTGGTACTCCTTAATAAAAATAAAATGGACCTTTGTTTAGAAGCATTCTGTTAAAATCACGAAAAAAGGAAGATATGCCTGTAATTGGACTCCATTGGGAAAAATGCCTGGAAATGGCTCAAACTAAAAAGTGAAGTAATTAGTTATCATCAGCGCTATAAAGAAGCCTGCCTTACAATTAATTAATAAGCCGCTCAATAGAATAATTTCTTGAAAAGACATTCAAATCACTGGCTGCCTGACACTTCAAGAAAATGTGACATTTCCAGAAACTGATGAAGTATTTTCCAGAAACCTTTTAATATGCAAAACAAGCCTTTCAAGGTTACACGTTTTAACAAGAGTGCTGCCTAACAGGGCGTTATAGGCCCGTTTCCTAAAGTTTTTATGTTAAAAGCATTTCCTACGTGTCAATGTAACTCTTACCTTTGACCTTCTTACAAAAAAAAAAATGATAGGGGATGTTGTTTAACCAAGAGTACTATTTACATACAATTTCAAGACTGTAGTTCAAATATTGGTGAATAACAGCTGGGAAGGAATTTGTTATGATCAGGCCACAGTGACCTTGACATCTGACCTACTAAACTTAAAATTAATAGAGGTTGTTGCTTTAACATGTGTACTATTTCTGTAAAGTTTCAAAATTGTAGCTCTAATAGTTACAAGTTACAGTGAGGAAAATGTCTTAGGATTCAGTCATTGTCAGTTTAATGTGACCTTGATGACCGACTGAATCCAGACCAAGGACAATGCACCTAGGAAGTTTAATAAGTGTGGGTATCATATTTCCGTAATTATCATTTGCAATGTGTATGTCCATATGAAGACATGGCGACCTTGACCTTTGACCTACTAAGCCCAAAAGTGATAGGGTTCCTCCTCTCACCAAGGGTAATGTATCTACAAAGTTTCATGAGTGTAGGTATTATACTCCTGGAGTTCTCACTTGGTATATGTACTGGTGACCATGACCTTTGACCTAGCTTGTTTGTAAGGTGTTTTACATCATTTTCAACATGTAAGTGTTATATATGACGGTCGATTTTTTGTGGTGGAGGCAGACCACCCACTTTTCCTGGGTAGAACCAGTACTGTACACCTCCCGCCATCCGTAAGAATCAAAACTTCCTCACTTACAAGTCGAGCTCCCAGTGGGATTCGAACCCGCAGTGGTGAGAGGCAAATGTTGGTTGGTTCCTCCTCTGACCAAACTTGCCCAAATGTATCTATGAAGTTTCATGAGTATGAGTGTTGAGGTTTCACAGTTATTTGGCAGAATGTGTATTTCCATATAAGGTCATAGTGACTTTGATATTTGGCCTACTGACCCCAAAGACTATAAGGTTCTTTCTCTTGCCAATGTCAATGCACATATGAAGTTTCATCAGTGGGGGTGTTATGGTTTTGATGTTATCGCGCAGAATGCATATTACCACAGAAGGTCATAGCAACCTGGACCATTGACCTGCTAACCCCAATGAAATACAATATTTTCTCTTACCAAGGGCTATGCACCTATGAAGTTTCATGATTGTAGGTGTTATGGTTTGGAAGTGCCTATTTCCATATAATGTCATGGTGACCTTGACCTTTGACCAAATGACCCAAAATCAATAAGGTTCCTCCGCTCACCAAAGTCAATACACCTATGAAATTTCCTGAGTGTGGTTGTTATAATTTTGAAGTTATCTAGAGAAATGCCTATTTCCATATAAGGTCATGGCCACTTAGACCTTTGTCCTCCTCTCACCAAAGGCAATGTATACCTATTAAGTTTTGTAAGTGTGGGTATTATGGTTTCGAAGTTATCAGATGAAATGTCTATTTCCATATAAGGTCATGGTGACCTAGACCTTTGACTTACGGGCCTCAAAAAAATAGGTTCCTTCTTTCACCTAGGGCAATGTATGAAGTTTTATGAGGGTAGGTGTTACGGTTTTGAATTTATTGTGCGGAATGTATGATTCCAAATAAGGTCACAGTGACTTTGACCTTTTGATACCAAAAGCAATAGGGTTCCTGCTTTTAACAAGGGCAAAGAACTATGAAGTTGCATGAGTGTAGATGTTACGGTTTTGATGTTATCATGTGGAATTCATACTTCAATATAAGGTGATGGTGACCTTGACCTTTGAACTACTGACCCCAAACACATTAGGGTTTCTCCACTAACCATGGGCAATGTATTTATGAAGTTTTAAAAGTGTAGGTGTTTCAATTTTGAAGTTATCATGAGAAATGCACTTTTCTATATAAGGTGACAGTGACCTTTGACCTACAGGCCCCAAAAACAAATGGGGAGTCTATATAAGGTCAGGGTGACCTTGACCTTTGACCTACTGACCCAAAAAACAATAGGGATCCTCCGCTCACCTATGGCGATGTTCCTATGAAGTCATGAGTGTAGGAGTAATGGTTTCGGAGTTTATCATCCGGAATACGCAATTGTTTACAGACGGACAATCCCATACCAATATACGTCTAGTTTTTCAAACAGACGTATAAAAACCATACACAATTTAATCCCTTGAAAGAAATTTATATTTCAAAAAAATAAGATCAGATGGAATAGTGTCTTCATCGAAGATGGACAATCCCATACCATAATGCGTCCAGTTTTTCAAACAGACGTATAAAAACCATACACAATTTAATCCCTTGAAAGAAATTTATATTTCAAAAAAATAAGATCAGATGGAATAGTGTCATCATCGAAGTGGCAGCCATGTAATGAGTTTTAATATATAGCAAACACCATCCGTTGAAAAGGTTAGATACACCATTCGTAAAAAAAGGTCATATTAACCTTATTGCATCGGTTCGTAGGCTCTATATATAGCAAAGTGAACCATTGTGTACCGTTATGCATTTATGGGGTTAACATCCCTGTTAACCATATTTCAGCCATATCAGGATGGTGTCACACTACTTTTGGCAGTGTATGAGCTCATGCTCAACCTTACAGTGCTGTCACACTGATATACCACGCCACAATTGACATGATACCCCACCCAGTGCCATTATATTGACATCAGGCTGACCAGCACTACCCCTTCAAGCAATGGAGCTACTATAGGCAAGTGAAAGTAACAAAACACCCTGGACAAATTGCAACAGAATATTTTTCAATTGTTTCTAAAACAATATATAAATATATGATTAGAAAACAAGACTTGGACAAATTTGCTTCAGAAGAAAAACATTGTAGCTTATTTTGAAATTCGGATAACTGCGCTATCCATTTACTAGTTTATTTACAGTCTTGCATACAGTTATTTGCCTTTGAAAACTGTACCCTAAATTAATTCCAGTATGCATTTATACATTTTTTTTCTTTCTATTTATGTTTGGATGATTTTATAAGGTAGGTTGACGAGAAAAGTACTTTTATAACAAGAGGCCAAGAGGGCCTGTGGACGCTCTACTTTCTAAAGATAAAGTTTATGTATAAAGGAAGGGGCCATATCATTCAACCCGGAACAAGGCGATGACACATGCAACTATGCTTGGTACTGATCATCCCTGCCAAGATTCGTTGAAATCCAGCCAGAGGTTCAGGAGAACTAGTCTGTACAAAGTTAGTGTATTAAAACCTTTAATGTGTCATAACTCGGCCAAATTGCATTCAACTGAAACACGATAATGAAATGCGCAACTTGTCTTGACACTAATCATCCCTGCCAAGATTCGTTGAAATCCGGCAAGGAGATTATAAGAGACTTATCTGGACAAAGTTTGTGTATTAAAACATTTAAAAGGCCATTATAAACTCTGCCAAAAATCATTCAACCAGAATATGGTGATGACATGCACAACTAGACTTGATACTGATCATCCTTGTCAAGTTTCGTTGAAATCCGATCAGGGGTTCAGGAGAACTAGCCTGGAAAAAGTTTGTGTATCAAAAAAAATTAAAGGGTCGCGACTCCACCAAAAATAAGTAAACTGGAACATTACGATGACATGCACAACTAGCCTTGGTACTGATCATCCCGAAAAAGTTTGTTTAAATCCGGCCAGGGTTCAGGAGAACTAGTCAGGACAAAGTTTGTGTATTAAAAGCTTTAAAGGGCCATAACTCCACCAAAATCAGTCAACATGAACACGGTGTCTATAGGTACAACTAGGCTTGGTTACTGATCATCCCTGCAAAGTTTCACTGAAATCCGACCAAATGAAGACCTTTCGTCTTAATGAGGCCAAAATAGCATATTCAGAAAATCAAGGGCCATAACTCACGTGTGAATGGTCCAATCTGGCTGGTTTTCGAACTTTCATTGATATGAACAATCTGATAAAGTTTGGTAAAGATCGTCATAACGAGGCAAAATATAGCATTTTTAACTAAATCGAAGGCCACAATTCCGCTGCTTAACTACAAGTTCGAAAACCAGCTAGATCAGACCAGTAACAGCCGAGTTATGGCCATTGATTTAGTTAAAAATGCTATATTTTGCTTCAAGACGATAGGGGCTTCATTTTTCATCCGATCTTTACCAAACTTTACCAGATTGTTAATATCAATGAAAGCTCAGACAATTTCGAAAACTAGCCAGATCAGACCCTGAGCTTTTATTGATATTAACAATCTGGTAAAGTTTGGAAAAGATCGGATGAAAAATAAAGGCCCTATCGTCTTAACGAGGCAAAATATAGTTTTTAACTAAATCAAGGGTCATAACTCCGCTGTTACTAGTCTGATATGGCTTGTTTTCGAACTTGTCCGAGCTTTCATTGATATGAACAATCTGATAAAGTCTATTAAAGATTGGATGAAAAATGAAGGCCCTATCATCTAAAAGGGGCAAAATATAGCATTTTTAACTAAACCAAGGGCCATAACTCTGCTGTTACTGGTCTGATCTGGCTGGTTTTCAAATTTGTCCAAGCTTTCATTGATATTAACAATCTGGTAAAGTTTGGTAAATATCGGATGAAAAATGAAGCCCCTATCATCTTTACAAGGCAAAATAGGGCATTTTTAACGAAATCAAGGACCATAACTCAGCTGTTAGTGGTCCGATCTGGCTGGTCGTCTAAATGAGGTAAAAGTTAACGGGCAGACGATGGACGACTCATCCCATAAGCTCTGCTGGCCGGCCTTGGCCAGTAGAGCAAAAACTGTTTTAGTATCAAAATGAGCAATTGCGTTTCGTCCTCAGTTTACCTCGTTTAGTCACAATATTAACTAAACAGAAATGTCAGCGTACTTCGAGTCGGTACTTCGCGGAATGTATAGCACTTATTTAATTATAACAAAATACAGTTTTGTATCTTCAAGTTACGTGTTTTCTGCAGTTTCTTTATGATAGTACAGCTGTGATAGTAGATCTGTTTCAATGTTGTTCAATTTGCGAGGACAGTCTTGACAATGGACAATATAGTGTTATTTTAATGAAGAACGGGTGTACATAGAGCAAGTATAGCTTGTGGCAATAAGTTATGCGTACAACTTGGGCAAAATGTTCATAAAACATGGAGAGCTACATACATCAGTCCAAAATCAATAGCAGGACACAAGAGAAAATGTGAAGCTACTACAGGGAAAGACGACCCGCAACGCATGCTTAGGTCCGAGAGATCCTTTTGCTGCTTATTTTGTGGCAAACCAGTAGGGTTAACAAGCTTCGGAAATGAAACCAAATCTATCTTTTCTGTAAGAACCTATGATTTTCAGGAGCAAATAGTTGAAGCATGCGGAAATAGAAAAGATTCTTGGTCTAATGAGGTATGCCCGCATTCAAACGGTACATGATTTTCATGCAGCCAACGCCATTTATCACTAAGAGTGCAGTGTTTGTTTTCTGACGTAGCTTCTGGTTCCGGTGCAGTCAAACGTGGCAGACCATCTTCCCCTGTCACTGATGACATTTCTTCGTATAGTCACGTTTGAGGAACGTTCCTCAAAGAAAAGGACGAGTAACAAATTCTGTCAATGATTTAATACTTAAAATGGAAGAATTTCTAGTAGATTCTGTTGTGGAACCGTATAGCTTTAAATATATGAAGAAACGTCCTTTTGCTTGTTTTTGGGTTTACTGTGTTCTGTGAAAGCTGCATTTCATCGACTTTTATACTTATTTGTACAAGATAGAATAATTATAACAGAAATAAACCGAAAATCGGATGTAGTTACTTTTAGAACTACTGCTTCTGCATAATTTCTACTGCGAGCCCAAAAAGGCTGATTCGGAGTTAGAAAAGCTACGGATTATTGAGACCGCCGCAAATCTGATACAAAATTAAATAAAATCCGTCAGTTTGGATGCTGATATAAATTCTACCCGGAGTTTGACGAAATATCGTCCAAACAAGCCAATTCGGAATAGGTTGTTCCAACTCTTAATCTCTTTTTGAAAACTTTATTAATGGGAAAAGATGACGAGAAAATGACATCGATTGGCCGGGCAATCATGCAATGTGCCACGTTTGATTATTGCACCTTTACAAATTGAACTTGGGGTTCATCACGGATACAAATTTCTTATTGATTCACTCTTTAAACTTGGCTTTTCTGCTTCATACTCAAAAGTACAGAAATATGAGCGAAATGCGGCGATCACCAAGGTGTTGATATGGAAAGGATACAAAACAAGGCATGTCTTCAGTTTGTTGCAGATAATGTTGACCGTAATATTCGCACTTTAGATAGCATGAACACCTTTCATGGAATGGGCATTATTGCAACTGTTACACCAGGCAATGTTAAATGCAAACAGTCCCAAGAATAAGTCTCAGAGCAAATGAAATGACTGCTATTGGGAAAATACAACAATTCGACGAAAACTATTCTAACTACATATGAATAAAGAAGGATATAGAAGAGTTCTGCACTGAGCCCTTGAATTGCAAGGCAACCTTAATATTTAAAAGAATTGCCATCGTTCCAATCAGTAGATGAAATGATAAATGCTGATTTACTGTAGAAGACCTTTTGGGTACTTAATCCTTAAAGACCATGGTCCAGCATGGCCAGCATCCTGGTAAATCGTCAGTCATTTCATGCCCATGATTGACATGAAGTCTAGTGATAAAAGCTGCATTGTAACTTTCAACTTTCAACAATGACATTTGTGTCAGATCAGTCACGAAAATACAATAGTAGTCCCAGTATGGACGTTTGACCAAATTTGTTGTGGAAGGCGGTCGAAATTCAGTAGATAGTGGAACCTAACAGTTTGCTGACTGATACTGTGCTAAAGGCTAGGGGGCTACATGTAGAAATGAGCTTTTTGGGAAACACTGGTAATTTGATGGGATGTTCAGGGCTACAAGAACTGCTGGAAGTCATTATGCAGATACAGCTGTAGGTCATATTCTAAGTAGAAAGGTCATCTCAGGAGACATTAGAGGGTATATTATAAATGTTTTAAATGCGATGATGTTGTCCCATATTTACTGTATCCCAGTCCCAACAGAAGCATCTGGTGACATTATGGTTCCAGATGTTGAAGATAATTTACTTCCCTCTGACTTGCAAGAGCCCTTAAAGTCAAACAACGCGAGCGTAGTATCTGGATTATTGGCCAACTTTCTTGAACAAAGAACACATCGCATTTCTAAAATCTATTTTTAGCAGTGGCGGCCATCTTGAATTTCCGGCCGACCTGAATTTTTGCTAGAATCATCTAGACATCAAGAGCAACATTCCTGTGAAGTTTCATGAAAATCCATCAAGTAGTTTCAGAGGAGTAGTCGCCACAAAAAAAAGTTGACCGACGGATTGACGGAGGGCTGGACGCTGGACGCCACACCATGGCATAAGTTCTGCTGATCTCTGATCAGTAGAGCTGAAAATGGGTTGAACAAAACAAAACTAATCGCTAAATGTGGGTTCGTCAAAAAACACGTAGGTACAATATGTCAACATACTAAGTCCATGCACAATATAGGCTACAGTTCCACAATGTTCACGGTATGCTTTTTTTTTCTTTTATAGAAAAAATACTTTAAGTGCGAATGCGGCTTTAAATAAAACGTGTTCATATTTTATATTTAAAGATACAACACAATTTCGAGAAAATCAAAGAACGATTAGTTTTAGACCCACACTGGAGGCCAAAACACTGTCACGTGTGGCTTCCCATGATGTAAAGCGGAAGTAAATCATTTTACTGGAAACTAAGTCTGACATGTTTCAGGGCTTTTTTCCAAAAAGATTGGGAATATTTCCCCCAGAATTGGAAAAAAACAGTTTTTTACAGTTGGGAAGTTGCTCAATTTCAGCCCCACTTAAATAGGTTAACAATGTCCTGTGTTTAGGAAGGAACTATGCCATTTTGACTCAATGTATCAATATTGTACATATTTGGAACTTAGTGCAGACTTACTGGTATGTTTGAACTGAAAGATAGCACTTTAGTTTGCCTGACCCAAACTTCAAAATGCAACCAGATTTAAATCTCACTTTAATTAATGCTTTACTGCGCTTAAATACTAAATCTCAGTATTAAAATTTGATTCAGAAGTCAATAACTTCACTTCATTGCGTGGACACAAAAAAAGTCAGATTCCCGTTTAAGGCTATTAGTATCATTATCTTATTTTCAGCCCACCACCAAATAAGATTGCTGTAATAGCATTATGTATGACACAAGTTTCATAATCCAATATGTCAGTCAATTTCAACTTGACGCATGTACTGACACAGCTGTCTATCTGCATGTCAGCCACCTTTGAGGAAATAGTTTTGAAAGACTGCTAGTAGTTTATCTCTGAATTTATTCTAGACTTTGACATAAACTTATTTTTATATAAAAACAAAGAAGCCCTGCATGCTCGGACACATATCACTTGAAAAAATGGTTTCCTATTAGCATTTTTCAAAAAAGCCATTAAATCTCGATGATGAACAACGGTCACAGAACCCTGCACGCAATTCTCTAAAGTTAAACTTCAGGAAGCACAAGCTAACACTCCCTGAACCCACTTTGTACATGCCCTTGAAAAGTAAATGGGTAAAACAAATTCAAAACACAACATATTAAAAAAAATATTGATTACAGGGACGTATGTCTGCTATAAAATGTTCAATCAGTAACATGAACTTGTCTAAGACTATATAACAAGACTCGTTCTGATTAAATCTGAAGATACGAGAAAAAAATAAAGAAAACTATCCATAAATAAAATAAGTGATTTTAAAAAAAAATTCAAGGGGCATTTTAACGTTAATAATGACAGCTTTTGAAACTTGTTGGAGAAAAAATTAAAGAGCTATAAGCGCCATGATGCAAAATATAGAATTTAACAATAGAGGCGTGTAACTCAGTCAAACCTTCAATCAGCTAGGTTCTTCAACTTGTCAAAGACTTAATTTGTGATACAAAATTCTAACCATGTTTTTAAGAAATAATGAGGTACATGTAGCTATAGAGAATATTGTAAATTGGGACATAACTCTGAATTTTTAAGTTTTTTTATACGACTTGAGTTTCAGACTTTATAACCACACTAATTCTGACAAGACTTTCGTGAAGATCTGAAGAAAAAAAATTAGCTAGAGTTAATTTCCATAATTCAATTTAGCATTTTACAATATTTAAAAAATTTCAATTTAAATAATTAAACTGACCAAAACATGTCCGATGTAAAAATAAATAAATAAAAGAAATCTGCTAAGTGCCTGAAATATTCTACGTATAACAAGTTAATGAAATGTTTTTTTACATGCTGTTGAGTGTTCAACACATTTGCCTTGGTTATTGCAATAACTGCAACAATATCTCTATTCTCTGGCACACTGTGAACCATTAAAGTGAACCATGTCAATCCATCAGTGAATGGCTTCCCTTGACACAATCCGTACTCACAATCCGTACTCACAATCCATACTGTGGAAAATAGAAGTTAATCAAAATTGCAACGAAATCTCCTTATTTATATCTCTGTACTTATGAGAGAATGATGGATTCTGTTTTTAGATGGGACAAAATTAATTTGTAAAGTAATGCATGTTTCAGTTCTGAAAATGTCGGATAAAACTTACCGTATTTCCCCTAATAGTAGCGCCCGGGCGCTATGCAAAGTACATAGGGGGCGCTCTTATTATGGTTCAAATTTTCAATATCGTTCCTCTTCTTTCCCGATTGTTTCCTTATAGAATTACTGTACGACAATCTTTTACTATGACACCGGCATTGACTAAACCTATATCCGACTGTATACTGAGTATATCGCTGTCATCACTCTGTATCTGTATCATACACATTTCCATTGAACTTAACTATAACAATTAAATAAATAGTAAATTGAAAGAATGAATAAATCAAAGCGGTAATCTGAACTGATGATGACAGCGCTTAAAGTTTTATGTCACTGACTAAGACCATACTAGTGTCATAGTAAAAAATCTCTCGTAATCAAATCCATTAGTGGTAAAGACGAAAAATGTTTTTTTTGGACTTTTTAAGAAGGATAGGTTTCTTAAAACAGGGTGGGGCACTTCTATTAGGGAAGGCGCTACTAATAGGAGAAATACGGTATATAGAGTTTAATTAACATTGTTGAAGTGATACGGGAAATATTCCCGAGTGAGAAAGACTGTTGCGATATATTCAAAGATTTTTCTATGGCGGCCATCTTGGATGTCACATTTAACTTATTTTAGCAAATTTGAAAAACATTCATCTAAGGATCATCCATGTGAAGTTTAGTCAAATTGGCAAAGCTGTTTCTGAGAAGACGATTTTTTAAAAAATGTCCCTATGTACATGTAAGTCTTTGTAAAACATGTGACCTCTAGGGCGGGGCCAAATGTGACCCCAGGACCACCATTTGAACAAGCGTGGTAGACGACCATAAACTTATAGTAAATGCAAAATATTCAACCTCTGGCTCTTGTAGATTCGGAGAAGAAGATTTTTTAAGCTTTTCCCTATACAAGTCTATGTAAAACATGTGACCCCTGGGGCGGGGCCAAAAAGTGACCGCAGGGTCACCATTTGAACAAACTTGGTGAAGGACCATAAGCTGATAGTAAATGCAAAATATTAAACCTCTGGCTCCTGTAGTTTCATAGAAGATTTTTTAAGTTTTTCTCTATACAAGTCTATGTAAAACATGTGACCCTGGGGCAGTGTATTAGCCAGCCAACCGTGCAGCCGTCTTTTGCACGGCCGTTTTTGAAAAATCGCGGCCACTATTTGAGAGAGTGGGTGGGGTAAAAAAAAGAAAAAAGTTTTTTTTTTTTTTTTTTTTTTTTTTTTTTTTGCTCAACAACACTTCCAAACTCTTACATTCTCAATATTGTTATGTTTTGTATACATTTATAGAAGAAATATGACCAAAAATGTATTTTTTCACCTTTATCTGAAAAAAAAAATTACCCCAGAGACACCCACTTGTCGCGAATTGGCGCGTAAAGCGTGTTAGCAACTTATTTTGCACACCCTGTTTCCATATTTGCACACCCAGTTCTTGAATTTCTGCCTAATACACTGCCCTGGGGCAGGGCCAAATGTGACACCAGGGTCACCATTTTATCAAACTTGGTGAAGGACCATAAGGTTATAGTAAATGCAAAATATTAAACCGCTGGCTCCTGTAGTTTCAGAGAAGAAGATTTTTTTGATTTTTTCCTATATGTATATTTATAATTGTGACACCCGGGGCGGGGCCAAATTTTGCCCCAGGGTCACCATTTGAACAAACTTACTAGAGGACCATAAGCTGATGCTACATGTAATACAAGAGTGCCTTGTGGTTTCAGAGAAGTAGAATTTTTTCTATACAAGCCTATGAAAAAACATGCAAAATCTCAATATACAAACTTTGGACCCCCGGGGCACGGCCATTTTTGACCCCGGGGACTTCATTTGAACAAATTTGATAGTCTAGGCATTGGCGATCATTTTAAAGGAAGATTTTTTAAGGTTTCGACCATATATGGTAATGGCGGCCATCTTGGATGTTGCGCTGACCTAATTTTAATAAATCTAAAAAGCATTCATCTAAGGATATCCATGTGAAGTTTGGTCAAAATTAGCCAGGCGGTTTCTGAGAAGAAGTCGTTTGCAGCAAAAGTTAACGACGAACGGACGGACGGACGACGGATGAAGAGTGATCCCAATAGATCACCTTGAGCCTTCGGCTCAGGTGATCTGAAAATGAGATATTCTTCTCTGGTGAGTTTTATGCATGCATGCTTTAAATTGTATTTAATTAAGGTTTATTGAAATAAGGTGATTGTTTATGCAGGCATTGCTTGATGTCTTCAAAACCTCTCGCAGCTTAGGAATAACAAGAGATGTTTATAAAACATATATGCCCCACATTTTTGGGGGTTTTGTTTACCAATTCAAGTGCCATTACAACTCCAGGTGTTTCTGGGGCAATCTTGTTGATTATTGCGAACAAGTTTGATGAAGACTGGATTATAAATACTCAGGTTATTGTGCAGAAACTGCCATATTTATTTTTTTATCAATTGCCAGGAAGGCATAATAACAAATGTATCCCAGCTTCTCCCGGAGGCATAATAAAATGTAAAAAAAAAGAACAAAAGGTTTAAAAATAATTCATACAGATTTTGGCTTAATTTATCTCCTTCTGGAAATACGTTATTTTGAAATTAAATACATTGCTTATATAACCTCTATCAAGATTAACTTTCACTATAACAGGATAGAAAAACTTACTTTTAAATAGCTTTTGGTTGAAATAAAACAAGACTGCCACCATGGGTCCCTTTAAGCCTTATAGAGATCAATAAAATAAGCTTCCATGTACTTACAAACACAGCTAAATGCAATTTTTTTTTAATAAATGCTGACGCATACGCCACATAAAACGCAATAAGTTTATTGCGAGACTAATTTTTTTTGTTCAGAGACGGAAAGACAAAAAACATTCCTATTAATTACCATGACAACAATAATTACCATGACAACAATATAACAGTCTAACTAGAATTACAAAAAATAAGATTGTAAAAATTTGTCTGTCTACCAGTCTATTTTAGTAAAACTCATTAAAGCCACCATGCAAAATAACACGAAACAAGAAACATGTTTATTCTCCCGAAAACAAGATTTTAATATTGCCCCTGACTTACTATTTACTATCTAAGTTTGTATGCCATATTTAAGGTTCATACCAACTTTTGTTGAAATCCATATAATAGAACATGAATTATTGACAGCTAAATAATTTGCACCTAAATGTGTATTTTTTAAGAAAATCAAAGGCATAGTGGCCCAGTCTGATAACATGATTTGCTTCCCTTAATCGGTAAATGCAGCTGTCATTTCCAACTTCCGGGAGAAAATTAGATTTTCTCAAAAGCTGAAGAGCTTTTAGCCCTTAACCCGCTAAGTACGACTATAATAGCCTTTGAGTCCATTGTAAACCCCGATCAGCCTGCGAGTTTTCAGTGATCAGGTTTACAATGTCTGGCTGCTGATCAGTCATTTCCCCCAAAACACCCCTTTGTCACATAAATGGAATGGTCTTAATTCAGAGAAAGAACAGTCCATTATATATATGTAGTGGGTTAAGGGAACACAATTATCGGTCTGAAAATTATTACTCTTACCGTAAATGGCAGACATATTCAAAGCGTTAGTGGGTGGGGTACGAAACATACAACACCTGAAAAACAGCAAGAAAAGAAAATCAGTAGATGCAAATACACAACTGTGATAATAAAACCCGTAAAATCAGATGGGAAGTAAATATTAAAGTAATAAAACAATTTAATACCATCGCTATGTGTGGTGGTAGATGTGGGGGTGGGGGGTGGGGAAGCAAAGTTTTGAGTTGTTAGATTTATATGATACCAGTTTACGACTAAGCGCCACAAATGGGAAGAGAAGATAACTCTATTCTATTATGATCCTGCATGTCAGGTGAGTAATTAGTGGAGCCTTTGGTGCCGCCCGTCCTTGAAAGGGGATTACCGGTAGGAGAAGTTGTTTTCGCTCATGGATTAAGACAAGTTAAGTTACTGTAAATATAATGTTGTTATAGACAAATACTAAAATTAAAACAAAATTAGCTCCATTTTTTTTTTAATCTCAAAAGCTAATGAGCTTTTAAGGCGTAAGTTTTTAAGGGGACATAATTTACCTATGTACTTACCGAATTGTGCAAGAATCTATCTCTGAAAGTGTTATGGACTAAATAGTGAATATATATCTTAGGGTCATATTTTTTAAGCTTCATTCTGATAGATATTGATTGATAAGATGTGATGTTATCAACAACTTACACCCAAGCAATAATCGAAATGTTGACAAATCAGCTCACCCACACACCAACCCACCTGTCGACCATCATCAGTTCATAAGGCCATCCTTAAAATTAAGTTGATTGCTGTTTCATGACCCAGGATTTCATAAGAAACCAATATTTGTTTGTGATAGCCTTGACTAGATTTATGTTTAATTCTTTAATAAAAATGTGTCTTTCCTATTTAGGACTACATATCTACTATCACTGGGTTTTTTACTCTTCAGCTTTTATAAAAAGCTCCAGATATTAAATTTCCATAGGTTAAAGTATTATCCAAGTTTAAATAAAATTGTTTAATTACTGAATAATTTATGTATAAAGTTACTATCTCAAACTGGTTAAAGGGACACATGGCAAACTTTAAGTAGTTATCAAGCATCAAAATTATCACATTGATTTAATAATAATTCAGTTTCATTTTGACTTAAAGGGACACATGGCAATCTTGAGTTTTATTCAAACATAAGTTATCCTGCGTCATGTTGACTTTAGAACTGCTTGCATGTAATTAAATAAAAAATTGAGATTTCAATATCCTTCACTATTCTACCAAATGTTTAAATATATAATTGGTGCAATATTATATAAATTTAGTAATATGTAAAAATATTTTACTTTGAACCATTCTAACTATTAATATTAATGATTGAACAAATGCAAGTTAAGCGAAAAACTAACGGGACGTGAGTTTTTAAAAATCAAGATTGCCGTGTTTCCCTTTAAGATGGCTTGCATATAAAAATTATAATATATACATTTAAATAAAATTTGGAGTTTCCAAAGTTTTCCTCGTTATTCTACTTTAATTTGAAATATATTCTAGGTGCAATATACTTAACAATTAGTAATGTGAGAAAACATTTTCTTTTAACTATTCAAGTACCCTTTAATAATGATTTGCAAATATACAGTCCACACTCAGTATCTCGAATATCAAGGGACCGGGAGAAATGTTCGAGTTATCCGAAGTTCGAATTAAACGATTTTGGCAGACTTGTCTTCAATTTTATTACCCCACCCACCAGTTTTACACTATACATATATATTAACGATATTAGCCGACTTTTAATGAAATACATGTTTTCTTCCTCATATATGTTGACGAATATATTTCTTTACTGTTATAATTTCTTTCAGATCAAACAGGAAAATGCAACTACATAAATTACTGATTGCTATTACCACACTCAAATTTGAGACCTGTATTGCAGTATGCTACTTTCGTTTTGTCAGTTTGTATATTCGGGCATAGCGTGTTAAAGCCGTATAAAAAAATGTTTTGGTAATTAAATAAATGAAAATATTTATGATTTCATATTTTATTAAAAACATAGAAAGACATGTATACAATGACACAATATTTTCACAAATTATACATTTCGTCATGTCAAATTAGTATAATTCTTATAATTGTTTTAACCCATGTGATGGGCTTTGTTTTCAATTATCGTAAACAAACTTCCTGATAACAAACCTTAACTTACCATGAAAATCAGAGACAAGAACATAAATTAACAAACCTTAACTTACCACGAAAATCAGAGACAAGAACATAAATTAACAAACATGTCACAATGATTTAATTACTTGTCACAGGTCAAATCATCTCAGCAATTCTCACCTTTTGTTTGCTTCACAATCAACTTCAATGCAGCTTGTGTTTGATCAAACTTGCATTCGGCACTTCAATTGAACTTCGAATTAGCGAGTGTAAATTACTGTATAGATTCCTGTTTGGGACCAGAAATACAGTTCGAATTAGAGAATAATTCGACTTGTCGAAATTTGACTTGAAAGAAATCAAATTGCATAAAAATAGAAAAATAAAATTGGGACCGTGACAAAAATTCGACTTAAGCGGAAATTCGAAGTAAGCGAGTTTGAGTTACTGAGAGTGGACTGTATACGAAAAATAAATAACAGCGAGTTTTCCAAAAAAGTCAAGATTGCCACTGTCCCTTTAAAAGTACAATTACTGTGACATGGCTGACAAATATATTGCTACGACAAAAAACACCGATATTTTATGATAGTATGCCATAATATACAATCAGTCTGACATTCTCTCCAAGTGTTTCATTATGTTGCTCTGCCCACACAAAGACAATTAACTAGAAATTACGATGATGCCATGATTCCCAGAGCTATAGATAAGGGGAGTATTTTTTAGTATTTTACTCATACTTTTTTTCACAATTACTCTCCATTTTTTTATGAGCATCACTACTCATCAACTTACTACAAACACTCTAAATTTTTAAAAACCATGGCTATAATTATATTTGTATGTATTGTCCTGTGCAGCAGTTTATTCCACATTTACATGATCATATAATGGTGTTTAGTCATTTTCAACACATGTAAGGTTATATATGATTTTTTTGTGGTGGAGGCAGACCACTCACTTTTCCTGGGTAGAAGCAGTACTGTACACCTCCCGCCATCCGTAATAAGCAACACTTCCTCACTTACAAGTTTAGCTCCCATTGGGATTCAAACCCGCAGCGGTGGGAGGCGAAGGTTTACAAAGCAACGTGATGAAAACTGTTCTAAGCATGGGTCTAATCTTATAAACAAAGGCCATATAGTGTTACTTATTAAACATCCATTTAATTGGAATAGTTGTTCGTTTAAAATTTATTAAATGGATTCTCATCCAGAGCGCTGGTATGTGTAAAAGAGTCGTGCGGCGATCTTGACTTTGTGTTAAACTCATGGCGAGCACTTGTATGTGTTAAATGGAGTGGAGATATCTTGACTTTGTGTTAAACTCATGGCGAGCACTTGTATATGTGTTAAAGGGAGTGGAGATATCTTGACTTTGTGTTAAACTCATGGCGAGCACTTGTATGTGTTATAGGAGTGGAGATATCTTGACTTTGTGTCAAACTCATGGCGAGCACTTGTATGTGTTAAAGGGAGTGGAGATATCTTGACTTTGTGTCAAACTCATGGCGAGCACTTGTATGTGTTAAAGGGAGTGGAGATATCTTGATTTTTGTAAAACTTATGGTGTCCCATTAGTTTCTCATACACAACCTGCATGTTTACAAATTGTTACTAATATTTATTTGAATATTTCAAAGCAAATTGTTTATGCTTAATTCCTAATTGTTGATTATATTACAAGAACAAGACAAATTAAAACCTCAAATTTTATTTAAGTTTCTACATTCAAGCAAATTTAAAGTCAAAATGCTACTGGATAAATAAATCAAGATTTGATAAGTACCTTAACCCTTAACACGCTAAGCACGATTATACTTTGCGTCCATTGTAAACCCAGATCAGCCTGCGAGTAACTCGCAACCTGATCAGGATTTACTGTCTGGCTGCTGATCAGTCAATTTCCCCCAAAACACTCCTTTGTCACATAAATGGAATATGGTCTTAATTTAAAGAAAGAAGTCCATTATAATTTTTTATATATGTAGCGGGTTAAAATGTGCCTTTAAATGACATGCAATGCAAAAGTGCAGGCCTCTGATGAGCGATCCAGGACTCTCTTGTTTAAAATGATAATAAATTAAGGAACTAAAATGTATAATGGTTTTGAGGTGAAAATAAATGCTATCTATAGTATTTATATCCCTGACGGCCAACTTGGTTTTTGCAAGAAATTAAGTTTTCCCAAAACTAAGTGAAGTGGGTGTTTCCCACACCGCCCCCACTCCCCCACCCCACACACACTTTTGGTACAAGGCAAATTTAGAGAGTATTCAGTACCCTAGAACCGGGTACCAGTACCCAAAAATTACATTATTTAGTATTCAGTAAAAAGTACGTAAATCAGCCCACCAACTATGTGTTCTATGTAAACAACGTGTTGAAATCCATAAAAATTAACGAATAAATAGCAAATTTGTTAATTTTTATGAAGAAATTCATGTTAAATAGTACTCAGTACTCATGAAGGAGTATTCAGTACTCGGGTCTAAAATGAAGGAGTATTCAGTACTCGGGTCTAAAATGATGGAGTATTCAGTACTCGGGTCTAAAATGAAGGAGTATTCAGTACTCCGGGGGGAGTGGGGGGGAAACACCCACAGTGAAGAACCCATATCAATATTTTTTACAGTTTTATAGGAGTAGCTATGATACACACTTTCAATATTTAAGTATAATTTAAGCCATGGCGGCCATCTTGTTGGATTTAGCAGTGAGTAAAAATTCTATTTAGGAACCATCTTCATGTAGCCATTTTAAGAAATGTTCACATGAAGTTTCAGAGATGGACAGAGTAAAATGAAATAGCCCCACTCCTATCTCTGCCCAATCTCACGCTCTTCCCCAATGGACTCCAGTTTCACTATAGTAGGCCGGGGACTAGTAATTTAAACTGGAATTAAAACAAAGCTTGGTTACAAGAAACCTAGAAGTCTCGAAATCATTAGACAATGTATTGATTTTTGTGTTTGTACGCCACTAAATGTGGCAAGCCATCTAACACGTATTATATGTTGTGCCAGCTCTGAAATGTCAGAAGTCAATGTCTGCAGTGTCTGCAGAAATAAGGAAATACGAGCCTCGACTATTACCTACCAGGTCTCAACATAATGACACTTTGGTGGTGGCACTCAGACATTATGTGGAGAGACATTTATAAATGTAGCATAAAGGAGAGAAATTATGGTGTAAAAGGTGAGAATTTCATGACAATGTAATTCAATTTTGGTATAACAAGATAAATAATCCAATTTTGCGAACAAATATACAGCTGAGGGAAAAAACTTGATAAAATGGATAAAATTAACTTTGGCAAAAGACTGTATACCAGTATAGGCAAAAAATTTGGTAACAGATCTCGGCTAATGACCATTGTGATTTGATGCCATACCCATTTGTCTGTGGTTTACCACTAATTTAGTTACAGTACAAAGACGAACAATATGAACAAATTACAAGTAATAATGTACACGCTGGAGACCACATCATATTAAAATTAAGTCCTTTTCTCTTGTTTTTTATCAACGATTTCTATCAGGTGTGTCTCATTTCCAAGAAAGATTTACCAACCTGAAGCACTGATTTATAAATAAGTTCACAGGGGTCTTTAACATGCACTGGGTACACGCTCAATGATGTAGCGCACGTACTTGCCAGACGACTTTATATCCTGGGTACAGCTCAACACTGCAAGCGTACGTGCCAGACGACTTTATATCCTCTCCAAAGTATAGTATACATGTACTTGTCAATACCTTAAATAAAAGAGGCCCAAGGGAGCCAGTATCGCTTTAATGGCTAAACTAACTAGAACTATCACTGAAGGTGATGAATACCCTCGTTTAAATTCTACTATGCAATAAATTAGGTAATTAACAATGGGTGATGTAAAGTGACATAAGGTCATCCGTTGTTATGTGTATATGAAGTTTGGGAACAACCCATTCAAAACTGTTTGAGGAATCAAGTAATCAAAATGTGTTACGCAACAGGGCACGATACAAATTAAGTGACAGGGCAAAAATGTGTTGCACGACGCGACGTTACAGATATATATAGCCCCCACTTCACTTTGTGTAATAAGGGTCTGTCAAGTAGCTGATTGACCAAAAGGGCATGAAGACAGGGCCTGAGAATAAATGGAAATTATATTGTGTGATTGATAATCGACACTAATAGACAAGTCCATTAATGTAAACAAGCGCCTGATAAGTGTTCTACATGTACATGATTTGGTACAATTTCAACTGAATACACAATCCTCCCTCAAAAACAAGAATCTGCACAAGGCAAGTATAATACACAGAATATAATACTTTATATAGATCTGACTGCATATAAAGGGGTATTGACAAGGCAAGATAGCAGCAAATGTCCTCATATAAAGGGCCATAACTCTATGTTTATTTAATTATCCGATTTAGATGGTTTTCAGACTTGTTAAGTTTTCATAATTGATATTCAAGGACTCTGACCAAGTCTGGTAAAGATCGAAAACTAAATGAAGGTGCTAGAATGTTGACAAAACAAGATATAGCATATTTCATTAAATCAAGGATGACCATTACTCTGGTGTTTACGATTTTTAAACTTGTCCCAGATTTCATATATAACAATGTTCTGACCAAATTTGGTAAAGTTCAAGCCCCGTTTTATAAAACAACTTAAGACCACTTTGATCGTAAATCAATTTCTTAAACAAGAGGTCAATGACCTTGAAGCTCTACTGATTGATTTTGATTTCAGGAAGTAGTCGCTACAGACTTGTTTTTTGAAAATCTATTTTTAACCGTGGCGGCCATCTTGAATTTCCGGCCGACCTGAAATTTTGCTAAGATCAATAAGACATTAAGAGCAACATTCCTGTGAAGTTTCATGAAAATCCGTCAGGTAGTTTCAAAGAAGTAGTCGCTACAAGTTTTCACTATATAACTCTATGTAAACAAAGCAGCCATGTTTAAGGTCAAATCAAAACGATTTTCGACAAGGACCAACATCATGTCATACTGATCATTTTAGAAAAAGTCCCATATCAATATCTCTTATTGTTTTGAAGAAGTAGTCGCTACAAACTTATTTATTTTAAATCTATTTTTAGCTGTGGCGGCCATCTTGAATTTCCGGCCGACCTGAAATTTTTCTAGGATCAACTAGACATCAAGAGCAACATTCCTGTGAAGTTTCATGAACATCCGTCAAGTAGTTTCAGAGGAGTAGTCGCTACAAGTTTTTACTATATAACTCTATGTAACCAAAGATGGCCACTGGCAGCCATGTTTAACGTCGAATCAAAATAATTTTCCACAAGGATCTACATCATGTCATGCTGATCATTTTAGAAAAAGTCCCATATCAATATCACTTATAGTTTTCAAGAAGTAGTCGCTACAAACTTATTTTTTAAAAATCTATTTTTAGCTGTGACGGCCATCTTGAATTTCCGGCCGACCTGAAATTTTTCTAGGATCAATTAGACATCAAAAGCAACATTCCTGTAAAGTTTCATGACAATCCGCCAAGTAGTTTCAGAGGAGTAGTCGCTACAAGTGTTTACTATATAACTCTATGTAAACAAAGATGGCCGCTGGCAGCCATGTTTAACGTTGAATCAAAACGATTTTTGACTAGGATCAACATCATGTAATGCTGATCATTTTAGAAAAAGTCCCATATCAATATCACTTACAGTTTTCAAGAAGTAGTCGCTACAAACTTATTTTTTAAAAATCTATTTTTAGCTGTGACGGCCATCTTGAATTTCCGGCCGACCTGAAATTTTATTAGGATCAATTAGACATCAAGAGCAACATTCCTGTAAAGTTTCATGACAATCCGCCAAGTAGTTTCAGAGAAGTAGTCGCTACAAGTTTTTACTATATAACTCTATGTAAACAAAGATGGCCGCTGGCAGCCATGTTTAACGTTAAATCAAAACAATTTTTGACTAGGATCAACATCATGTCATGCTGATCATTTTAGAAAAAGTCCCATATCAATATCACTTATAGTTTTCAAGAAGAAGTCGCTACAAACTTGTATTTTAAAACTATATTTTTAGCTTTGGCGGCCATCTTGGATTTCACATCAACATGAATTTTTGCTAGGATCAACTAGACTTTATGGGCAACATTTCTGTAAAGTTTCATGAATACCCATCCAGTAGTTTCAGCTGTGAAGTCGCTACAAATAAAAGTTTACGGACAGACGGACAGACGGACGACGGACGCCGCACCACGGCATAAGCTCTGCTGATCTCTGATCAGTAGAGCTAAAAATGAGTAAATTTTGGAACCAGTCTGTTCACTCGGCAGTTTCGGTCTTTTACCTATATTTGATTTTGTTTCGAGTAATTGTGAGAACTCTGGGCCAATACGCGATCGATTATAAATAAAAAATTGCAAATACGCAAGCAATTTGCGAGGAATTGAGTATCAAACATTTCTTTTGTGTTATGATACGCATGGTTATGTATTTATATTGCTTTTTCTACCATTTTATTTGCGTATTTACGCAAATACGCACCTTATCTGGAGCTCTGCTTGTAGTTTTCAAGAAGTAGTTGCTACAACCTTGTTTTTTTTAAATCTATTTTTAGCCATAGTGGCCATCTTGAATTTCCGGCCAACCTGAAATTTTGCTAAGATCAACTAGACATCAAGAACAACACTCCTGTGAAATTCCATGAAAATCTGTCGAGTACAAACTTTTTTTTTAAAAATCTATTTTTAGCTGTGACAGCCATCTTGAATTTATGGCCGACCTAATATTTTGCTAGGATCAATTAGACACCAAGAGCAACATTACTGTGAAGTTTCATGAAAATCCGTCAAGTAGTTTCAGAGGAGTAGTCGCTACAAGTTTATACTATATAACTCTATTTAAACAAAGATGGCCGCTGCAGCCATGTTTAATGTTGAATCAAAATAATTTTCGACAAGGACCAACATCATGTCATGCTGATCATTTTAGAAGTCCCATATCAATATCACTTATAGATTTCAAGAAGAAGTCGCTACAAACTTGTTTTTAAAAATTCTATTTTTAGCTTTGGTGGTCATCTTTGGATTTCACATCAACATGAATTTTTGCTAGTATCAACTAGACTTCATGGGCAACATTTCTGTAAAGTTTCATGAAAATCCATCCAGTAGTTTCAGAGAAGTAGTCGCTACAAAAAAAGGTTTACAGACAGACAGACTGACGGACAACGGACAAAGCACCACGGCATAATTATGCTCTGCTGATCTTTGATCAGTAGAGCTAATAAAACAGGGCCAGATGCAAAATGAAGGCGCTAGAGTAATGACAGGCAAAATGTATCATTTTTAATTAAATAAAGGGCCATTATTCTGTATTATTAGCCAAGTCTGGTATGCAAATAAAAACAACAACAAATTAAATAAATAAAAATAATAACAAAAAAAAATATTAAAAAAATATATAGAAAAAATATCCAACAAAAAAATATCCTAATAATCAAAAAAAAAAGGCAAACAATCTGGTAAAGTTTGGTAAAGATCAGATGAAAAATGAAAGCCCTTATGTATTAACCAGGCATAATACAGCATTTTTAACTAAATCAAGGGCCATTATACCTCTGCTGTTACTGATCCGATCTGGCTGGTTTTCGAACTTGTACGAGCTTTCATTGATATTAACAAACTGTTAAAGTTTGGTACAGATCGGATGAAAAATGAAGGCCTTGGCCAGTAGAGCTAAAAAGCATCAGCTCCAAAAAGTAGGTCAAGGTCATAGCTGAAATCCATACATCCAAAAGGATGCACTACCCAAGACACAACTATGCCAAAATAGAATATGTTTTCTTGCAAAGATTAAGCTATAAAGTGGGTTTAAAACATCTAGTGCATATTATAGTTCATGAGAAAGTGATGTAACTGTAACAAAGTTATCTGCCCTTTGCTTGCATGATGAAGGTCACATTTACATTTGCTTAGTCACATTGCAATGTACCACTCAAGATACAACTATAAGCAAAGTTTGAAAGGTCTTAGTGCATACAGTTTGTGAAAAAGTGACCTAAACGCCAAAGTTGAATGTAAACATTATTAGGTCATCTGACCTTTTCTTGGAGGGTCAAGGTCACTTCCACATTTGCTTTGTCATGTTGCGATGTACCACTGAAGATGCAACTATAAGCAAAGTTTGAAAGGTCTAGTGCATACAGTTTGTGAGAAAATGACCTAAACGCAAAACTTGAATGTTGACGCCGCCGCCGCCGCCGCCGCCGGAAAAGCAACACCTATGTCTCTTTTTTCCTTCAAAGGCGAGACAAAAACAAGCTTTATAATAAACTTTATTCATTTCTAAGTCGAATTAAGTCAATAAATTACTTGTATAAAGCGAATAAGCCACGAAAAAAAAGTATTATCGGCATTCACAATTGTCCGTCTGTTCGTCCCCGATGTTTTTATAGGCGTTTTTCTCCATTCTGACATTGATTTTCTGTATATAAAATGCAAGAAAAAACGTTTTTTGTATTGTTTCCTTGTATTGTTCGCAACCCCCTTTCAGAAACTGTAACATATGTGAAAACTGTGTACTAGACAAGGTAAAATACGGTACAAGAGAACACCGTCATAATGTGCTTCAGCTTTATATGAAATGTGCACATTAATTAAAGCCGCTCTCCTGCCAACAACAGGCAAATTTTACTGTTTCTAAACCTACTAACGATAAGGTATTTATGTTGCGAATCCGAACTCTATTTTACTACAACATAAATGCCTAACCGGCCAGGCAAAACATCACCCTATTGTTATCAGTGCCAAAGCGTCGAATTACGAGTTATCAATTCATTTTACCCATTTTGAAAATTTTGGATATGGGTATTTATGTACCCGTGAATAAATCTAGACTTTTATTCGGCACATGCATTATTTTATGTCCTCAGTACCTGGATAGAGTTTGGAAGAACAGTTTTGTAGTGACATTTGGCTGTTTAATTTCTATAAATTATTATAAAGTCGAATTTTAACTTTGGTTGAATTATTATTTATGAGTCATCGAGTTTTACCGACCAAACTGTTTCATTAACAATAATTTAATTAATTATTTTATGAGGCCTAGTTTAATGCATATGCATCTAAAACACATTAAGCTAGTTTTGCTCGTATTTGCACTGACACACATTAATCTTCCACATCTCCAGATCGCCTCCAGTTCCTTCTGGCTGATTTGACTATATATAGAACTGTGTAGGCGATACAAAAACTTGCTTTGACAATCAGCAATAAGTTGATTGCCTTAATTGTTCACTTCACTATTTTAATTTGCCTTTCTCGTCTTTTTTTGGTTCATTAGCCATAGTCAATCACACCTACTGCAACATCATGCCTTGAAATAAGTACAAGTTTTTAAAGCAGAAACACCATTTGCAAATACAATCGTTCCTAAATAAATAGATTAGCAACACCAATTTGACAAATCACCCATGTTTGGGAAATATTTCTGTAAAAGAAAGGCTAATTTAAAACAAGCAAATTTGATGAATTGATATCCCCCTTCAAATGATGTAATATCCTCGAGTGGAAGAAATGAGTTCGGATTTTTTTTTAATTAGTATAAAGTAGATTTGAAAAAAAGATGTACCATTTTAAGGCATTGACTTTTATAGTGGGACTAAAGGGCTGGGCTGAGTGTAATATTAGCAGGTGTGTATAATACAGTAATACAATTATTTGTAATATACAAGAAATGTAGAACTGTATATCAATGATTACGTTTTAATTACCTGACCATGTGATACTTATCAATCTGATTACTTCATCTCATTACTACTGCTACTATCAGATAATCTTGTTATTTCATGGGTAGGGATGTATTTGGCTCAAGTTTGGCTAGCTTTAAAACAAATCAAATTTTCATTAATATAAACACTCAAACCAAGTTTGACATGTGACACAGGGGCAGAGCCATTAATTTGACCTCAGTGTCACCATTTGAACAAACTTAGTAGAGAACCATGAGTGTAAATAAAAAATATTAAACTGTTGGCTCTTGTAGCTTCAGAGAAGAAGATTTTTTAAGTTTTTCCCTATACAGTCGGACTTCGATAGCTCGAACACCGGTGTTTCGAATACCATCAGTAACTCGAGCACATTTTCCGGTCCCAACACAACTCCTATATAATTCAAGGTAATTTAACCTCGATTATTCGAATATTATTTCTCGAATACCCCGGCTCACTCGAGTACTTTTTACGGTCCAAAGATCCATTTTTGTGTGAATTTAAACCTCGCTAAATCGAGGGTGATGATCCTTTGCCAAAATCTGAAGAATTACGACGTCGGCCATATTAATTGTAATCAACGCGGTTGTATTTGTTTGTAGCAAGTTCGATCATAGTGCGAAAACAGATCAAGTTGGTTGTTGAAGGTGCGAACATTTATGATTGAAAAGCGATAATAGACAGATACAATTTATGTTTAATGAACTTCGTTTACTGTTAATTACGATAAATTAAACACGGTTGATTTTCTAATTAAATAATGTTTGTTGATTGGTTTTAATAAAAATAAAACAATAATTAAAATAGTGTGTGTCCCGAGCAGGGCTTCTAAAATGTTAAAATGCAAATCGGTCCAGGTTTTTTACTGCCGTAAGAATGGCACTTATTTTGAAAAAATCACTAAAATCGCCGTACTCCACCCACCATGTCAGCTGTAACATGCATTTTTTCCGTTAAGTCATTGATATAGAGAACTATTTAAAATGTATGTTTGTATTATATTTGTATTATTTATAACTTACTTCATCACAATTTGTACATTTTAATGACTGACATCATGTGTTCGCTTTACTGAATGAATAATTTTCGCTCAATATTAAAATTGTTGATCATTTGAGGAATTGAATCGGAAGTGTCTAATAAACCGGGTAGGTATACAACGCGGACTAACACGCGCGGACTAGCGGATTATATACGATTTTACAAAAATTTGAGTAATATCGTTTTTCATCAATTAATTAATACCAAATGTTACGACTAACGCAAACAATTTCGGTCCGACTTAAAAAAAAAACGGTGTCAGGTTTGATCACTTTCCTTAATTAATATCATTAATATTTTACTTAAAAGTTATTGTAAAAAAAAAATCAAACAACCAATTAACACATCTCGGTATTTTAATTTTTTTTAATGGCGCAAACAAATTTCAGTCCCAGCTTTGGCCACTCAAAAAAACAAACTGACACAAGCAAACAGACTAACACCTTACGACTAACGGCATATCAAAGAAATTACAGACGGTAACACTCGCTTCAGTGAACCGACAGAACGCGTGATATACTCTACTGATCACACATCAAAGGCATGCTATGTGATCTATAGACTCTTCCGGAAAACTCCCTACTATCGGTAATGGTTTAGTCCAAATTGACCAAATTGACCTACTTTCGCACAGCGAGTAACAAACAGTCGTGTTATGGATCAAAGAATATTGCCGCAAGGCATATTTTAGGTGTGAAGGGCAATTGTCGATTTTTTAACGACCGATAGATAAAATATCTGGGACCGATTTAAACAGAGATTTTGAAAAGAAAAACGGTCCGGAGAAACAGATTTCGGTCTGGGAACCGATAAACCGATTTAGAAGCCCTGGTCCCGAGTATGTTTAGTGAACCTCGTTTACTGATTAAACACGGTTGATTTTCTAATTAAATAACATTGTTGATAGGTTGTAATAAAAATTATGTGCTACGCTATTGTCTATTCTATTCAATTCTATGTACCGAAATCAGTCTTACCTTGTTCTCATTATTCGGACTTCCGATTTGTATGTTAAAAGACATTATTGTGATATTTCTTTAAATAAATGTATAACAAACACATTATTGCAGTTTTTCTTGTATTTTTAGTGTAACAATTACATGTTATATACCCCTTATGAGGTTTAAACAAACATGCATGAACATAAAAAACATACCGAGAACGATACATCACGTACACAAGTAACACTAATTCGAGCGGTACACAAATTCGTATAGATATTTTGGTTTTTATCGTTCCCTCGATGCCTCGAAGTCACCGATAACTCGAACA
Organism: Cyrtodaria siliqua; assembly: GCA_037043455.1. Classification (NCBI taxonomy): domain Eukaryota; kingdom Metazoa; phylum Mollusca; class Bivalvia; order Adapedonta; family Hiatellidae; genus Cyrtodaria; species Cyrtodaria siliqua. Next base: position 219,916 of record JAWPHD010001171.1, read on the forward strand.
TATCCCTATGGTCCCGCTGACTTTGAGCTATCGAGGTTCGACTGTTTATATAAGTCTATGTAAAACTGTTTTGTCAGTATGTCAGGGGCAGTATGTGCCTAGGGCAGAGGCAATATTTGACCCCAGGCTATATAAGTCTATGTAAAACATCTGACCACTGGGGTGGGGCCAAATTTGACCTCAGGCTCTCCATTCAACCAAACTTGGTAGAGGACCATAAGCTGAGTGTAAATACAAAATATTAAACCTTTGACTCTTGTAGTTTCAAAGAAGATTTTTAAAGTTTTTCCATATATATGTAAGTATATGTAAAACAGTTTTGTCAGTATGTCAGAGGCAGTATGCCCCTAGGACGGGGGAAATATTTGACCCCAGGCTCACCATTTGAACAAAATTGGTAGAGGATCCATAAGCTGATAATAAATAAAACATATTAAACCTGTATCTCTTGTAGTTTCAGAAAAGATTTTTGAAGTTCTTCGCTATAACTCCATGTAAAACTGATCCAACAAGGGGCCCTAAGCTCCCAATTAAAGAAAAATTGAACCCAGGAACCAAGGTTTCTTACGAGAAAAAAAAAAAAAAAAAAAAAAAAAAAAATAATAAAAAATATAATTAAAAAAATAATTAAAAATTACATTTTTTTTTTAAAAATTATGAATTACAAAACTGAACCTATGATCCAAGGTTTCTCAGGGAAAAAAAGAAAATAATTTAAAAAAAAAGGAAAAAAAGAAGAAAAATATGCTTCCAGTGAGATTTGAACTCATGACCTGAATATTTCATGGGACATTTATCAATTTAAGGGCAATAACGATTCCGAAATAAATTTGCCGCGTCACATCCCACTACTGGGATAAACATTATAATCAAGTTAATGAAAATCAAACAAGCGGTTATCAAGTTATGGCTGTGGACGGACAGAATTAAGCAATTTTTATCAATTAAAGGGCAATAACTCTGGCGTTACTACGTCGATTCCAAATAAATTTGCCACGTCACATCCCACTATTGGGATAAACATTATAATCAAGTTAATGAAAATCAAACAAGCGATTATCAGGATATGTGTGGACGGACAGATTAGGGGCAATTTTTATCAATTAAAGGGCAATAACTCTGGCCGTTACTAGGACGATTCAAAATAAATTTGGCCATCACATCCCACTATTGGGATAAACATTATAATCAAGTTTAATGAAAATCAAACAAGCGGTAATCAAGATATGGCTGTGGATGGACAGAATTAAGCAATTTTTATCAATTAAAGGGCAAAAACTCCGACGTTACTCGGGCAATCCCTGGAAAAAAATAGCCCCTTCTCATCCCACTATCAGGATAAACATTATTACCAAGTGTAATGAAAATCCAACCTGCAGTTATGAAGATATGGCTCCTGACTGACGAAAGGACGGACAGAACGATAAATTACTATCAAGATAAGATAAGATAACAAGAGGCCCAAGAGGGCCTGTATCGCTCTACTTCTGATGGAATCTATGTTTGGGGGTGTGGTAGGGGGTAAATTAGTTGTTGTAGTACTGATGACAAAACCTTTTGCCCTGCACTGAGGAAAATGGCAGTGAAACATAAATTACTGCAAGTTCCCCAAGTTGTACCCATGTAAAGGGACCCCTTTACACAGGTGTACAAATCCTATTTTATATATGTTGTGCCTTGAGTCCCTAAATGACTATACGAAATTATAATTAAATTGCATTCACTTTTTTTTTTTACCTCATGATTACCCACTAGGGAGCCCCAGCAGATGGATCCAAAAATGAAAATGTATTGTGCATCTGAAAATCTACACCACACGTGAACCCAAAAATGAAAATGTATTGTGCATCTGAAAATCTACACCACACATGAACTCAAAAATGAAAATGTATTCATCTGAAAATCTACACCAAACATGAACCAAAAATGAAAATGTATTGTGCATCTGAAAATCTACACCACACGTGAACCCAAAAATGAAAATGTATTGTGCATCTGAAAATCTACACCACACATGAACTCAAAAATGAAAATGTATTGTTCATCTGAAAATCTACACCACACATGAACTCAAAAATGAAAATGTATTGTTCATCTGAAAATTTACACCAAACATGAACCCAAAAATGAAAATGTATTGTGCATCTGAAAATCTACACCACATATGAACTTGAAATCTCAAAGAGTATAGAGGGAAAGACGGAAATTTTGTAATAATAAATTACTGCTAATTCTCCAAGCTGTAAGGAGGTGAAACACGTTTTTATATTCCCTAAATGATCATACCAAATTATAATGAAATGCATTCACATTTGGACACAATATGCTAATTTTGTAATGGGGCTGCTTTATGCAGGAGATCAAAACCTGTTTTTATTCGTTGTGCCTCGAGTCCACCAATGACTATACCAAATTTGGTCTAGGGTGCCCCAGTGGGTGAAGCCAAAATCCGTGACATTATTGTGCATCTACACATCCTAACTAATGCCCCTGTCACACTATAGCGCGTTTCCACTGCGTTGGCACGGCGTTGTTTAATTTTCCAGAACGCCGTGAGATCGCAAGAAAAATCTGATATTTTTCATGAAGATGGAGATGTCACGGCGTCCTCACAGCGACCAAGGCGTTGCTACGGAGCTCCCATGGCGTTCTATCCCGTTCCTACGGAGTTCTTGTTGGCGATTGTCTGCGCTCTCACGGCGCTTCCACTGCGTGCACTGCGCTTTCACGGCGCTCACACTGCGTTGACGGCGTGTTGAAGACGTTCGTTTGCACTACCTATAATTCATTTATACTATTTTGTTCGTTTTTGTCATGCAAACGCCGATGGACGCGGTAGAAGCGCCTTGGAAACGCAATGATCGCCGTGACAGCTCCGTACAGTCGTTGTAAGAGCGCAGTAAAATAAATAACACTCCGTATAAGCGCCGTAGACGCGCCGTATAAGCGCGGTAGAGACGCAGTGACATCTCAGAGAATGCCGTACAGTCTCCGTGCAAGCGCCACCGACAACCACAGCGTTCGCACTGCGACCTCTGTGGCGCCCGCGGAGCTCCTGTGGCGTTGTAGGAGACCTTACTGCGCTGCTATGGCGACCTTACGGCGACCCCACTGCGCTCTTATCAGAACGCTGAGCGACGGCGTTTGTTTTGTGCATGCTCAAAGTGCGCGCCGTCGCTTGGCGTTCTATGCGATCCCAATGCGTCTACTGGCGATGCCACTGCGTTGCTGCGGTGATGCTTGCGATCGTACTGCGCGCACCTCGGCGTTCTGCATTTTTCTTGGACGCCGTGAGAACGCGGCCCTAGTGTGACAGGGGTTTAAGAACAAGAGGGCCAAGATGGCCCTAAATCGATCACCTGAGAACTGGCACATTATCAAACTTCTTCAAAATCTTATGGTCATATACAATCTGTGCAAGTTTGGTTAAGACTGTTCAAAAAATGTGGGCTCTATTGTGTATAACAACATTGATATAAAGACACTGACAAAGTTTGGTAAATATCAAATACAAAATGAAGGTGCTAGAGTGTTACACCTTGGGCAGGGCCAAATGTGACCCCAGGGCTACATGTAATATATGGCAGCTTTGTGGTTTCAGAGAAAAATATTTTTTAAGTTTTTCCCTATACAAGTCTATGTAAAACATGACCCCTGGGGTGGGGCCAAATGTGACCCACGGTCACCATTTGAACAATCTTGGTAAAGGACCATAAGAGTATAGTAAATGCAAAATATTAACCCTATGGCTCTTGTAGTTCCACAGAAGAAGATTTTAATGTGTTTCCTATATAAGCCTATTTAAAACTGTGACCCCTGGGGTGGGGCCAAATTTGACCCCAGGCTCACCATTTGAACAAAACTGGTAGAGGACCATAAGCTTATAGCAAATGCAAAACATGAAACCTCTGGCTCTTGCAGTTTCAGAGAACAAGATGTTTTAAGTTTTTCCCTATACATGTCTATGTAAAACATGTGACCCTTGGGGCGGGGCCAAATGTGACCCGAGGGTCACCATTTGAACAAACTCGGTAAAGGACCATAAGCTTATAGTAAATGCAAAATATCAAACCTCTGGCTCTTGTAGTTTCCAGGAGACTTTTTAATTTTTTTTCCTATGTAAATCTATGTAAAACTGTGACCCCCGGGGCGGGAACTAATTTGACCCCAGGGTCACCATTTGAACAAACTTAGTAGAGGACCATAAGCTGATGCTACATGTAATACATGAAAGCTCTGTGCCATATTGTTCCAGAGAAGGATTTTTTTCAGTTTTTCCCTATACAAGCCTATGTAAAACTGTGACACCCAGGGTGGGGCCAACGGTCACCATTTGAACAAACTTGATAGAGGACCATAAGCTTATAGCAAATGCAAAATATTAAACCTCTGGCTCTTGCAGTTTCAGAGAAGAAGATTTTTTAAGTTTTTCCCTATACATGTCTATGATGTGACCATTGGAGCGGGGCCAAATGTGACCCGGGGGTCACCATTTGAACAAACTTGGTAAAGGACCATAAGCTTACAGTAACTGAAAAATACCAAACCTCTGGCTCTTGTAGTTTCTGAGAGATTTTTTTTTTTCCCCCCTATATAAGTCTGTGTAAAATTGCGATCCCCGGGGCAGGGACAAATTTGACCCCAGTGTCACCATTTGAACAAACTTAGTAGAAGACCATAAGCTGATGCTACATGTAATACATGAGAGCTCTGTGCATTGTGGTTTCAGAGAAGAAGATTTTTTAAAGTTTTTTCCCTATAGTCTATATGAAAAACATGCAAACTCTCAATATACACACTTTGGACCCCTGGGGCACGGCCATTTTTGACCCCGGGTATTCATTTGAATAAATTTGATAGTCTAGGTGTTGCCGATCATTTTAAAAGAATAACTGTTCAAATCTGTCCAGCGGTTCTTGAAAAGAAGATTTTTTAAGGTTTTGACCATATATGGTAATGGTGGCCATACTGGAGGTCGCGCTGACCTAATTTTAACAAATCTAAAAAGCATTCATCTAAGGATCATCCATGTGAAGTTTGGTCAAATTTAGCCAAGCGTTTTCTAAGTCGTTTGAAGAAAAGTTAATGACGACGGACGACGGACGAAGAGTGATCCCAATAGATCACCTTGAGCCTTCGGCTCAGGTGATCTAAAAATACCATACAAGAACTTAAAATTTCAAAGGGTATAGAAGGAGTATTTGTGTCATAAGGCCGAAACTCTGAAATAGTGAATTACTGCAAGCCCCTCAAGTTGTACCCCTGTAGATGGACCCCTTTACACAGGAGAGCAAAACCTGTTTTATAAATGTTGTGCCTCGAGACCCTAAATGATCATACCAAATTAAAATCAAAAGCATTCACATTTCGACAAGATAAGCAGATTTCCCTCTATGGAGCCAAATGGGAACTTATTGCGCAAATACAAATCCTTAAGGATGAATGGCCACCCTTTTTGTAAAACAAGGGCCATGACTCTGGTGTTACTTATCCAATCTGGCTGTTTTTCGAACTTGTTCAAGCATTCATTGATATTAACAATATCTGCAAGTTTGGTAAAGATCAATAATAAATGAAGGTGCTAGAGTGGTCACAAGGCAAAATCTAGCTGTTTTCATCAAATCAAGGGCCATAACTCCGGTGAAACTAATCTGATCTGATTGGTTTTCGAACTTATCCGAGCCTTCATTGATATAAAAACAATGGCACAGTTTGGTAAAGATCCGATTGAAAATGAAGGCCCTATTGTGTTCACAAAGCAAAAGATAATGGACGATAACAACTGATGCCATCCCACATTCTGCCAGTAGAGCTAACTAGAAAAGCAGAGCTCCAGATAAGGTGTGTCATTGCATTTTTGATCATGAAAAAATCTAAAAACGCACATGAATTTAAAGTTGTGAGTCAAAAAAATGCAGTGATATTTCATATGACGCACCCACAATATGACGCACATACAAATGAACTGCTGTTTTTATTACCTTATTTTAGCGGTCATGGTCTTCGTAATACGTAATCGTAATACCCAAAAGCGGGTGTTTCAATCAAAATAGATTTCCGATAAACTAATTGCAGAGACGCTTGCTCTGTGAAAAAGTAGTTATTTTACATTTATTTTCCCACAAAAATGTCTTCGAAAGATGCAAAAACAAAACAGTTTGCTTGATTTTTTGGACTGAAAGTTAAACTCGAATCAATTGTAAAAGCAATATTTTCCAATTTTATCGATAAAGCTGTTAAAATACATCGGCAAAATCAGTTCACCGAAGAGTTGGCTAAAAAACATTCAAGAAGTGGAAAGCTGTGTACCCCTGGATAAAAAATACCAGCGATGGTTACACACTGTTACATGTCAACAATATTAAGCTACTTCCACCTGGGGTAATGCTGGATCAACTAATATTCAATATTCAGACTGGTCTATTGATAAATTATGACAACTTTACAATTGCAATAACTCAACTTGCCTTAATCCACGAACGGAAAAAATTTCCCCAAATCCCCTTCCCGGAACTCCCGGCACCAAGAGAGCTGACAATTACACACGGACATGCAGAGTTACGTCCTATTTCCGTTCGTGGCGCCATGGTTGCGGGTAAGTCAAACTGCTCAAAAATATTTGTTCTTTTTCCATAGTTTTTATTGTTTCATTACTTTAATTTTACTTCCCATGTTATTTTCTTACTGGTTTATAAGCGTAGTTGGTGTTTTTACACCCACCGGCTTTTGTTCTTTCGCCGTTAATTCAGACTGCAATTCGTACCCCAACCACACGGTCTGCGTTCGCATCGCTTGTGGAATTATGGTTTTTAACTTTTATTAACCATTATGGTAAGGCCTACCCTTGGAAGAATGGACCCCATTTCAAGCTAATAAGTTTCGGAATTTGACTATAGACACCGAAACGTAGGCACCATTAGGGTCCTGCCGACACGTGTCACCATGCCAGGCATGAGTTTTCCTTCCCATATTGTTTGGCGTGTTTTATATAATTACAGTTCGTGCTTCTAGCACTTTCTGCTGTTATTTCCTTATATTTCAGTGAGAAGCAATGTTATATGCCCAGGGCAACCCTTCCAAGCGAAAAGTATCGAGCCAGATACTTCCTGGTGTTGGGAATGCCACCCCTACGAAGGCTATGGTTCTTTCCGACTGGTGGCCCCCATTCCAGGCGAAAGCAGTCCCGTACCCCACCCACTTCTGCGTTGGTACTCGCATTCAAGGGGAAAGTTTCTGTCATGGGCCACTTTTATCTGTTGTTATATTTTCTTACGTGTATAATCACAGATTGTGTCTGGGACACTTTCTTTTCAGCATCATGTCAGAAACACTTACCAACAATAGGGCTGAGACCTCTTTAGGAAGTCATACCTTTCTAGACAGTGCTCGCTATTGGGATAGGCGCTTTCTTGGTACAGAAGTCATACCTTCCTACCGACAGGGCGCTCTATCAGAGAGTCAGGCTGAAGAAAATGATAACCGCATTTCAAGAGCTTTCCTTAATATTAACAACCTGGTAAGGTTTGGTAAAGATCAGATGAAAAACGATTGCCCTATCATCTTAACCAGTCAAAAAATAGCATTTTTAACTAAATCAAGGGACATAACTCTGCGGTTACTTCAAGGAAATATCACGATTCATCGTTACACAGAGAATATTGCCCCACCACTACAGTAGTATGATGTGTTAAAACCCCATTCATTTAATTTCATTTCATTATTTTAGTCTGACAAACATCATGCACAAAGTCATACCATATCTGCATGTCATCACAACAATTTGAAAGAGAAATCAAGAAAGTTACGTCATCAGAATGTGGACTTACTTACTACCCCTTCTACATCTCCGTTTTCCACAAGTAATATAGACTGACATCGTGGCCTGGCCTTCAATTTATATGGAGTAATCATCACACCTTCAAAAACACATTCACTTAAATAACAAATACAATCAATTCGGGAGAAAGAAACCAAATCAAATATGTTTGGGGAAAGAATCTTACAGAGTAACATTATTCTGTGAAAAAAAATCATTCTATTTAAAGGTACTGGATATGCGCGGAACATTAATAAGGTTGTGTCAATATATTTAGTTGGAATGAAATGAAATGAGGTTTTCTGTACACATCATATCAGGCAACATTGGCACAGCAATCTCAGAGGAGGCGCGATGAAGTTTCCCACCAGACATGCCTCCACACGGGGCTTTACAGTCTGTAGCTCTAAATCACAATTAGGCCAAAAAAAATAGGGGTGCTCTAAAAAAAAATGGGTAGGTCAGTACCGTATTTGTCGGCGTATAGCGCGCATGCGCATATAACGCGCATCCCGACTTTGGGCCTCAAATCCTTGGAAAAAAACTTTTTTTTATGTATTGTAGTGTAAACTGCGCATTAAAATCATGTGTTTTCAATTTCAGGACAGCAGAGCGCCATTTTGAAGCATTGACCAAAGAGGAAATGTAAAACGAATTTTGATTTGCTAAAACGAAGCTGCATGTTAGACTGTGTTTTTTTACTCAAGTGTAAATAAACTTGTACTGTTGAGTGTACTTTTGTTGTTTACTCAAGTTTCAATAAAATAAAAAACCCACGCCCGTGTTCAACTTTTATTACGATCATATTATATTTAATATTTTGGATTGACAATTAAAACAGATTATTCTTTCGAATAAATATGTGCTGGCCCTGAAAAGGACCGTTTTGTTCCGCTAACCCTTAAAGTTTTATATCTGTTTGCTTAGAAAACAAATTCGAAGCGAGGTTCAGTCTCGAAATCATCAACACTACAAACAGAAGTAACTAACTATAGTAATACTATCTATCTAAATTTGTAGCATGAAACATAAAGCCTTAACCGGAAACGAAATGAAACGTATGTAGTACGTTTCTATATAAACTCAGTGAATAATTTCGAAAGTCCTCTATCACTAACAATGTTCTAAGTAAAATTCAAGAAGTTTCAATGTAAATGTTGCTCTCACAGTTTTATATGTGCATTAGATAACTAAACTAATGCGTAACTTTTCTTTTATTAGATGTAAGAGTCTTTTATTAGACAAATCTTATCAAAAACGAAAATAATTGTGTAGTAGGGATATTCCCGAAACTGTACACTCGCCTCTGGATAAGAATAGATTCTAAAAATAGACTTTTGCGATTTGGACAAAAAAACAACTTCAAGCAGTCTAAGCTGTTTGCACCCTGATAATACTCGGAGAGCAAACGTATAGAGTATAAGACTGCTGTAAACCTAAACCCCAAACACTAAACCCTACTCGTAGATATTTAAAGTTCCCTAGTTAAAAATAGAAGTAAAAATTAAATTCACACCAGTAGACTGGTAGACAGAAGACGTCTATCCTGGTCGAGTGTCACATGTTTGTTTAATAATTAGTTATCATTGTTTGCGGTCAGTTAACAAAAACCAAACACTTCCCACTTAACACGTTTTACCAATCAAATGAACCCTTGAACCCATTTAGGAATAATCATGATTCTACGTTGTCGAAATCAGAAATTCAGAAATCAACTTTAACAAATAAGTAAGGGGGGGGGGTCGTTGTTTATTAGAAATAATTATTATACACACAATTCTATTGTATTCTATTAATAAAATATGCACTAACCCAGTCTGCGCGTTCGGAAAACCCCAGCCTCGTTTTCATTTCAAAATGCCGATTGATGTAAACAATTGTATTTTTCAACATTTCAATGGTATTTTCTCAATAATAATCAACATGGTAAAGTTTGATTTTATTATTTTTATTGATAATAAGCATATAGCATACAACGCATTTTATTGAAACAATAGAAACAAGCCAACTTTTGTTCGATTCAATCTCTGTAGTAAACGGCCGGTCTTGCGACTTTTTGAAAACCACAAAACTTCTCGTCTTGGCTGAAAAAAAAGAAGTAAATCATTACTTGTTGCTTAAACCGCGCACCCCAACTTCAGCCACAGAATCTGGGGTAAAAAAGTGCGCGCTATACCCCGACAAATACGGTAGTTTTTTTTTCTTTTTTTTCTTTTTTTTTTGAGCAAGATATTGTCAAATTCTACATGTATTTATCTCATAAACCCCATACAAGTTGATGATACAACTGAAAGTTTCTCTGTGATGTCAGTTTATCTCGATATATTGTGATAAAGGTCGGTCGGGCCACCGGAAACACAGGAGTGTTTTTTTTGGCCTTACCAAAATGTATACCATGTTTTGCACTGTTAACGGTCAAACATATCTTATTGGAATGTATACTTTGATCCTATGCGTCAAAGGTACTACAATGTTAATACTATGAGAGTTATTTGACACTATAGATTTTAGTCTTGTTTTAGATTTCCTGAAAGAAAGCAGACTTTATAAGTCGTTATAATATGTTCTTATATATATTTACTTGTTTAACGGGCATTTGTTGATTTACATATATACATAGTTGATATTACTACTATTTGTAAATAGTTTTATCTTTATACATTTACATTAATTTTTAATCTTCATCTTTCATCAGTTTTTGCACACAATATGACCTATTTATGTGTCGACATGCCGTAAAACACCATTCATCCATCATCTAAATCACAAGGCCTTATACGTGCACTGACCTATAGGGGCCCTTTGGTGAAAACCCATAATATACTGACTAAAGGACTATGAACTTTAAGATTGCACATATAAACATAACAGGACATCATAGATGCCCTTCTGCTTATAAGACTTAGATCAAATTTGGCTTAAACAAATGTGTAATTTAATTTATGAGATGCATGAAGATAATCAAATAAAACATTATACAATTATTTAATTCCTTAGAAGTCAATGGTTAGAACAATTTATCAGAGGGAGTGACTACTGACCCGAGGAGGGTACTATTGCACAAGGCGGCACGCTGAGTGCAGTAGTATCCTTCGAGGGTCAGTATAGTCACTCCCGAGGATAAATAGTTCTAATCCATTGACTCCTACGGCATTAAACAGTTGTTTTATTACTATCATAAAATATAACAGTTTTGATTTTTTACTAATAAAATTAAAATTTGGAGTGTGAGCCGTGTAAACAATGTATCTGCTTCCCTTGATCATTTAAACAAGCGTCACTGACACAGATCGACTATTGCACGCTCACGTGACGCTTTGCTGTTTTTTTAAAAAAAGTGTGTCAATAACAAAGATGTACTATTCCACGCTAAATTTACTATTGCAAGGTCGCATGATGAACTATTGAACGGTTGGCATATTTCCAATGAGAATGGTCACTACACTATTTAATCACGTGACTGCTTCTAGACCAATGAAAAAAAGCTTATATTTTATGATATATAATAATAAAGACTCGTTTTCACTCAATTTCATAATTATAGTGTGGTTATGACTATATTATTATTTTAAATTTGACGATGTTGACCTGATAAACATTTCTAAAAATTAAACAATCAAGTTTTAAGTAGAAAGAAAAAAGATTTAAGGAATTTATAACACGTCCAAACTCCATGGATTATAAGACTCGCCAAGATTGGTATTAAAACTTTAAATGCAAAATAAAGGTGTTGGAGGGTTAACATCTAAATAATGATGAATGACAGGTAGTCTCATTTATTTGCTATAGACGCACCTCGTGACATCTCATTGCATTTGATAAACTGTGTGGACAATTTCAGATGCACACCATACTCACTTTCCGTAACTTTTAGCTCACAAAACACACAATAATTATGTTCACAAACATTACACACTAAACATTATTGAATTTTTACTAATTAAAAGCAAGATTGTTTAACGGAATTCAATCGCGGTACAAAAAAAAGAAAATCAGCTTCATGCGTTTGAACTCGCAGCCCAAACTAAAATTTACCTTTTCTTTACACTCGCAGTAATAATAGTGTGCGTGAACGCAAAGTGGTCTACATCGCTTCCGACTGAGCTAAGCGGGCTATACATACTTCCCAGTACATACTATGGTCAAAACCTAATGCGCTAATGGAAGTCACGTGATCGCAGAAAAGGTAAATATTGTGGGTCCCACTTTATTTACATATAATAATTAAAACTCTTTTTTTTCAAACTCACGAATGTATTCCTACATACTTCTTAGGGTCTATCCTAATGTTTTCATGTATACATTTCACTGAATAAAAGTCAGACAGTTATTTGGTTATGCTCAATATCTGTTTACTTACGGACAGTGTCCCTTTAATTTTAATAACTAATATCTGAAATAACCACAACAAAACTCTAAAGAAACACTCTTACGTAATCAATAAATAATTAATCTTCAACTGAATATCACATTTATGGCAAATTTAGACATATATTTCACAATATATGCGCAGACCGTGTCCCCGTGTCCAAACGTTTCTTGTGTAATGTCACTGCACAAGACATTTATGTTTTGCCGTTCAAACAATGCATAGTATATAGATTTAAACTAATGTATTTCTAGACAAAATGTTTTTTTTGGATTTAAACTTTAGTGTGAAATGGATAACAAATGATCATTCTTCACTTTAGGAAAGTTGTACATTTATAAAATTTAGTGTATCAGTTTAAATTGACTGTTTATGTCTAGCACAGAGAAACTTCGCAGAGAAACTCTGCGTTAAGTCTACACATAAAAAAGTTAAATGCGTATGCACGTCGGATGACGGCGCATATCAAAAATCCTCTGCCGTTCATAGACAACAAAAAAATGTGGAGTGACAAAATTCTCAATCTTAAATTATTCTTTTATTTTTTTTTAAATATTTAGAGGGAAACTTTAAAAAAGAAGGGGGAATATATGTACTTTTAGGTGCGGGTAATAAAATACTACAAGAGAATGTATACATGGTATTGTGTTTGCGAAGTATTTAAGCATACGATATTGCTTTTGCGTGATAGTGCAAAATTCCCAAATTAAGGAAAATCAATGCTAATTTCCCCAATTGAATGGGTACCGGTACCATTCCCAAAAGGGTGGGAAAAAAATCACTGCCAATGGACTGAACAGTGCAGGCACTACCTTTAGTCAAGTACATATGGAATCGAGAGCACGTTATTCTGTATCAGTAAACCTGTATCTCATCCATCAAACTGAGACAAAACTGCAAGGGAAATCAAACCGAATCTTATTGATTCCTCAATCACAAAGTATTGAAGAACGCCCACTCACATGATGAAACTGTTTCAACAACAGTATTTGCCTGGTACCGACAGAATGACAATAATACAGTTAGTAACAGATTCAAATGAATCTTAATATATTAAGGCTTCTGCGTATGTGTTATATAATAATACAGTAGTGTCTGTGGGTTTTTTGTGGAGAAAACAGATATCTCCCCTCACTGTAAAGTCTAATTGTTGATTTCTACTTTTCATAAAGTAATGCTGACGATTATTTTAATGTCAAAGGCCTATAAGCCTGTCAAAAACCATCGAACCGGTATGCATCACAAGACAAGAATTACGGTGTAGACAAGATTTTTTCATTATCCTGCCATGATGACCTTGAACTTTGCCCCACTGACCCGAAGATCAATAGGGATCATGACTGTCATCGCGCCTTTTTTACCATAATGGTGGATTTGGATTTTTTCTCTCTTTAAATTGTGTGTGTGTGTGTGTGTGGGGGGGGGGGGGAGTTATTTTTGCCATTGGGAAGGGGCCGAATAACGGCCACGTGGCACTCCTAGGAAAAGCCCTGTGTGCCATCCTAAATCAGGCCCATAGCTACACTGAGGCACACCAAGGCTTTTGCCTCTGTTGAATTTGGGAAGGTATCAAAGGTATTCTAATGGAATATCAAATAAAATCACTAAAATAGACTTAAATATATTTGTCTAACTGAAAAGCTGGCCCGGGAATGCACATAAAAATGCAAGAAATCTTTAGATTTACTAGTGCTACTGCTTCACCCAACATACACAACTTTAACATACAAGCATACATGAATTACTTATGAGAAGATAAGACTTGTTTAATTTTTTATTGACCGTATATAATGAATCGTAATAAGTACCTGAATCGGTTAAAATGATAAGCAGCTTTAACATGTTGAGAAATGAATAAAAAATCAGGACTAGTGATAATCTTTTTCGGCGCAAGTCACTTTTGAAAGGGTCAGTAGTCCCGGGCTTGAGACTAAAAAACGTATTTGTTAATATGGAAGAAATTAAAAGAATTAAATCGAATTAATGTTGTTTAACGGCTCATCAACACAGTATAGGTTATTTAGAGCCGCCCCAGAGAGAGGGGAAGGATACATTCCCCTGCAAAACTCTGTTCTTATACTCAAGAACAGTTCATGCACAGTTCTAGAACATTAAGAACAGTTCCTGAACTGTTCTTGATTCATTGTTCTAGAACATATGTTCTTAATATGTTCTTGAATATTTTCAAGAACTTCTGAAGAACATTTCAAGAACTTTAATTTTTCTTAAGATATTCTTGAAAGGTTCTTGAACAAGTTTAGAACAGTTCAAGAACCTTTAAATAGAGAAAATGTTCTAAAAATGTTCTTGAACAATTTCAAGAGCAAATCAAGAACAGTTTAGGAACTTCAGGGGTTCCTGAACTGTTCTTATTTTGCTCTTGAACAATTTGAAGAACAGATGAAGAACCGTTCAGGAACTTCAAGGATTCTTAAACCATTCTTAATTAGTTCTAAGTGTTCTTAAACTTTAAGTGTTAAGCACTAATTAAGAACAATTTAAACCCTAGAAGTTCCTAAACTGTTATTCATTTGTTCTTGAAATTGTTTAAGAACGGTTTTAGAACATTTTCTCTAAACTTCAAATGTTCTTTAAAATGTGAACTAAATTCCTTTAAATAGGAAATGTAATTAAGATATTCTTAAAATATCTACAAATGTGTTATCTTAATAGGAATATCATTACAGATCGATTACATCTGAGCAAATGTAAATATACATTAAATTAGTAAGCAAGTCACAATATTAACCACCTAATAAACTATTGTGATCTTTCATTATTAGTCACACTACTTACTGATACAGCGTTTGAAAAAGGCATAACTGTAGCTTGAACACACCCCAAGTATACATAGATAGCTTTTGCTGGGACATGAAACAATTATCCATAAACTTGGTCTAAAAATACATTAATTTTGTAGCACTTAAAGGGACAATGTCCGTAACTTTTAGCTTATAAAACACACACTAATTATGTTCGCAAACATTACATACTAAACATTATTGAATATTTACTAATTAAAAGCAAGACTGTTGACGGAATTCAATCGCGGTACAAAAAAAAGAAACCCCGCTTTGAGCGTTTGAACTCGCAGCCCAAACTAAAAATACAATCGCGGTAATAATAATGAGCGTGGGCGTGAAGTTGTCCGTCGCTCCCTACTGAGCTAAGCGGGCTATACATATTACGCAGTACATACTATGGTGAAAACCTAATGCGCTTATGAAAGTCAAATGATTGTAGAAAAGGTAAATATTGTGGGTCCCACTTTATTTACAAATAATGATTAAAGCTTCTTTTTTTTCAAACTCACAAATGTATTACTACAGACTTCTTAGGGTCTATGCTCATGTTTTCATGTATCCATTTCACTGAAAAAAAGTCAGATGGTTATTTGGTTATGCTCAATATCTGCTTGCTTACGGACAGTGTCCCTTTAAGTTTTGTGTTGATTAAATTAAAGTTCAAAAGTTTCAAATCTTTTGAGTATTTCCACAAAACAACATAATTTTATTACAATATTTCCAGAACAGGTTTTGCCATAACAAACTGAATGTTTATGAATGTTGTTTAACAGCTCATCAACACATTATAGGTTATAAGAAAAATTAAAGTTCCTGAAATGTGTTCTTCAATAGTTCTTGAAAATGTTCAAGAACATATTAAGAACATATGTTCAAGAACAGTTCAGGAACAGAGTTTCGCAGGGGTTCGCAGGGGTTCATCTTCATTAACTAAACAAATCTATACTAGTATTAACAACAAATATATGATAATCATTATTGCATGAACAGTTTAATATAATAACATAATCTGGAGTTTAAAAGCCCATGTCTTCATTTATAAAAGAAAGTAGGTAAAGAAAATCACAAATTTTGCCATTACCTGTATTTTAATTGTAATTAAATATATTTGTTTGAAAATTGCCAAATATTCATGTATATATGTAAGAAGTTTATATATATATATCAAAATACACCACATGACCACTACCATGATATGTGTAGCAAGTTTCATGAAGATATTTTTTGTTTGTTTAGTAGTTTGGAAAGGAAAATGGATTGTTTTACTAATATACGACAGATGAGTGTGATTCTGACAAAGATTGCAAATAAAATGCAGAACAATTTTTTGAGTTTTTGGTAGGAAAATGGCAGTCCAACTGAAGATTTTGCTTGCACCATTTAATGATTAAATGTAAGTGTTTTGTGATAATACTTAAATTACTTATTGTTTCAAAACATCTTATACATTTAATAGTTGTATTTGAAAGATGAAATTTCAAAATGTAGTCTTTAGAAACAGTATTTTAAAATGAAACCCCTATTGTCATGTGTTTTCGCGGATTGACTTTCGTTTTTTGTTGCTGACAGAAAAATGGTATTCAGCACTGCTGATATTATTTCATTTCAGTATCATATGTAACATTTCACCAAGTATGACAGGCCTTCTGAAGGTTCAAATTAATGAATTGTTCTTTAACTGTTATGTAGGTTAAACTAGTGGCCGAGGGAGTTCTAGAACTGTGCAGGAACTGTTCTGGATAGATTGTTCAAGAACTGTTCTTGAACTGTGCTTCATCTGTTCTTGAGCAGTTCTAGAACGTTGCATGAACGTTAAATGAGACAAAATTTCTAAAAGTATAGTTCAAGAACTGTTCTAGAAAAGTTCTAGTACAGATCATTCTGGAACAGTTCTAGAACAGTTCCAGTACAGATAGTTCCAGAACTGTGCTTCATCTGTTCATGAGCAGTTCTAGAACTGTGCATGAACGCTAAATGAGACAAAATTTCTAAAGCTTATGTTCAAGAACAGTTCTAAGAACAGTTCCAGTACAGATAGTTCTAGAACTGTTCTAGAACAGTTCCAGCACAGATCGTTCTGGAACAGTTCTAGAACAGTTTCAGTACAGATGGTTCTAGAACTGTTCTTGAACATAAGTGTATATATGTAAGAAGTTTATATATATATCAAAATACACCACATGACCACATGACCATTAGTTCTAGAAAATTTGTCTCATTTAACGTTCACATACTGCTCTAGAACTGTACCAGAACGGATTCGGTACAGTTCAAGAACAGTTCTTGAACATTCTTTCCAGACCAGTTCAAGAATTGTTCATGCACAGTTCTAGAAAATTTCGCAGGGTCATGAATTCGGGAACCGTGCCCTACTCTTATTGTCTGTATGTTGTAACATTATAAATGATACCCGTGTATTGAGGGCCCTGCACATGAAACCGAATATCTCTTAAGAAAATCTGAAGATTTTTTATGATTTTTTATTTTGGGAATACTCGGGTATCATTTATAAAGTTAAAATCGTCGAATAGATTCTTATGGTTCTTTAACCTGCTCTGAGGATAGACCGATACATGGGGAAATTAAAAGAAATCAGCAAGCTATTTTTACAGCAATACAAGGAAACTTTCTGTTTCGCGATCCAGATCGTCTACACACTTACACTTTTTGTGGAGATTAAGCGATCTGATTGGATGATTTTTATTATATTGTATTCAATGTGATATTTTAATTCAAATCATTCAATCAAATCGCTGCCTGCAACAGTTACAACAACAACCGGATGTTTTGAGTGAGGAAGATTTCTTGTTACAAGGAAAAAGCAAAAAATCACGAATTTTGATCTGGAAAGGTAGTCTCTGAACATTATAAATGGGTAAGCTAAAAATTGAAGACCCTTTGTAGCATAATTACTGAACGCCGCCAGTATTTGCCCAGAGCTTTGTCCATTGTAAAAATTGCGAGCGTTGAAACTCGGTCACACTGCAGGGCTTTTTCCAGGTATTTTGGGAAAAAGGACCCTTGTAAATTTGGGAAATTTTTATCGTAAATAAAACTAAATAGGAGATTTTTTTCATCGATAAAATGGCCAATTGAAAATTGTTTACGTCGACAGTTTGTAAGTAAGGGCAAGGTAAAAGCCTAAATGTATTATTAGGAACTCTACTACCAGTAACATACCACAGATATTGATTAGTATGTAACATATTTTACCACATAAGGGATGTATCAGTACAACATACATGCAAAAACATTTATTTATTATTTTGGAGATTGGGAATTTGTTTCATTAATTGAGAAAAAAGACACTATTTTGCATTGGGAACGGGTCCATTTTTCTGCCCCGTGGGACACCTAGAAAAAGCCCTGCTTTGTGAGATATAGTATATAGTGGAATGGAACAATTTCAAAAATCTTCAGAATTTCTTAAAGAGATATTCAGTTTCATGTGCAGGGCCCTCAATACTCGGGTATCATTTATAATGTTACATTAAAATCTGCTGTTTTTACTTGTATGAACAGAACGGAACAGAACATATATTTTATTTAACTTGTACATTGTTATATATACATGTATGTTATATATATATACATAAATGTTCATGCATATTAACTAAGTCAAGTGATTTTAGACAAAAGTACATTTGCTATGAGCAATATTAATGTTGAGTAACTGATACATGAGGATGAAAATACAAAAGAGCTAAACATTGTTTAATTTATCACACCTTACAGCTAAAGCTGTACTAATATATTTTGCTATCTTTATAACAATATTCTTATCCTGTGTCTGCAGTAATTCTAAGAATTTAAACATACTAGGTCAATTATAATAATATTTTTTAATATAAACTGTCCGGATTCTTGTGTAACAAGGACAAATCAACATGAAATGGTATTCATCTTCCAAATCAATACTATGACAGCATTGACAATATCTTTCATTTCTAGGTATTCTATTACGAGAGTATCTTAGTAACCGGTCTGTATTCTTAACGAATGTGCTGATATTCTGAATTTTGTTAAATATGGTCTGAGATTACATGGTAAAATATCAAGGTATGATTAATAATTAAAACTCAGTTTACAATTATTATATAATTCAAGTACACCACTTGATTCCTTATTTACAAACCATCGTTGTATAAAACAATCAACTCTTTGTCTAAACATAGTTATAAAGTATTTAGCATTAGGCATAAAAAAAAAATATGTGTGTTTCTGGTTTCACCCTGTCAAAAAGTAAGGGTAGGTAGGTAGGAAAAAGCTTTTTTTTTAGATATTTTTTTTATATATATTGTTCGCATATATTATGCCATTTTTGTACTAAGGCAACTTCTTGATAACCTTTGCAAACAGTTTGGATCCAGATTAGATGCTTAACAACTCTGGCTAATAAAATTATCATTTGAATACAAATATTTGTTGTTTGATTGTAATATTATTTTTTTTATTTTTTTATTTTTTTATTTTTTTTCATCTCGCTAAAAATATTTAGGGTTGGCGGTGAAAAAGAAGGGTTGGTCGGGAAACCGGAAACACACATTTTAAGGCCTTAACACAATTTGGGTCACTCCAGACATTTGTAAAACCATATTTGTTTAACATATTTTTTACATTCGATGCCCAATTTTTATACCCATTTTCACAATCTTTTAGTGACGATATGTAAATGCTTTTAAGTATTATGTTACGGTATCTGTTTTCAATAATTTAAACCAGTATTTAAGTATTCTTACATAACACGTTACAAATAAAGGACATCTACCTAATTCACTATACATGTATATGTAATCCATATGTTATTTTAACTGCTATCACATGATTTGATTTCCTGTTTGTTCATTGTCATGTTCACATGAATATGACAATAAAAATATTCTTTTCTATTCTATTCATAAAATGGACAGTAATACAGCATTTTTCCCTATTTGAAAAATTAGCGTCATTTTCTTAAAATTGTCAATTTTTCAAGGTCAGTGTCCCATTAACAAAAAAACATACCGGTAGTATAGTTACATTTATTACACTCAGTCTAGACTACAGTTATTAAAGTAAAATGCCTTTGATTCTGATATTTTTAAAGTTTTGAACAAGTCGTCTTCTGCTCATCTGATACAAGGGAATGTTTTCCTTAAGGCAACATCTTCCAGGGCTCCGGAAATATGGTTGCCCGACGCCCCGGGCAAGTGGAATTTGCGTGCGGGCAGGTGTCCTTCGCAAATCTGGTTGTCCGACACTTGCCCGACTGGACGTTTCCGTTTTAGACAAAAAATCAAACGAAAACTCGGCTTATCATAAAGTGTGCCGATTACGAACCCATCGCTTTCGCCGCGAGCGGTAATTAAGAAATCCCTCCCACTTTGACAGTTTGTCAAAACCTGATTGGCCGAGGAAAGTTTGAGGTGCCAATCAAAAATGTCCATGCGCCGATAGCATTACTTATATTCATCTCCCTATTTATACTAAAGTGTGTCCTCTACTAACATGATGAGACCATCCCAAAAATTAATCCAATTATAATCAAATTAATCCAATTATAATCGATAAAACGTAACCATTGTAAAGATTGTAGACTTCTGTTATGCATTATTTTACGCGCAACATAAATCATATGTTTAGCCGAACTTTCGAATTATGTTTGAAGAGTATAACCGCACCAAGATTTTATGCAACGCATATTGTGTATTGACGCTGAATGTTATCGGAGAAGGTAATGAATACACACTGATCAGTCCGCCAAGTACTTATAGCTGTGTAAAAGGTGAAACGCGGGTTATTGGAAAATTGTAAACAAACAGCAATTTATAAACGATGACGGCAAGTACTGTACTATACACAAATAAAGTAGAAATTAATTACTGGCACTAATTAAGGAAGGTATGTGAATGCAGCGGGTTGCTTTATTGAAGTTATTTTGACACATATTATTAAACAAACTTTGTTTGCGAGTTTGTATTTTGTTTGGCACATTTGGTAACACGATTATCACTTTATTTGTGGCCTGGCGTTGACGATTAAAGCTGAGTAGGCAGATGTTTTGTTTGCAGTTACTATAAAGGGAAACTTCTGAAACACATTCACGAATCATCAATGTTGATGTAAAATTGATGATGTAATCAAAGGCGGTTTGGAAATGTGTGAAAGGGGTCATTGTTTCTTTTGATATTCATGAGTTTATATGGTAATTCATTGGAATCGGACGTATTGTAAACATAGTACAGAATCCCCTTATGTAGGTCCCCGCATGTATATAAAAATATATTTTAATATACTAGTAGTGGATAGTCAATGTGGTTTATTACATGCATTTACAATATGTCCGATTCCTGTGGGTAATTACATGATGCAGTATTTAATAAATGATCTTTCATTATTTCAACAATCTTACAAAAAAAGTTACAAATTAACCATGTCTCTATTACGTTCCTTGTAAGGACAAAACCTAAAAATGTGTCTAAAATTACTGAGGAAAATACACCTGGTGATCTTAGAAATGTTGATTTGTGTGATTCTGGTGGTCAGTCTGACAGTGAACTTGGATTTAAGGATAGTAGTGATGGTGTTGATTTGTGTTCACCCAGCCAATCTGAAAATGGATCTATTTCTCGTGATTCTCCAGTGAAATCCAGCCCTAAACGTAATCTACTACCCACCATGGATACGTCGGTGGCGCGCAGCGTCTAGAAAAGTTTGGTACGTTGACAAAGGCTTGATTTTGGGACAAGTGACTTTTGAATTTGGGGCAAGTGACATTTTGGACAGGGCAAGTGGATTTTGAACAGGGCAAGTGGATTCTGAAAATCCACTTGCCCTGGGCAAGTGGATTTTCAAAATATTTCCAGAGCCCTGTCTTCCATGAATTCCGTTAAAACACATCCACCTAGATTTCTCTGTGAGGAATTTATTAAGAAAAAACTTCTCTTCATGTTCATAATGAGTTCAATGACGTGTCTACCTGGTCTTACTCATGTTTCCAATAAGGCCAGACTTTTTTAATTTTTAGGTTTACCGACCCGCCGTCCGAAATTATTGCCGAAATCAAAAAAAAATAATACAAAATTAAAAAAAAAAAATGTTACTGGATTGACTGGGACAGATATTTTGATTAGCCAGAATGCACAGTTAATTTTAGACTTTAATACATGGTTTGGGGTTTTCTATCCGTCAGTTTGTCTGTCTGCATACATGTACAACAGTTTATAAGACCACAAGGTGAAATTTCATGAAGCTTGCAACAAATAATCAAATAAACCATAACAGATTGCCTTTTAACTGACTTGTTACCTTGAAACTAAGACTGAAGTCATTTAATACTATTATACAATCTTTTTTCTTTTAGACGCCTTTGTGGGTATTTTTCATGAAAAAAAAAATTATTCCCTCCTCCTACCCTTCATTTTTCCAGAAAAAATCGGTAAATCTAATAATAATAAAAAACTGGCCTAAGCAAGTTCATCAAGTCCTATTTTATTATTAGCAAAATAACACTAACAGGTAACCTATACATTTGATCATTGAGATCATTGCGATTTGATCAGTACTTGAATAGGGTTTATTGAATAAAAGTTATTAATCAAAATAAATGATCTAGGACCTCAGTTCTGTGGAAACTTTACCGACTTTAAATATGTCTGAATTTGAATGTTTATTCTATAATGCAGATATTGATTTGCTGAAACTAAAACCAAAATAATTAACTTCAATATGCATAACACTCAACAAGTAACAGTTTGATAACATGATCATCATGTATTTAAAGTATAATCACTTGCCATGCATCACATCATGGTGCCGATACCCGGTTTTAGCAGTTTTTACAAGCTTTTTATTAGCAGTATTTCTCGTTTTGTTACATTTGCAACTACGAGTCAACTGGACGCTTGATTTTTTCGTACAGCAATATATTCATACTCAAACTCCTGTTAAAAACTCATAGCAGGTACAAAAACGCGCGTTTCGATAACCGGATGTCACCCCAGCTGATATAATTCGTCCCATTAGAGCAAAAAGGTACCATTCGACATTTCTTTGACCTTTTATTATTTTATACAGCTTTTGATATTCTCTACCTTGTCTCAAAATGAACAAATTAAACATTTTTAAACAACCAATGTATGCAAGAAGGGCCCATCCATCATATGGCAGCTTTCTGCATAAACTGTCAAGCGGCAAATATCTTTCACTTGACGAGAAAAAGGTTCCATGTGACACATGGCAACTTTTTGAACGAGCTGTCATAAACTTAATCAGGAATACATCTATGTGTCAAAACAAACTTAAAGCACAAAAATGCCAAAAATATCTTTAAGAAGAATTTTTAGTGATAAAAACATTTAATACCATATATTTAATAGTATGTTCACTAATCCTGCACAGTTAGTTCACTAAAATAGCAATATATGTGTTTTCCAAACAGTCCAAAACTTCAACTGCATTTTACTCAAAACTATAAAATGTTGGATGGTACCTTTTTGGAATAATGGGAAAAATAGACAAAACATTCGTGCCAAAATTAAGAAGGAATGAACGGTTCTCAGTAAAATTCTACCGCCAGCTGTGAATTGTTATTCTTTTTTTTTTGAAAAAACACTATTTCCATGTGTCAATGGTCTGTTTTCGGATTGTGAATGGGTCCATTTACCGGTACCACTTTCATAAGGAAAACTAGATTGGTCTATAGATAACTTACGACAACATTACAATTGCAATATACTCAACTTGCCTTAATCCACGAACGGAAAAAACTTCCCCAAATACCCTTCCCGGGACTCCGGCACCAAGGGAGCCGCCAAATACACCCGTACAAGCAAGAGTTACATTAGAGTTACGTTCTCTTTCCGTCGTGGCGTCTTCGAGAGAAGACGAATAAATCAACGGTCTCAAAATATTTGTTCTTTTTCCACGTAACAAACAGTTTTAATTATTTTATTACTTTAATTTTACTTCCCATATGTTATTTTCTTACGAGTTTATAAGCGTACTTGGTGTTTCTTACACCAGTTTTTGTTCTTTACGCCGTTTATTCAGACCGCAATTAGAAAACAAAACACATGCGGTCTACTTCCGGTTTCGCAATCTTTGTAAATTCTGTCGGAATTATGGCTTTTAACTTCTATTAGGAGTTTGAACTTGACACCAGAACGTAGGCACCTTTTCTACTCGTGTCAACACGCCAGTAAATAGATTCTTCTTATATTGTTGGGTTTTGTTTTGTTTGTTATATAATTACAGTTGGTGCATCTAGCACCTTCTGCTGTTATTTTCTTATATTTCAGTGACAGCAAATGTGTTCGCATTCACTGGTTGGCTAGACCTGGCCCGCAGAAAAAAGCCCTTGGCCCTTCTGTGTCTCAGAGCTACCCTTCCAAAGTGAAAAGTATCTAGCCCTTGCTAGTTAAAGGTTGTTTTGCCAGATACTTCCTGGGATGGGGAATGCCAACCAAAACGAAGGCTCATCGTCCTTCTGAGGTGAAGGCTCCCAGTCCAGGCGAAGGAGACAACGTCCTTCGGAGCTCATGGCTCCCAGTCCAGGTGGAAGCACTGGAGACAACCAAAACGAACGCTACTCGTCCTTCTGAGGTTGTGGCTCCCAGTCCTGACGAAGGCAGTCCCGTAAAAAACTGATGTGTTGATGTATATGTTGTATTATTGTGTATAAACTTATAATAAATCTTTGTATGTACGTTTTCTTCTTCATCGTGTATTAAAACATGGATTATTTATTAATGTTTATTGTATGTATTTCAGATGCTGCATGTTGCGTTGATGTGTGTTGTATTATTGTGTATGTATTATCGTGTATGAACTTATTTTAGTAAATATTTTTATAAGATTTATTTTTTAAATAAAAGTCTTAAAACATGGATTATTTATTATATTGTTTATTATCATAAATATATAATTATATATGGCTTCCTGACATCACTTATAACACACAAAAGAGTGCCTCACCGTCAATACAGGCAGTTACTAAAAGCCAAAAAAATCGAACACAGGAAGGGGTTAACAACCTCCCGTACCCTCCCCCAGCACGTGGTAAATGCCACTATGCTTGAAAATAATCCTGTGGAGAACCCTGATAATGTGGGACCCACTTTATTTCCTTTTTATGCTGATCACGTAGACTTCCATAGCGCATTAGGTTTTCTACATAGTATGTATTGCGTAATATGTATGGCCCGCATAGCTCAGGTAGGAGCGACGTCTTTTATTACGCGCTGAGTGTAATTTTAGTTTGGGCTGCTGGTTCAAACATATCGCAAAGCGGTAGTTCTTTTTTTTTTGTCCTGCGATTGAATTCCGTCAAACAATCTTACTTTTAATTAGTAAATATTCAATACTGTTATTGTGTAATATTTGTGATCGTAATTAGTGTGCGTTTTATAAGCTAAAAGTTACGGACATTGCGTTCATATGTTAAACCATTTTCAGTACACATATTTGAGACCAAAATAAATGCTTATTTGATATCAAATGCCAGTTATCGCATCTTCTTAACAATACCAATGGCCCTCATTTGGTCATTTCTGCCGCCGTTATTCGGCGGCAGTCCCCCACCTGAAAAGTATCTTTTTTCCCCCCAAAAATTGATATTTTTCCCCCTCAGAAATTCTAAAAAAACAACAAAAAAAAAAAAAATCCGATTTTCAAGACGATATGCTCACGATGTCATGTTTACCCGTTTGAAAAAGACGTTTTGATTATTATTAGACTGGTTTTAGACTGTTTATCGTGCACAGGACGTTTTAACTATTATCGGGCACTGACTCAACCAGATGCCCAACTGGACAGGGCAATAGGTTTTTTTCGGGATAAAAAGAAGAGAAGGGTTGACTTTTAATGTGGATCTCCGATGAAAACATGCCATTGATGGTTATTAAGTGGAGTTTTTTTTATCAGAAAAAGAACCAGATGGTTGACGAATGTATGTTAATAAAGTGAAACGTGTTAATCAAACAGAGTTTTTTATTTGTTGTAAAAATTCCCCCCAGTTACAAAAATTCCCCCTTCTGAGGGCTGCGGGCCCCTTCCCCCAAAGTAGCGTGAGGGCCCTGACTGATTCATTATTTTTGAAAAGTGCTTATTCATGAAGAAGTAGTTTTAATCCTACGTCAGTATACATTTCACTTTTTAAAGAAGAAATGTGTCCTTTTTATCCTATTTCAATACACACATTTTCAAACAAAATGAATGGTTACTTAAAATCCAAGACCACTTTAAGCCGAATCTAGACAATCTACTCAATAATGCCATTCCAAATAATTCAAATGTGTCCTATTTACCATATATAACTGGTACCCTCTTGCGCACCATAGACTAATCGGGGAACCAACTAGTACCCTGTTCTATACCGCAGAGTAATCAGGGAACCAGCTTATTCTTAGTCGCCATTCGGCGGATAAATCTATATTTAGCAAGGGGCATATAGGCAGTTTCGAATCCAGAGTATTTCTATATCCATGAGTCAGTTCATGAGCGGTATGGTGCACACCTCTTACGCACCCTACCACCGGCTTAAGCAGTATTCTACTTTAAAGCCACAAATATTTGGGCTTGATGATGACCCTCTTTCTTCCATAAGGTGACAGTACACTATTGCAAAAACCGGTCTGATTGGCGGAAAAAGTATATGGAAACCCTAATGCAT
Source organism: Cyrtodaria siliqua (assembly GCA_037043455.1). Classification (NCBI taxonomy): domain Eukaryota; kingdom Metazoa; phylum Mollusca; class Bivalvia; order Adapedonta; family Hiatellidae; genus Cyrtodaria; species Cyrtodaria siliqua. Next base: position 246,555 of record JAWPHD010001171.1, read on the forward strand.
ACATAAGCCTTATTTTGATTGGATGATAGACTTAGGTGGGAAATTCAATTAGGTTAACTTGAATTTGTTATTTATTTCTGATTATTATTTAACATAGCTTTCATTTGTATGATTTAGATCTATGATATAGCAGAATAAAAAGGAAAGAGGGTGATTTAAATAAATTTATTTGGGGATTCCCTCAAACTGTAGGGTCATGTCCTTCGGACATCTAGAAGTGGCACTAAAAACAAATAGGTCAACCCCTAACACGAAGCTCCTGTTTACATGCATCTAAGCTTCATCTGTGTAACAGGGTAAGCAACAGTAAGCCTGGGGTTTTTGTTTGCATGTCAGATGGGAAAACATTAAAAAGTAAGTCTATGGAAAAGTCTAGTGGTCTATGACCATAATAAACCAGATTCGCGAAAAATCATGACAAAAATAAACATGCTCCGTTCATTTAACAATATCATACATTTATCGCAAACAATGTAACACAAACAAATAAATAAAATAATATACATACCATAGAACGTAGACGGTTCAACTATGCTTTAATTTACGAACAATTTGCATCTAATAAATTGTGACGAAAAGCGTTCCAATTAGTATTAAGGGTGTGTTTGATGTAATATTTGGTCGCCGTGAATTGTTAAATAAGAATTATGTTCAAAAAGTTCCACAGTGATGGAAGAAAGAGCGGCTGAACATTGTTGTCCAAGTAATTCAAAATGGACAAGGATAGGCCCTATATTGATTTAAAAATTCACTTATATCAGAGACGTATATTAATAGTTACATAAATATTATTATACGTGTACCTATCAATGTGTTTGGGGACGGCAGGCATACCCAGGAAATCGAAGTAAGACAAGAATGAATTCCCGTTAGCTGGAATTAGACGACAATTATGAAACCAGGGCATATATGCCATCACAGTCATAATTGTTTTGCTTGCCTCCAGAATGGGTTTACATGAAACCTTCTTTGATTATTTCGAAATCGTATTGTTAAATAGAAGAGATAACCATAGATATAACTTACGCACTATTAATACTCCAAATGTAACTCAATAGTTTAACTGCTGTATAGTGTCTGACGTAAGAATAATGTTTTATTCTATAATCTCCAATCTCCTAATCCAAAGACCGGCAGGATTATGGTTGAATATGCATGCATACCTAACTCATAGATGAGTAAGAGTAAGACACGCATGCATGCCTACCCCATAGATGAGTAAGAGTAAGATACACATGCATGTCTATCCCATAGATGAGTAAGAGTAAGATTTGCATGCATGCCTACCCCATAGATGAGTAAAAGTAATATATGCATGCATGCCTAACCCATAGGTATATGCATACCTAACTCATAGATGAGTAAAAGTAATATATGCATGCATGCCTAACCCATAGGTATATGCATACCTAACTTATAGATGAGTAAGAGTAAGATTTGCATGCATGCCTACCCCATAGATGAGTAAAAGTAATATATGCATGCATGCATGCCTAATCCATAGATGAGTAAGAGTAAGATATGCATGCATGCCTAACCCATAGGTGAGTAAAAGTAATATATGCATGCGTGCCTAACCCATCTGTGATATGTACGGGGGAAAGTCGATCAAAAATGTCTAAAGGATCATGTAAATTCTAACATTCTAGAATAAAGAATTTATACAATATGATGTTGAATAATATTTCTAAAAATAACATTTATTAAAACAATTGTAAACAAAGAAAATATCTTCAAAAGTATCGAAACTGATCAATTTGTGTGTATTTGGTATGTTCAGCCTTCTACCTGTAACGAATATAACAGCTGTTGATTATATTACACTAATGATATACGAGAATTTAAATCTACTGTAGAATAACGAGGAAAAAATTAAAACAAAATGTGTTATTCAATTATATGCAGGTTTAAATAAAACTGAATTGATGGTAATTTTTATAGAACTCTCGGTTAATGTTCTATTGATAATTGAGGAGTAATCGATCACGTCCATTAGGTGTGTTTACTTGCTTCACTCGAGTACTAAACAATTGTCAATGTACTAGGTCAGATTATCAGTGTGTAACTTGAATAATGTAAAATGTGTGATGCACGATGTTTCGGTACACGATAATTTAAAACAACAAGTGTATAAAACAACACAATATCTATGGAAATAAAAATGAAACTACTCAAACACTATTATCAACAACATCCGAGTAATTGATAATTGGTGTCGGCTAATCGATTTTGCTTTCTGAAAGGGAAAAACATCTCGTTAAAATAAAAAAATAAAAAACTATAACTGAAAGAAAAATGTTGGACTGCAAAATAAACTGAGACTTTTTATTTTAATGTTCTTAATTATGAACTAGATAAAAGACGGTAGTAAGACGGTCTAAAGTCTGTTTGTAGGTTCACATTCTAATACGTTATAGGTAGTTGCGCACAGTGTGACGAGGTGGCCGAGTGGTTAAGGCGATGGACTGCTAATCCATTGGGCTCTGCCCGCGTGGGTTCGAATCCCATCCTCGTCGTATTTTTTTATGAATGCAATTTGTAGACATGATTTAATGTGTGTTAAACGTCATGTGAGGCTGTATATCTGTCTTTTTTTTGGTGACGAGGCAGACCATGGTTAAACCAGTACGTACACATCCTCACAGTCAGTCTGTAAGTGGGATTCGAATAGGCAGCGGTGAATGTGGGGTACCATATGTGGGGCGAAATTCTATAAAATGGCTTATTTTTTCTTAAATAAATAAAATTTCTCCCGTTTAGGTAGGCTTCTAATTTTGGGATACATATCAAAATACGGTTTGTTTTTATACTCAGATATTTAACGTTTTTTTCTTCTTCTTTTTGATTTAAACATATTTTATTGCCATATATGTACAAGTACAATGCAATCGGGTCGGGCCACAAGTGCTACCCACATTAGTTACGGCCCTTCCCTACAATGGAGTTTCAACAAATATAATGAATGTCAATTGCTATTAACACGTATCAATACGCTGGATTAATTACAACATGATATGTAGTAGAACATGTTAAGATAATAAGAAAATAGAAATAAAAAAATAAAGAAAAAGTAGAAGTGGAAGTGGAAGAAAGAATAATGCAACACATGTGACATTGCTCGGGTTGATTAGACAGAAAAAATGTAATGGCAAACCTAAGTAAATCGATGACTATCTCTAATAAAGTTTTGAACATAATTAAAAAACAAACCATTTTCTTGTGTCGTAAGATCTAACCTTCCAAACAATAATGTAGATGAAACGAACGTTTTGACTGGAAGAGTTCGAGCCTCTTAACATTGAATTGCATACATTCAAAAAAGAAATTATTTGCATCTTCATTACCATGACCGCAAATGCATTGAGGCGATTCGCGTAAATGATTTTGAAAAAGATCATTATTGAGATTACTACATGAATTTCTTATCCTAGCATGCATAACAGAAAAAAAACGTACACCAGAAAAGTAAAAACTAGGAACATTTGAATTAGTAAACATTATTCGCATAAGCTGACCTTTTTTTTCAGGAAACGATGATGTATTTTATTTTATATTTTGGGATCAAATGTCACTAAAAATGAACTAGTTCCAGCATTACTACCCCTCTCCCAAAATATGAAGAAAATTAATTTAAAAAACAACAAAAACAACACAGGTACATTACATTGTATATTGTTTAGCTCAATAATCGCTGAAAATGGAATAATTTGACAAACAAGTAATGTCCTTACTTAGTAACGACGTATCCGCCATCAGACAGAGCGGATGTTTGTCTGCTGCATATGCGCCTATCAATGTCCCACCCGTACCTCACACACCCACCTGACCCCACCCCTCGGAGAAATATACACATATACGCATTGATTGTCTAATACTCATTCCTAGGGTAGGAGTTAAAATCAGTATTAAATAGCCCATGTTGGTCCCGACTCTGTCTAATTTCCAATCCCGGTGTTATCGTTGTCTTGTTTTCATCTGTCTCGGAGTATCAGGTTATGCCATCCGTTTTTGGGAACTGGTATAATATCGAGAAGAAAATGTGTACCTTCAATCTGGATCACGAGGAATGGCACAACTGAAAAGGCATCACCAAGAAACAGTGGGTTCGTTCAGGGTTCTCCCATCGGCAATCACGTTGGTTATTTTCCGATTATCAATGTCCACCGATGGTACGTAACATTTGGTACCAACGAGGCCACCGATATTACAATCTCATTTAAATCATATCCTAATTACGCTTTCATACTCTCCCACGCCTGGTAAACATTCGCTCCGCAACCAAATGGAGAACAATGAAAATTGAGCGAAATCCACTTCCGAGAACGAGCGAAAGCGCGGTTTTTATCAACAAACGCGAGTATGATCTACTTCTATTTCTTTTACCAAGAACAACAGAGATTTTTTTTCAAAAATCGGAGAATGTGTGTCCGTGTAGGCATATTTATACTTCATGTAAAATACAATTTTGACTTTTAAAATTGTAAATTATAGCGGCTAGAACTTTTCTCCTGTCGATAGTTGGTGCAGGTTTCTCCACGAAACACACCTTCAACTTGGTTTTGGAACCTATTTGCATTCAAGAAGTATTTCGATGGTGAATATTACTCGAATACCGCCCATAATTTGCTTATGCCCTAAATGTGAATGTTGAATTTTTTAATCTCAGTGATTTATGGTCAAGTTTCTAGAGGTAGGTATGGTAAGATGCGAAGGTCGATTGTAAGATGAGACGGTAAAGATGCGATGGTCCATCGCATCTTACCATCGATCATCGCATCTTACCATCGACCATCGACCTAGAGATGGCCCTAACAGGACACCGTAGAAATGGTTTTCGCTCAATTTTCATTGTCTCGGCTTGTAGTGTGGAGTATCGTAGAGTGATAAAGGGTCTGATTTTAATGAGATTGCCGATACTACCTCAGGTGTAAGAGTCGCGGGAATATTGGTTACCGACGTTTTACCTATCGGCGAACCGACCGATGGTAGCCGATGGTTACCGAGAGTGCTTTCGTTAACCGATGGGAGAACCCTGAACGCACCAGTTCATTTTCATTGAACTATTGACGGTATAGCTTCAGACGAGGTGCAATTTTTATATATCACTCCCCATCTATGTACAACTGGCAGCCGTGTTGGACCTGCAACAAAAAAAACACCATTCAACCCAGAATGAGTGCCTACTGAAAGCCGGTTCAGGGTATATGGGGGCAGTCCTCAGTTTCAGAAAGAAATCAACTAAGCATCTTTTAGGTCCATGGATGGTCTTTATAATAATTATGAAGCACATGTTTGATGTTTTTTTCAGTTTTGATTACTTCTAAGTTTATTTTGGTGTATTGGAATATGCATTCTTTGGGTTTTTTGGAGGCTATAAATAGAAAAATGTGAACCAATCAAAAACTTCCTTAAAGTAGTTAAAATGGTTGATTTTCACTGACGAAGAGATCAGCGTGGAATAACTTTTTAAAATGCCGGACTAGGTATGTAAAATTTAGCATTTCCTGATATGCAAGAGCATTATGAGTGATGACATGACCCTGATATGTGTAGGAAAAAATTTTATTTTCATTTATTGACATTTGAAATATTGCTTAAATTGCATTTTTAGCATGTTTTAAGGGGTGGGGTAATCTTAAAGAAATGGGACTAAAGTTGTACAGAAAATGCTTTTTGATACTTTTATTTGGTATGGAAACATGGGTAATTTTATTGTCTTCTCAGAAATGTATGACACAATGATGATGTGATTTATTTTTGCTCAAGGATTCAGGCTAAGAGCTTGTCATGGGTTTGAAGATTGAGAAATGAACATTAAACTGTGGAGTGCCCCCTATGCATACCTGTATAAGTCAATATGTAATTATGTTGCCATGGCAATCATATTAAACAAGTGATTACTCTAAATACACATACTTGATAACGTATATAATTAAGGGGCACGCACTCAAAATGTCATTATCTTGGATAGCAGGTGCACTGTGGTGTAAGTTGTACGGTAGGGAATGTTCAGTCACTTCCAAGATGGGCGACCGTCGTCCGCCATCTTGTAAGTGACTGAACATTTCTTACCGTACAAATTTACACCACAGTAAGGTCCAGTCAGAAACGCTACCATTATCTCGGCAAAAGTCAAACTGTTTTAGGAGAAAAGTTCTAGACGTTTGTCTTGAAAACAAGCGAGCGTCGCAGATGATCCAGACTGGGTGCCAATATGTTCGCATGGTGCCAAAATGACCGCGGACATACTGGACGACACGTAATCAATCAATAATGGCCCAGTCACATAGCCCGGACGATGAGGTTCCGATGAGCCAGCGATGCGATTTTCACCGAACTCGGCCGAACACCGGCCGGACACCGGCCGGACATCCGTGGCGTTTGTTGCTTAAAACCGCATCGGTGGCAGCTCGGTGAAATTTTAACTTCGGAGCTAAATTTCACCGGGCTCTCACCGAGCTCCCTCATCGCAGCCCCATCGTAACCACATCGGAAAACACGTCGGCCGGTGCACGGCCGAGTATCGGCCGGTGTCCCGTGCATCTGAGACAACCAGAGGACGAGGTTTTTTTAACGGACACCGGCCGAGCTCCGACCGAGCTCCGGCCGATGTGGGACAGAGCCTTGGAAAGTATAGTACCGGTGGCTGACCGATGTAAGGGACACCGGCCGATGCTCGGCCGGAACTCGACCGGAACTCGGCCGTAACCCGGCCGGATATCTCTGCTAGTATATATACTGTTCGCTCCTGTCTGTGTACAGCATTCAGCAAGTTGTATCCACACGATTCACTCTTGACAGACTTTATAAACAGGATGCCAAAATAAGTCAAGGAAAGTGATGGAGATGAGAAGAATTGCGGCAAGAAGAGGCAGCAGCCAGCTAGCAGCAAGGGAAAGGGCCAGAAGAAGCAGAAGACGCTAGCAGTGAAGACCAGAAAATCTCCCCGAAAGAGGATACAAGAGGAAGAAGGCGGTGCCAGTGGTACGGAGGGGGAGCAATCAGAGATATCCGATGCTGAGTCCATGGCGTCCCGGGCGTCCCAGGCGTCCCAGGCGTCAAAGTCTTCGCAGTCCAAGCCCACGTCGTCGTCCAAGTCCAAGTCCAAGTCCAAGTCCAAGTCCTCGTCGGCGTCTGCGTCGCGGCGAGCCGTTGGTGTGCCGATAGAGGAGATCACCCAAGACCAGATGCAAAAGATAGCAGATTTCTACGAGGGACACCCTATGTACTACGATGTTGGGCATGAGAACTACAAAAACACGAAGTTGAAGGAATGGACTCTGGACAAGTTTAGCGAACAGATTGAGCTTTCTGGTGAGACCTTGTCAGCTTTTGAAATGTTTGAAATTATTTTTAAATTTGTCAAATTGTAATTTTACGATGTTTTACTTTAGAAAACATTGTATTAAATGTCTTAATGGATTTTGTCTGTGTGTTGCAGTCCAAGCCATACAGAGGCATTTCACAAGTTGCCGTACCGAACACTTCAAGCTCAAGAACAGACCTAAAAGTAGCAAGAGTGGATCCGGGGCGGCCCCTCTTACGTCACTCCAGAAGTTCAAACTGAAGGCGTACGAGTTTCTGGACGCCCATCACGTATCACGGACGCTGAAATCGACCTGTGGGAGGGTAAGCATCTGCAAGCAGATTTTCTAAGTTATCAAAGAATTGTCTTAATGTTTTTCTTTGCCAGTGAGTTGCTCACCCTTCTTTCTACTTGCCGCGATTTTACTATTGATGGTTTGAATGCTTCAGCTGGCTGGTGAGGACGAGGATTCGGCGTCGGAGTTGGAGTATGCTGCAGCGTCTGAGTCTGAGCCGGCCACGTCGCAGGGAGTAGGAGCTGCCAGCAAGAAGGACAAGGCTGCATCCGTCAGCGACATGTCCAGGACGCTGATCGCGTGTCTCAAGTCAAGTAGCAAGGCCACTCAGGACGCAGCGGAAAAGGTAAATACTCGACAAAATGCAAAATAAACCATTTTCTGCTACTTCCATCCCAATACAAAATGCAAGTTTTTGTGTAATGAAGTGTAGATGTGTGAGTTGGCGGTTCCTAAAACACCAGCGGTTTAAGCCACTGCCCGTACCAAGGAGGTCCCCTATTTTCATTCTTATTTTCTTTGCAATGTACTGGTTAATTTTAAGTTTTACTTATGGGGGGTTAAGTTTCTGCGTATTTGTGGTTTCTGGGTACATTCTTTAAAAGCTGTATTTACAATTGTTATGTTTACAGGTGCGTGTAGCCCAGACCGCAGCTGCAGATCCGTTCCAGGCCGAGCGTGACGCCTGGGCTGAGTGGATGACAAGCGCGAACAACCAGGTGCCAGCACCTCGGTACAGAGAGTTTCAGCAGGAGACTTTCACCACCTTCATGAAATACGTCCCGCTCATGCCGGGGACTCAGCAGCACCCCCAACAGCAGCCTCCAAAACCCCCATCGCAGTTCGTACAGCCACCCATCCCGATGGTAGATCCTTATCACCACCAGCCGATGTATCTTCAGTCCGTATCCCAGAAACCACAGCAACAGTCGCAGCCGTTTATCCCCTTTGCTACGGCTCCAGTTCGGCAGCAGCAGCCGCCCGATCAGCAGTATGAACAGTTCCACTTAAGTTTTCTTGCAAAACAGTCAATTGTTATGCCTCTGCTATGTTTCAGTCTCCCAGGTCAGTCTCTGCACCACCTGTTACTTCTGCGACCTATGACCTCTCAGCCTTGCTGGCCTTGCAGTCTCCATTGACAGCCAGCCAAGGATCCAACATCGATGAAGCTGCGTGGCAGCTTTCATCACCCGGCAACATCGGCCTCAACATGCAGTCACCTGCACAGACGCCAAAATATAGCAGTCTTTCACAAGTGCTAGGTGCGACCAGCAGAGTGCTGGCTAGCACTGAACGTGATAACACAATCGGTGGTGACGACGACAACTCAGAACAGGAGCAGGAGTAGGAGTAGAGACAGGGCATGAAATTCTTCACAATCTGACAGAGACCCACCTCAGCCAAGTAGCCCAAAGTTGTAGTGTATGTACTGACAGTGTGTTTTGTACAATATAGTAACAATGTGCCTCGTACAATCACAGTAACAGTTTGCCTCGTACAATCATAGTAACAGTGTGCCTCGTATAATTACAGTTACAGTGTGCCTCGTATAATTACAGTTATTAAAATCAATCACGATGAACATTATGTTGTTGTATTATTTACCCACAACTCATCATTTTCGTACTGGTGTACATTTATTTTGATATTTGGCCGACGTCACACCAAAAGGGACTTTCAGACAATACACACTAGTGTTGATCCTGATCAATGGCTACAACGTTAATCTTGAATTAAATAATACATTTATTGCATAGATTGGTCGATAATTGTCTAGTTTTGCTCTGACGAGTGTCAAAATGTGTAAAGCCTGTCCAGACACCGCATCAGAGAAACGTTGCTGGTCTGGCTCTACACGTTTTGCATATGTCCGAATGTCCCTTTTCGCATGACTGGGCCCGTTTCACTAAACTTCGTAAGTCTTAAGAATTCGTAAGTCAAAACTTTAAAATGTTTGTAATTTCTGATATCTTAAGTTAATCCTGCCATGTGACATCTCTTTAGAATCGTCTTGAAAAGACGATTCCAAAGAGATGTCACATGGCAGGATTAGACGAAGTAATAAAAACTTAAAAGAATTCTAAATTTTTGACTTACGAATTCTTAAGACTTACGAAGTTTAGTGAAACGGGCCCCAGGTGTTCTTTTGACTGATTGATTGATTTATTGTTTGAAGTTAAGCTCGGGTGTACCAAACTGTCCGTTTTGTTCAATCAAGTACTGGGTAGAACCATTGATCTTGCGCAAGTCATCCAAATGTGTTGTTCCATGAGAAACACATGCATTCCAAGTTTCAAGTTTCTTTGACCAGTAATTCAAAAGTTATAGCCAATATTAAAGTTTGGTGACAAACAGACAACCAGACAGATCAAAAACAAAATGCCTCCCTGATCTACAAGCGGTGGCATAAAATATAAAGACAATGTTTTAAGAATACCCAATAACAGTTTTAATTTTGCAAACAACATACTGAATAATGGACTGTAATATACGACAATGTACTAAGTCCTGAGAACTGTCTATGGTTGCATCCAGTACATGCATATTGTTACACAGAATACAGACGTTACTGTTGGTTTATTGCCACATCTTGCCATGGCACACTCCCGGCAGGACTGCAAAAGTAATTCTTGAGGTATGCGCGCAGTTCTTTGCCTGGTCCGGTCAATCTTGGTCCGTTCCCTGCTGCTTGCACATCTTCGAGCACGGCTTGGTCTCGCCATGCACCCGCGATGAACTGGCCCTGCTCATCTTCCCGGTCGAGATCGGCATTCTGGATGTTGGGGTAACGAGTCCTCATGAGGTTGTGTAGGGTCATGCAGGCCATGACGGTCTTAGTAACTGTCGACGGTCTCATTCCCAGGGTTGTTAGAAGACATCTGAAGCGATTGGCAAGTATACCAAACGCATTTTCAACCACACGGCGTGCCCTGGAACACCGGTAATTGAAGATCCGCTCGTCCCGTGCCAGGTGACGATGAGGGTAGGGCTTTAACATGTATTGCCGAAGGGGGAAGGCGTCGTCTCCGACCATGTAGTAGGGTGTGTCCCGGTCGTCATTAGGCAGGGAATCCGGTTGGGGGAGTCCGATCGTTCCCTCACGAAGACCTGGCTCTAGCCGCGACCGGTTAAAGATGCCGGCATCGGAACACGACCCTGGTGACCCCACATCCACCCAGATGAACTTGTAGTTCGAGTCTACCACCGCAAGCATGACGATAGAAAAGAAGCCTTTATAGTTGTAGTAGAGTGAGCCACTCTTGGGGGGCTTCTTGATTGCGACGTGCTTCCCATCGATCGCGCCACAACAGTGGGGGAAGTTCCACCTGTCTCCGAATCCCTCGGCCACCGGGCGCCATTCATCTTCTGTCTGGGGAGTGGCCCACATCTCATCCTCGTATACGTCGTAGATGGCCTGACACACCTCGGGGATGAAAAGGGCGATGGTGTTGTGTGGGACACGAAACGCAAACGCAAGATCGTGGTACCTGCTTCCGGTCGCCAAAAACCTCAAGGTGATTGCCAGCTTCAGCCCAGGGTCCAAGGGGGTTCGATGCCTGCAACAGAAGAGGATGAAATATGATTAAACCTTAGCAAGAATATAATGTTTGGAGGGAATTTTGTTTGCAAAATACGGATTAACTTACGTTGTACTCTTGGTAATGCGGGGGCCAACTCGGTTAAGCAACTCATAGTACATCTGTGGCTCCATGCGGAGGAAGGCTTTGAAGTCGGCAGCGTGCTCGGCCTCGAGTTCCTTCATGAGAGTCTCGTACTGGCCGAAAAGGGGTCTGCGTAGGATCCACTCTCGCACCCACCAGCGTCTTTCTCTTCTGCGGGCCCTCTGTCGCTCCCTCTCGGCGGCTTCTAGTATTGCCGCCAGGACCAGGTTGTACTGGAACCTTGCTTGAGCCAGTTCGTGTTCGAGCAGTGCCATTCGAAGTCTCCTCGGTGCAGCCATAGTGATGAACTGACAATGTCAGGTAGGAAGAACGGAATAGCTCGGCACCCAAGTCCGTGTTACATCGGACGAGCATCGGCCGGTCATTGTTCAAAGCCCGTTAACAACCCGGCCGGCGATCGCACGGTGTCCTGTTACCAGCTCGGGTACCGGCCGTATTCCTTCCGATGTCCGGCCGACCTCCGGCCGACCTCCGGCCGGTAGTTGCTGCCACATCGGCAGAAAAAAACTCCCATTTTGAGACAGACTCCGTACGGTCACCGGCCGGTGTTCGGTCGGTCGCCTGAAGATGTCCGGACGGAGTCCGTTCACGTCACCGAGCTCTGCTTCCGATGAGGAGAGCTCGGTGGCACCAAAAAAATCCACCGAGCTCTACCGATGCCGGACATCGGCCGGGCTATGTGACTGGGCCATAACGGTCTAACGGCTGGTTGGAGAGAAGCTTTTGCTTTCTTGTGTTTTCATGGAAAATGAAAATTACAGGGAAAATAGGCATATATAAGGAACTGAAGTTTGGTATCTAAATAAATTACAAGTATATAGGCCTATATCAATTGTACATCAAAAACAGTTAGTAATAACATCAATAATAACATTATCATATTTAAACGAAATAATAAAAATAGATCACTCGGCTGTTAGGCCTGTTCTCTAATATTTAATTGCTTAAACGCGTATACCATTTTTCGGAAATGTATGTATCAGTTTAGTTTCTCAGGGGACAAAGTAATACACGTCCCTGATTTTACCAATTAATATATATATAGTTATATTGTGTATTTTTATTCTATATTTATCTTTTTTTATTTCTTTCATTTTATTCTTTTCTTTATTAATCACGTGTTCTTTCTTCATCTTTATCGATGAATGTATTGTTGAACATGTTCTTTTTACGACTGATCTGATATCGTAGAATAAAAAACAGATTCGTAAAACATAATACTAAGTGTTACGTTTTGAAATGACTTCCAAAGCTTATATCTTCTCCTAGGTGGCGATTACAACGGTCGACGTGGGGGCTTTCGTGGTTGAAACTAGATTCGTTTTGGAACGTTTGAGGTTAGAATGTCGAATATAGAAAGTGACAATTTATCAGTGTGAATTATTTAGATCTTGACATTACCGGTCTTGCTGAGACGCATCTGACAGGCAATGCTAATCTGGAAGTTGAGGGTTACAGGTGGTTTGGAAACAACCGACGAATTTACACGTACGAGCCAAAATCGGATCAGGTGGAAGGGATTTTTTTTCATGAGGAACATCTGGACTCTTTTGATATAAATATATTAGATGACACCATTGACCATAGGACTACTTTGGTTTAAACTAATGCATACATTTGAGTCGTTTGTCTTGTTCCCATCCCACCAGAGAACTCTTGTCGAAATGTAGATGCCCGCAACTTCTTTGACAGTTTATTATCAGATATCTATAAATATCAGAATGTAGAGAAATATAAAAAGATCCGACAGGGAAAGTACATTCAAGGTGGACAGTCAACCACAAAACACAGAAACAAACACGCAAACAAACAAACAAGAAGGCAAAAGCAATAATAAATGCAAACGACATCACAAACACAAAATGGTTGCCAATAGGGCTACCGCCTTGGAACGGTCAGTGGCAAAGTAGACCACTGGGGGTTTAAACCGGTTCTAGGGTGCACCAAACCTCACACTTACCCTACTGTCATCCCATTAAAACAGGACATTGTAAATAAAGAAATCCCCGCCATGATCTTATCTCTAACCAACAAGGCAGCATCAATAGGCAATATAAGTAAAACACAAATATGCTCGTGTAAATATAATACAAAAAAACAATAGCCTAGAAAGCCACAATGAAGGTACTCAATGACTTGGCAGAAGCCAGAGCAGTAAGAGAATAAACCATTAAGGGCACGACAAGAAAGATCATGGACAAACATCAAACGCCACCGTCCCAATGGGCTTTAGGTACGCGTCATCATAGGGTCCACAGCCTACTTATCTACTTATACTTATGAGGTGATTATAAAAGTCGTTGTGGTAATAATGTTGACGTGCTATCTGGTGTTGATAATACATGTATATGTGACCGTGATGTCGTTGATTTTAAAAGATATGCCTACAGTGACATGCAGATTAATTTTTAATTAACGTTAATTAATATGTGTATTGTTGTAATTTTGTACAGGTACCAGTATTCAAGCCTGGTTACTGAGGACATTATGTCTGTCTTCGGTTAGCACCATAAATCTAGATATGTATCTCTCTGCAAGGCTAACTCAGGCTAATGCTGATGATCATAATTTATGGGTTAGCATCCCTTATTTGGGAGATGCTCTATGAACTAGGCTAATGCTAATGCTACATGATTTATGTGTTAGCATTCCTTATTTGTAGATGCTATAAGATTGATGAGTTAGCATGCTAATATTTACGACCATGCTAACCCCTTATTTGGAAGGGACCTTATAAAAAGGGAGGGTTTTCTTTGTTCGTGGCTTTTTTCCTGGCTTTTTCTTAGAGACAAGAGATCAGTAATCATGTGAGAGAGACAATATCATTATTGCTAAAATGTTGTAAATAGTAATCATAATAGTTTCGTAGCAAGTAGAGATTAAGTAGAAATTAAAGTTATAGAAAATAGAATTGGACTCGATATTTCTTTCTACCTTTTTTGTAAATTGTAAAAGTATGCTGAACGGTCGAATCTTTATGCGCAACGATTTTACTTCCATATCTGTTAAAGGATGTTCTGTAATGGATTATTGTTTAGTTACCCATGAACACTTATCACATTTCGGTGAATTTTCAGTTATACCAACAGTTGAATTTATAAATAAGTATTGTCTCGTACGTGATATAGCTCCATTTTTGCTTTCCTGATCATTCTGTTTTTACTTGGACTGTAAAACTTCCATTCTTTGAAAATTGTAGTGATTTAGAACCCGAGGATTTGTGATAAGTTTAATGTTGAGTCTATTCCGAATGCATTTTTATATGATGGCGGTAATTTAGCGTTAGTGAACGCAGCTAATGCGTGCTTTGAATGTAGCGTCCGTACACAGTAGCATATGATGTGTTGTAGCGTCCGTACACAGTAGCATATGATGTGTTGTAGCGTCCGTACACAGTAGCATTTGATGTGTTTTGTGAGTAAAATGTTGATAGCAGCTAAGTCTTTATATACGTCTGTATCGTCATGAGTAAACATGTTTCAACCGACTGGTTCAACCTCTGTCTCCTATACTTTTGAACTTGTTTATTAATTATTTGGCTTTAACAATCAAATCAATAGGGAAAAAATGAAAGTGAAAAGATGTGTGTATTAGTAATGTAACATGATCTGGAAGTTTGTATCACCTCCAGTTTAAATGTCATATCTGCAGGATCTCACGAGAGGTTTTAGCCTCGATTGTGACCCTAGAGATATGGCATATCCACAACAGGTAGTGCAACTTCCAGAAAACTTACTCTAGTAATAATCCTTTATAGAGCGTCTCCGTGGCCGAATGATTAACGACGTAGCGTTGTAAACCTTCGCCTCTCTCCGCTGCGGTTTCGAATCCCACTGGGAGCTCGACTTGTAAGTGAGGAAGTGTCGATTCTTACGGATGGCGGGAGGTGTACAGTATTGGTTCTACCCAGGAAAAGTGGGTAGTCTATCTCCACCACAAAAAAGCGACCTCCATATATAACCTTACATGTGTTGAAGATGACGTAAAACACCATACAAACAAACAAACAAAATTATATGCCTTCATAAGAAAACTCACATCATATCATAGCACCGTATAGTACACTAGTTTGTTTACACAGGTAGGCGACGACGCCACACCTCATACAACGTATGTAGTATAGTGACACAGAAATCTATTTTTAGTAGTATTGTGATACAGATTCAGAAAACCTCTAGCGGTGATACAGGGTTTTGTATTCCATTGTAGGAAAATGAAGGTACTATGTGTAATATTGTCTGTGTGAACTAGACCATAACAGGGATTGTTTAGACAGACACAAGATCGAGTAAGTTTTCATTCATTTAATAACAACAACAGTCTCAATGGAACTATCTCAATGTATTCACTACACGCCGACTAATGCCCTTTGATTCGCCAGTGGCTTATCATCAGTGGACGGGGCCTGCTGTTACAGAGTCCATTTGCATATGTTACTATGAATATTGTGATGTTGAATTGATTGATGTATTGTAACATATCTGCAATAAAATATTATTAAACAAAGATCTGACAACATCACATTGGATGTCACGTCAGACTGACCTTACAATTAGCCAATCAGATTTCAGTCTGCAAAATCGCTCGGTATATATTGCTTCACTGCACCTGTCGCGCTTCTGTCCTTCTCTAGAGCTTCACTACGTGCACGTCGTGGAGAGGGCACTGCCGATATTCAATACCTGAGATTCTCAGGTTTGAATTGAATATCGGTTGACTGAATGTGAAGCTGTCTCCTGCGTCCCATCACAGCACACATCATCTGATGTCTCCAGATCCCTGAAGTCGGAACCGGTACGCGGGCTGATGCTGCAATGGACCTGTACTCAACCATAAACCTCTGGTCATCACATTGCAGCGGAAGCCCACATTCTACCGTGGTTTTTCACAAGCCACAGAAGACTTCAGGGTGACACAGACATCGGGCGGTGTGTGCGGCGCAGGGGTCATACTGTGATGGGTGTGGCCCTAAACAAGACCGTCACCAGAAAGAAGAGCAGAGGATGTAGGACAACTTAGCGGATGTAGGACCTCCACGCCAGCAGCCGACCACCATGCCAGACCAGTCCAGACCACTCACCGCCGCAGCGAAGACTACACAGAGCGAAAGCGACAACCACCTACATACACACAACAGAAACGACAACCACAGCAGCAGCACCAGATCAACCAACACACTCCACTAGAACAGTCCAGACTCTATTGTGCCCATAGCGCCAGGGTTCTCCTGGCGTTTTAGTTGGCGGACGGACTTTAAACCTTCGAACTACACACACACACACACACGTCGCGCTTCTGTCATACGCTTTGGAGAACTCTACGCTCGGTACTGAAAGAGACAATGTTTGTAACTTTTAGGGTCCGTGTCAGCAAGTTGAGTACGGGCTCACATACTAGTTTAACATTTTAAATAGAACAAACCCCGTCTGGATAGATATAATATAGTAATATAAGCACCGGCACAGATACCTATAAGTATGCAGGTGTTGATATATGCAGTAATAGGTGTAAATATGTGTAAATAAGAATATACACCATCATATATAAATACCAAGCTGACCAACTAGAAATCCAGTAAAACATGTCAAAGATAGAAGACAGTGTAATATAGCAGTCGATTAGAATTATTTAATTATATGTGTGTGTAAATACTATATGTAAAGGAACAAATCTCTTATAAACTCGAGATGGCAGACAAAGAGGTACGTATACATAACCTTAACCAACAAGTACCATCTACACCTATAAGAGATTGACCAAACCATCTTGTTTCTGTAAATAAAACCATGATAAACTATTATATAAATGCATATGTACCAAGAAAGGCTATTTGCCCAAATCCAAACTGTAAATAATAATCTAAAAATGAGGCCGTTTTATAAACCAGCAAAAAGTATGGTCAATCAATAATGGGTTAGAATCTCACTAATATGTCAGTATAATGCGCCTAGATGTCTTGAAGAGGGATGCCGGACCTGCAACGCCAACCTATCTACGTTAACGCGGTCTACGGCCCAGGGGCACAAGTTGTCACAAACCTAAAGTGGGTGGCACACGTGCACATGTGCATCTTCAAGAATCATCAAACCATCAACGCATTCGAGATTCAACCTACAAGACATCACCCAGGGAAACTCCCACCGGTGAGGCTCCAAGCCTCCCCCAAGTCGATCCAAACTGACCACGTCCAGACACTAACCAAGCCTCGTTCCCCGAAGCATAAAACCCAAATTACATCAATACACACCTTTGGTAAGCAACTGCTGACCCTTGAAATTCATTAAGCCACAGATACGTAAAAAGCGGACTGCCCAATAACCCCAAAACCCCGACCATTCAAAAGGTATATGCGGTACCTTGTTGTCAGTACGAGCATACCCCTTCAATGCCACAAAACCCCAAACCAGGGGCCGTGGCCCCATAAAAGAGGGCTATGGCCACTTGGTATTAATATAAAGTACGGTACCATGCCAGGCAACAAGCAGGGAGGTATGCGTACCCCACATCGCCCCAACCAAATATATCAAGTAATGCAGTTGCGGATCCAAACACACAGTCGATCAAAAACAGCTTAAAAAACCACCAAACACACCCATAATCATAGCGCGCGAAATTAGGTTAAATTAACCGTCAGTGCTATGATTATATATTTGGCAGACAATTCACTTTGGTCGACTCTGAGGCGGAGTCTTTCAATTCAAAATTCAAAATCAAACTCTTTTTAGTCTAAACATAATGCCGAGTCAACGGGGGATTCTTCCCGGGGTAACATATGGTAGAGGGACTATAAACCTTTGAAAGAAAGGGGGAAAAAAAGAAAAAGGTCGCGCTTCTGTCATACGCTTTGGAGAACTCTACGCTCGATACTGAAAGAGACAATGTTTGTAACTTTTAGCTAATAAAACACAAATAACTGCGTTGACAAACATAACATAGAATATTCATTGAATATTTACTGAAAAAAACAAACACGATTGTTTTACGGAATTCAATAGTTGAACCCACACTAAAATTACACTCTCGTGTAACAATAACAGAACGTCGCAATATTCCTTGTCGTTACCGACAGAGCTAAGCGGGCCAGAAGTGCTTAAGTCATACTATTTAGAAAACGTAATGTCGTAATAATCTCGGTAACATATATAGATCTATTTTTCAGATACAGTTCCAAATGCGGATTTTCTTCGTATTCTTCATGTAAAACATGCCATTTAGTGCATTTCCTTGAATTTAACGTGTAATCCATAGCAATAACACACGAAGACTTTTTCCGGATACCTATCTATGTATGGTTGATAGAATATATGTATTCAAGTTAAAAGGCGAAGGGACTATGAACCTTAAAACTTATGTCCCTTTCCAAAAGTACGTTCATAGAGAGCTTAAGAGAAAGTGAAACTGTACCAAGACTAGCGAGTGTCCCTTTAACCCCACTACGAGACACTTTGCAATATATTATATATACAAATAGGTATACATACACACGACAATCAACCTTAGATTTAAAGCTTGACAAGTATACAAACAAATAAAAAATCTCTACCCACGTGACATACACGTTATGTTATTCGATTTATTGGATTTATCGATATGAATTCAATAGTTTGTTTTGGTTAGCTTGACTCGTTGTCAGTTCATTGGTTATTTAAAACTCACAGAGACCAGATCCTATCTATCACATGTTTAGCTTTCTGTTTGGTGTTTACATTTAACTGAACGTGTTCTTTCAGTGACTGGATGATGTCGGATGTATATCAAAACATGTAATTAAACTATACGATCATAGGAAGGAAGGGATTGTCAACCGAACGTGACCGGTATCATACTATTACTGAGCGATCAAGTAATTCATTGCAAGTAATTTAATGTCACGTTCATATAAGAACAAGGGAATACACACATATTACACACTAATTTAGGTTTTATGGAAGCATATCAAGTAGGTAATTGAATGGAACAGAGATTAAAAGAACAACATTTACTGGAAGAGAGACTGTAAGAAGACATTTACTGGAAGAGAGACTATAAGAAGACATTTTATAATCCGAGAGCAGTTGGAGAAAGAGATGAACGTGCTCAATACGTTCAGTATATAAGGAAACAAGCTGATATTCAGTGAGCAAGAAGACTACTCTCATTACAGAATGTGAAGAGTTTTAATTTGTTTCACAAGTGACCACCCGGGACAAAAACAGGATGACAATCAAGCGGCCTGCTGGGGGAAAATAATACAGTTTATATGTGGCATGTGATATACAGATAACACAGCAGCATCCGAGGTCAGGTGAAAGGAAAGGTAAAGTAGAAGCGATTCCTTATGAAAGGTACACTTGGCAATCTTGTGAAGTGTTTATCAAGCATTGAAATTAGCATCTGGATTTATCCAGTATATCATTCTGATGTTAAACCTGTTTGCATAATTAAATAAAATGTTAAAGATGAATGGCCACCCATTTTGTAGTATTATTAATTAACATATTTAACTCTTAAACATCATATGAACATTTATTGATAGTCTCGGAGAGAAACATACTTTGAAAACCGCTACTACGTAAGTTGTATGTAAATGCATGACGTAGATACTACTTTTACCACTGCGTGACTGCACGGGGAAATGAGGCAAATCTGAATTGTATAGCTGCAAAGCTATTGCCAGATACTTGATAAATACATTTACCTGTGGATTAGTTTACCTGTTCAAAGTTTTCTACGTCATCAAATAAAATCTTATTCTTGCTTTTCACCGATATTGCAATGTGTGAATTGTAAATATCTAGTTTTGTGTATTGATTTCGATTTAAATAAACATAAACATGTTCATGAAACAAAGCATGGACGGGGAACTTTAAGTTTTCTTTTTTTTCCGTCGTTTTCAAACACACGTTTACATATATTTTTTTGTAATATAATTAACAATTAATAATATTCAAAAGTTCTTATAACTAATATTAATGACTGAATAAATGCATGCTATGCAGAAAAACTTTAAAAAAAGTTTAAAACTCGGCATTATAACGCTATAATTTTGCTGAAATCACAAACATTGATGATTTTATTTACTTTAAAAAGGACACAAGCCACTCTTTAAGTTTGTATCAAACGCAATCTCATTAAAATCAAACCCTTTATCACGCTACGATACTCTACGCTACTAAGATCTGACAACACTGCCTTGGAGGTCACGTCAGGATGACCTTACAATTAGCCAGATTTCTGCCTACAAAATTGCTCGGTATAGATTGCTTCACTGCGCATGTCGCGTTTCAGTAAAACGCTGTGGAGCAGTCTACTCTCGATATTGCAGAGTATCAAAGCGTAATTAGGACATAATTTTAATGAGATTGTACAAACGTTAAGAATAAAACCTTGATTCAGTTCATTATCATTTTCACGTTAAAAACGGCATGATGCATATAATCGAGGATATGAAAAACTTGCATTTCTTATTTTTTATTATTTATTTTCTTAGTTATTTTATCAATAACGTTTCATTGTACACAGCCATTATATTAGTAATTTGAAAAAAAATGATGTTAGTTTTTTAAATACATTAGACACTATAAACAAATATGATTTGCAAATATTCATATTGCATGGAAAAACAAGCGTAACGCCGCGGTTTTGTTTTTAAATAAATATTAGGCCTATTGAGCGCCCATAAATAAAGGATAGATCAGGGTTTTCCTTATGGTCTAGGAGTCTGATTGAAAAAAATGACAAATAATGAAATTTTCTGTTTTAAAGACCAAAAAATAAATAATAAGACTGAAAATGACAACGTACTTAAAATGAAATATGTATTCTGCACAGTAATATCTGTTGTCCAGATTACGCGTCACGGTTAACTTAAATTTAAGCATTTTACGCAAAATTTCCTTCAAAATCTGTGGTGAATTTTAAATTGAGACGGTGCTAAAACCACATTTTATCATGTACTGGGTCATTTTTAAAAGTAGATTCTTCTAGAAGAAGCCTGAAAGTAGAAATAGTTTGTCAATCTTCTCTAACACATTTAGAACAGTATACAGGCGGTACGGTAGGCTACAGGAAGGGAAAGAAAAACGTCTCATTAAAACATTGCTGATTTTTTTTTCTTCAGATTGTGGTGTTTTCTTTCCGTAATTTAGAAATGTTGAACTGAAATACAAATATGATGACTATTAAATATCTCCCGAATCTCCCCTTCAATACTGGAAAGATACCACGATACTACCATAAGTTTAAATTTGTCAAAAAGATCGGTCCAGTAACATGAGTTATGACCCTTGATATAGTTAAATATATGATCGTTTGCCTCGTTAAGATGGTAGGACCTTCGTTTTTTTTCATTTCATGTAATCTTTACCAAATTTGGATAGTATTGTTCACTTCAATGAAAACTCAAATTACTCCGAAAACCAGCCAGATCTGATTAGTTGTGCCAGAGCTATGACCCTTGATGTTTTATTGAAAAAAAAAGCTATATTTTGTTTTGTTAAAGCTGTAGCTACTTTATTTTTCATAAGATCTTCACCAAACTTGTTCAGAATCTTAATAGCCCAGACCTGCCTGAAAGATTGACTCACATTCATCCCTATCTCCATATTCACGCTACTGATTATTTTATTTTATGAAGTTATCTTGCTCACTGAAGAAAGCGCGACAAATTCAAAAACTTCCTGAGTCGTACTAGAAACAGCAGAGTTATGGCCCTTGATTTATTGAAAAATGATGTATTTTTGCCTTGTTAAATACTATTATGTAGCTACCTCACTTTTCGTCTGATCTTCTCCAAACGTGTTCAGAATGTTTATAAATTTGTGTCAATAAAAGCCTGGAAATGTTTGTATGGTGGCTGATTTCTGCCATGTCGTCTTGTCGTCTTGGCGCCCGCCAAGAGGGCGCCAAGACGACGCCAAGACTACAAGACGGCAAAACGACGGATTTCACACGCCAAGACAACATTTGAAAGGCGCCAAGACAACAAATAAATGTGGCCCGCTGTCGTCTTTTCACGTGGCGACTTGTCGTCTTGGCGCTTTATTTTGTCGTTCTGTCGTCTTGTCGTCTTGGCGCCCGCCAGAACGACAAAACGAAAGGAGGACAAAAGGCTGTATGTGTCGTCTTGTCGTCTTGGCGCCTGCCAGAACGACAAAACAAGAGACGACAAAAGGCTGTATTTGTCGTCTTTTCGTTTTGTCGTTCTGGTGGGCGCCAAGACAACAAGACAGAATTAAAAAAATAAAGCACCAAGACGACAAGTCGCAACGCGAAAAGACGAGAACGGGTCACATTTATTTGTCGTCTTGGCGCCTTTCAAATGTCGTCTTGGCGTGTGAAATCCGTCGTTTGCTTATCTTGGCAGGCGCCAAGACGACATGATGACAAAATGCTGTTTAGTCGTCTTTTCGCGTGGCATCTTGTCGACAAGACGACATGGCAGAAATCAGCCACCATATGTATTTGACTTTATCACAGTCATAGAAGACATTGGGACAAATAGCATACGAAATTGCATATATGTTCGCGCGTTTAATATGTAATAGATTCAAATAATGGCCATTTGAAATTTGAGTTTGTCGTCGTCGTCGTCCGTCGTCCGTCACACTGTGCCTGTAAAATAATTGAATTGAATGTTGTTTAACGGCTCATCAACACAGTATAGGTTATTTAGAGCCGCCCCAGAGAGAGGGGAAGGATACATAGGAATCCGGGAACCTGCCCTACTCTTATTATCGAAGAGATTTCTATGGTTCTTTAACGTGCTCGGAGGACAGACCGATACACGGGACCGCCCGGTTTACGTCCCCATCCGACGGACGAGGCTAAGGTAAAGTGTCTTGCCCAAGAACACACCGACGGAACTCAGTGGCACCACGGAGGATTGTATTGGCCATTATTTGAAAAGTATTTAAACTATGTTCATGAAACTGAACACACATCTTCACCTTACCCGTCAAGATGTTGTTACCCATGACCAGTAACTCTGACTTTCATTTCGAGTTATACCCCTTTTTATACACGTTTTACCTGCAACATATCCAAGCTCATAACTGGCCATAATTGAAATGTATTTGACCTATATTCGCAAAATTCACACACATCTTCATCTTACTCTAGGAATGTCGTTGCACGCGTCCGATAACTCAGACTTTCATTTCGACAGAGTTATACCTCTTATCATAAAACTTTAACCTGCAACCCAATCTAGCTCTATTACTTGGCAAAATATTGACCTTTCGTCAAGACATTTTAAACAGTACTTCCTTATCAATTATTCAATGCATAGTTATGCCCCTTTTCATAAACATAACAATAATAAAAAAAAATCTGCTCCATAATTAACGAAGGAAGACTGGAGTCTTCAAACTTTAGAGAGATCGTCCTTGCTGAAATAAGCACATGTCATGCGACACGAGCCTTCCATGAACCACATTTCTAGTTTAATATAGTACTGATTGATAAATCAGATAAATCAGTGATGAAATTTGTGATGTAGTGAGTGCATTTGTTATGATGTTTATTGTAGGCAATATGGCGACTAGACAACTAAGAGATCTTATCAAGGAGACGCTTTTATCCATCCCATGGCAGACACAATTACAACAGACACTCCCGGCTCGGCGTGTGCCTGTTATCCTGCACGAGCCCGCGATTCTAGGCGGTTATCGCGTGCCGTATCAACCATGGAGATATTACTTCTACAGTCTGTTCCAGCTCCACAATGAGACTGTCAATGTCTGGACTCACTTGATTGGATGCTGCCTCATTCTCCACAAATTGTATGGCTACTTTCATGAGTTTGACATTTACACAGACCGGGTTTTATCCACACTTCTCATGTTTGGAATAACATGCTTAATTGGACTATTTTCGAGCGCCATTGTTCATCTGCTTCACGCGAAATCCCCGTATGTACATTATGTTGCTTTTATGCACGACTATATCGGTGCCACTTTCTGTAGTTTCGGTACAGGCATCGCGGGTTTCTATGGAACCTCAGACGCAGATACATATCATGCGCTGAACAACGTGTATTTACCGGTGCTGACGATTTCGACGTATCTAAACTTGATAAATATGTGTTTGGCGAAAATCTGGTACGGTCATGATCCTAATAATATGAACCGGAAGTACATGCTTATTTTCGGAATGGCCATGCAAGGTTTACTCGCAATGACGCCTTGGGTGCCAAGATATGTCAAGTGTTTCTATGACAACACGAGTGATATGGCCTCCGTAAACCATTTGATGCTGATAACTGTGACATTTGCTGCCCAGGCAGTGGCGTTTGCTGCTCACCAACCTGAAAAAATGTGGCCCGGAAAATTTGACATCGTCGGCCACGGCCATCAGTTGTTCCACGTGCTTATCATTATTAACCACGTGCTGCAACTGGACGCCATTTATAAGGATCACCAAAATGGCATAACCAGGCACAGTGAACCGGATCTGCTAGTGCTTCTGGGTGTAATGGGTTCGTTGTATACTGTAGCTGTAGTTACCGTCACTTTTCTTAAACGTTATATACCCGTATGCAATAAAAGTGACAAAGAGACAATAAAGTCAAAGTAGTAATTTCTGTTTTAGCTTGACAGGCCGCACCAAACGCTAGCATTTGTCCGTCTAATTCTTGTAAACACGATCACTTTAGTTAATTGGATTGTGTCAATATATAACTCGTATTCGACTGGTCTTTTTCGTGTTTTGTGCCGCTGAGCAAGTTTTATATTCGACTGGCACACTTTACTGCATGTGTTAAGTATTACTTCACACAGTATTTAAAAGACCGCGTTATCCCCGTTAAGTACTATTGGTCCACCATCTTTAAAAAAAGATAAAAAAAAATCGATGGGAAACGGTCAAGTGAAAGTTTTAACCAAATGCATATTTTAGGTATGAGCAATGTCAACCATATTATATGACAGTAATTCAACACGATTGATGTGAACATAATATCAGAAAGAATACTTATATGGCAGAAACTGTACCCTTTATATCTGAAAAGTTTGATACAATTTCACTCAAAGTTGTTTTTGTCTATTTTTGTCTTTTATGTGCAATAAATTGGTCCATAGAATCGTAGTCCCTTTATCCAGCGAAGGCAGACGAGATATCATTTCTAAATAAAATAATCCATTTTATCACATCATCCAAATTTCGAAGTTCTATGGACCAATTTATTTCATATTTAAAAAAAAAAAGAAAAAAAAAGAAAAAAAGAACAGTAAGTTGCTCAAGGAAAAAGGCCAGTCGGATACGCTTAATTACTTCGACGGAGTTATTGCCCTTGCTTATAATTATTCAGCTAGTCTACGCAGTGAACGCAAACGGGTTGAGATTTTTTACCAAATTTACAATTGCAATAAGATCTTGCATGAGTCTGCCAATGGTCAAAATGATCTACGCATTTGTTACAGAGTTATTGCCCTTTATTATAACATATTTGCACTATTTGACAATTGATTTGATTTGATAATGTCGAAATCAGCCTTGTTTAGCAGCAGTAAACTGGTTTGGATTTTCACCAAACTTGATTTGAAGCTGTATCAGGTATATATATATTCAGGTTTGTATTATTTTCAAGGTCAATCTGATTTGTCAAGGATGCAGTTGTTGAGTCACGTCCATAAATCCTAAACTTCTGTAAAATATTGAGACCAAGCTTGATGTGTTTCAGAGACAGACTGGGTTGTTTACCAAATCTGGTTCCGTATGGACAATATCAAGGGGCCTCAAAGATCATGTCATGCCGGGTGGTGATTTTATGATTTGTTCGGACCGTATTTCCTGACCCACATTTAAGATAACTGACTTAAAGGGGTTGATGCACTATTTTCAAACACAGTTTATTTTAAAGGGCTCGGAAAAACTTGAAAAAAGCTGAAAGAATTATCGAAATGCCATGAAAAATAAAGGAGATATGACCTATTGAAAATGTGCAAAGAACATAAATGGAGGCGGCCATCTTTGAACGATGACGTCATCGCGCCGTTTTACCATATATGGCATATTGACAAAATGTATTTTAAAGCAAAGAAAACCACTGCAAATTGATTTAAAATAAATATAAAGATGTAAAATGCATACATTTTAGTATTATTTTTCATTTGCAGTGATTTTCATTGCTTTAAAAGACATTTTATCAATATGCCATATATGGTAAAACGGCGCGATGACGTCATCGTTCAAAGATGGCCGCCTCCATTTATGTTCTTTGCAAATTTTGAATAGGTCATATCTCCTTTATTTTTCATGGCATTTTGATAATTCTTTCAGCTTTTTTCAATTTTTTCAGAGCCCTTTAAGATAAGCTGTGTTTGAAAATAGTGCATCAACCCCTTTAAAGTGTATGCATGACGGTGTGTCGAGCACCAAACTTGAGTGCACGTGTTCATTGAAATGGAAATTATTTTTCGAAGACAAAAACTGATTATTTTAGAACACATTTTTTTGTCACAAATTTAACCAGATGTACATATATCCTTGACATTTCAATGTCAACGTCAGTAGAAATGATTGTCAAATATATATTACTGTTCACATTTTATCAGTAATTTATCACTTTGGCAACTTTTATGTTTTTGTTTGAAATATCTGGAATTTATTAATTTGACATATTTCATATAGTTCGTTTAAAATGTATGTACTTTTAATATTGTTTTATCCTTTTGACATATTTCATACAGTTCGATTAAAATATATGTTATTTTTTTTATTTATCATTTTGACGTCTAGTTGTTTTAGTTTTCATTGCTTTAGTGTTGCTGCTGATGCCGTCATGCGACGCTGTGATTCTGCTACACTAGTTGACACTTCTGTTTTTAATCGTGCAATTTTCATTAAATTCCTATTTTAATTTGTCAATATTTTATTTTGTGTTAGAGTCGATTAATTCTTATGTGAGCTCTGCGTAATGTTGTACCGCTGTACGTCTGAAATTTTCATTTATTTTGGCCTTTGGCATTATGAATATGCCCTCTTTGGGTTCGGGTCATAAAACGTAATTCAATTCAAATTTAATGTGTCCTAGTCTGAAAGCTAAGTGTATTTCTATAAATCATAAATTATGGAGCGCGTTTATTCACACAGAGCATTCAGATATATGTTCATTTACCGTTTATGCTAATGGTATCGAAAGTGTTTATTTGTTTACTACGCAACTTGCTTATTATAGTTCTATCTACAGTATGCCATATTGCAAGTGAAATACAGATCCATCGGACTGAGTTTAGTTGTATGTTTACCAATATAAACATCCCTACCATCCCCCATCCCAAACCCACAACCCCAATAAGTTTGTATCGGGAAATTTTAGAACAAAATATAATAAATTCTAGACCTATTGTTTTGCAATGTGTTCGTAGCAACATCTGACATGCAAAAAAACACACACAAAATGAAAATACATTAAAACTCGAAAATTATGTCAAGTCAGACTTTTTTTAGCCAGAAGAGTGCAGCATACTGGTATCCGTGTTTGCACATATCTACGCTTATTTGATGCACCATATCGATTCAGCGACAAACTACAACTGAAAAATGGAACTTGACGTAATTTTCGAGTTTTTTTTAGAAACATTCAAAAACGGCTGAGAATCGCAAGAAAATGATTATTATTTCGGCGAGATTAAACATTTGTGATAATGATACTTTAGGTTTAATGAAAAAGGATAGTGTGATTTATGGCGTTTAGAATCACGTTAACTGTACAACTTAGAATGTTCTATCTTACTTCCCTTTCTATATAGGGTGTGGGTATATGGTACCACACCCTGTGGCTAAAATATCAAAATGGCGAACAGAACAACACCAACAACGTGACCTGACACCACTAATGATACAGAGGTGCTGCTGACAGACTGGTAAACAATCGAAACACCGCTTACTGTGTACGTTTTTTATGTAATACTTGACTTTTAGGTAAGCTGTTTAGCGCTATATGAGATTTTTGAAAAGTGCTGATTAGCACAGTTAAACGCTATACTGTAACCTTGTGGGTAACGTAATAGTGGTGTGCATTTTGAATGTTTTACGGCGGAGTGATATCTATGTCATAGTATAAACTTACACCAGAATGCTGCTGAGCAAACTAAACTGTTTATTCACTAAATTATCGCATTAAATATCTTTCGTTTGTTTAAGTTAAAGCTTTCATATAAAGCCGAGTCGGGAAAAACATATCTAGATATAATGTCACCACGTAATGTTTCAGTTTCACTGTTCGTTTTTCAAGATTCTTGCAATATGCACAGACGTTGACCAAAATGGAAACCTTCTAGATACATTCGAGATACGCTTCAAAGAAGTGATCGAGATGTTGCGAAAGGATAAACGTATGACGTCAGTAGACATCGGGTGACGTCATTAAAATGTCAACCGATGTGTTTTACAATTAATCAGAAGGTGAGTGAACAATTCAATTATTTCGTTATTTTCTGTCACAAAATCTTGGCAAATCATGTTGTTGCCTGTAACCCTGCAATTATGAGTGTGATTTCGGGGCCCAGTAGACTATACTGCGTGCCTGATACCAGTCTATACCGATTCAAAATCAAAAAGTTTGCAATGTTATTAGGCCGATTGCCTTAGTCTATAGACTGCTTTACTGCTTATGTACCGTTTAAACGCTGTGCAGTGATAAAATCTCCATCTGCAGGGGTGGATCCAGGATTTCAGCATTTTTTGGGGTGGGGGTGGTGGGTGGTGGGGTGAGGGAGTGGGGGGGAGGGCGTAAGATTTTGGTCAATATTCGGGTCCGTTTCTAGCCTCATAAAACGGTTGCGGTATTGCATTAATAGGATAAGAAAGTCTGTTTTCAAATAAAAGTACTTA
The DNA here is from genome assembly GCA_037043455.1 of Cyrtodaria siliqua. Lineage (NCBI taxonomy): Eukaryota > Metazoa > Mollusca > Bivalvia > Adapedonta > Hiatellidae > Cyrtodaria > Cyrtodaria siliqua. The sequence continues at coordinate 275,653 of JAWPHD010001171.1, forward strand.
CAATGTGTTAATTAAACCATTCATTAGCCATTATGCGTCGAGCGATCGAAGCGAGCGAGATTTTTTTTATAGTGAGGGCGTGCATCGAAATTGTTTGATGGGGGGCGTAAGATTTTGGTCAATTTTCGGGTCCGTTTCTAGCCTCATAAAACGGTTGCGGTAGTGCATTGATAGGGTAAAAAAGTCCGTTTTCAAATAAATGGACTTAACAATGTGTTAATTAAACCAGTCATCAGCCATTACGCGTCGAGCGATCGAAGCGAGCGAGAACTTTTTTTATACTGAGGGCGTGCATCGAAATTGTTTGATGGGGGGCGTAAGATTTTGGTCAATTTTCGGGTCCGTTTCTAGCCTCATAAAACGGTTGCGGTAGTGCATTGATAGGGTAAAAAAGTCCGTTTTCAAATAAAAGGATTTAACAATGTGTTAATTAAAGCACTCATTAGCCATTATGCGTCGAGCGAGCGAAGCGAGCGAAAATATTTGTTATACTGAGGGCGTGCATCGAAATTGTTTGATGTGGGGCGTAAGATTTTGGTTAATTTTCGTGTCCGTTTCTAGCCTCATAAAACAGTTGCGGTAGTGCGTTGATAGGGTAAAAAAGTCCGTTTTCGAATAAAAGGATTTAACAATGTGTTAATTAAACCGCTCATTAGCCATTATGCGTCGTGCGAGCGAAGCGAACGAGAAATTGTTTTATACTGAGTGCGTGCATCGAAATTGTTTGATGGGTAGCGTAAGATTTTGGTCAATTTTCGGGTCCGTTTCTAGCCTCATAAAACGGTTGCGGTAGTGCATTGATAGGGTAAAAAAGTCCGTTTTCAAATAAAAGGATTTAACAATGTGTTAATTAAACCACTCATTATCCATTATGCCCCGTTAGAACCCCCCCCCCCCCCCCCACCCCACCCCCACTCGGCACCTCTTACATGCACTTTACTATCACTTTCAAAACGGCACCTCTTACATGCACTTTACTATCACTTTCAAAACCTTCAAGTTGATAAATAAAATCATCATACAACCATGCATGCGAATGGTTTTTAGCTCTCACAAACAAGTCAATGAAGTCATTTCAGCCAGAAAAACAGGCCTTAGTTAAATACTCAAAAATGCCTTTTATCACAAAAAAGTTAGGGATTATACAGTTGGGAACAACGCTAGTACTTATATCAAAGAACTAGTCATTATGAAGGGCATTTTCAAATATATATATATATATGAACATGCCCTAGATCTACCAAAACACTTTATACATGTATATGTATGTATGCATGTGTCCCTCAATTGTTTTACTTTTTAGACTTGTCGAACAATAAATGGTGTTAATTTGTTTGTTGGCCTAATTGGTAAACCCTATCAAAAAGGTATTTTGACTTCAAAATATCATGCTATTTTTCTCAGCCAAGTTTCAAACCTAAGGTATTTTATTTACCACGAAAAATGTCAAATTCAATGGTATTAATTTATATTGTCAAAAGTATTCATATGCTGAAAACCAAATGGCTGAAACAAGCCTCCTTATATTAAACGTCCGCTTCCCTCAGTGTGATTCTTACACTAAAATGTATTCATCACTGCCTCAAATTAACCGCGGTGATATGTCAGGGGTGTGGGTATATTTAAAGATTTAAGCGATCGGTTTAACGCTTCTGTGATTGAGTAATGCATTGGTGATAGGTACATAAACACCCACATTTTTGGATACTATACTACTACTACAAGTAATAGGTGATGTGCAAATTTCACTGTATGTAATTATGAAAAGTTAGCCGGATTATACATGGTATTTGACATTGACAAGAGCATCTACATATACATATACATATAAGTGCATATTTGGTCATGTTCGCGTTAAAGCAGGACATTAACTATTTGATTTTGAGCGAGTGATTTCCGAGTGCTTTGCAAATAACATCAACAACTGGATACATCAGTGGATATATAATACAATAACATTCTTCCGCCCAGGGGCTTTACTCATTACGACAAACTAGGTTGGTATATTTACGTTTAGTCATATTAAAGGGAAATACGACAAACTTGAAGTTCGTATCAAGCATTAAATTACCACTTCAGTTTATTTCAGTAAGTACCATTTTGACTTTTAAACATGTGTGCATCTATACAATTAGCAGTTATATATATATAATAGGCTAATTTGCGAAAAAAAGTTGCTTTCAACTATGAAAATAAATATTTGATATTCATATTTGATAATGCGAAAGTATGTAGAAAAGCTATTAAATGGGATGTTGCGAGTTTAAAAACAATCAAAAAAATTGCGAAGTGTCGCTTTAAAGTAACAAACGGTAGTGTCTATTCCTAGAAGAACTCGCGACATGACGCCACAGTTATTCTACATGATCTGAATATTTATAGTTCAGGGGCGGATACACGATTTTAGACGAGAGACTCAACATATTTTAGATTTTAGGGTGGGAGTGGGCCACTTTTTAAGCAGTTGTTAACATAGAAACACACACGCTTTTTCGCATGAACAGATTTGACAAACAAAAACAACAACAAAAAATGTTCATATGTATTTTCTTAGATACAAAACTACCACCACCCCCACCCATCCCAGATCCACCCCTGGTGGTGGCATGTTCTTTATTGGTGAATAGAATGCATCGTTGATATAAAACATTGTAAAATAGTTAAAACCAAACAAATAACTGAATAATATCGAAGTTTCGACAGATTGCACTCAGCTAAAACTGACTTTTTTTGGCATAAAATCAAGGTACACACGTTTCAAGATTGTCGTATGTCACTTTGTCGTAAATCTGAAAGAGAATCACTTGCATTTAACATTACAATATACTTTGAAACAAAATACTTAACATCAAAACGTAGCTTATTCTAGAACCAATGATATAGTGTTTGCAAAACAACTAAACTGTGGCGATGAAAAAAAGTAATCCAAATGGTAGGTATTTAGTGAAATCCGATGAAAAGCTTATACGCGATTCGTTTAAGAAAAAAGAAAAGAATTTAAATGTGTATGCACTGCTGTTGCTGTTTTTAAATAGGTTTAATGAGTAAATGCACAAATATAACTTTTGAATCTGTGTTTTTTTCAAAGCGTTGTATACCTTCTCGACTCTCACCGCTGCGGAATCGAATCCCACTGGGAGCTCGACTTGTAAGGGAGGAAGTGTCGATTCTTACGGAAGGCGGGAGCTGTACAGAACTGGAGCATTCACCCAACACAAAATTCGTCATGTAAAACCTCACATGTGTTGAAAATGATGTAACACACAAACAAACACACCTTTAGTACTGTATACACGATTAACCTGTTACCTGTTAGCGGTAGGCTATACACTCCTACAATGTTCAAAGATAAAACATATTTTTAAAAAGCTATGCGGTACAAGGCTACATACCGCCCAATTATCCGCGACATTATTAAAAGTACACAATCTTCATACAGGACTTTTCTATTGTCTTAAAGCTACATAATGCATGTTAAATGTCAACAGATTACAAGCGATAAACTCCGTATAATTATAGGCGTAAAAGCCACACTATGCTTTTATTTTCAACTTAAACGGAGATTATACATACTTTGTGTCGAGTATTAGTGTGTAATAGTACCGTCAAAGTTGCAATAAATCACCCGATGTCCTCCGACCAAAAGAGCCATTTTGATACTTACCCGCTGGTAAACAGGTGGTATGCGACCTCAGCATTTTTTTACATACACACGCAGCGTACATTGGATATAACGTAAAAGTACATTAGTTTCCATATGGGGCATTTAAACTATTTAAGTTTAATTATGTTCTATGAATTTCCTGAGTTATAAGGCGTCCGAACACTTCGTCATGTGTTTCATTAAGCATATATTTTAATAAGCATATTCTGCCTTTACTGAATTAAAACAATGTAAGGAAAATTATGGACATAGCGGCGTTGTCTTAAAGCTGCAAAATAAATGTGTAAAATATTTTAAAACATAATTATGGCAAATAATTGTCAGTGCTCTGTATTGTAACTATTAACTCTACTAAAAGCTTCATGTTTTCATTTTCGCATACTATGAGGTGATGCGTATAAACGTATTTTATGCGGTTCTCTGAGTGGCGGCCCAACCCAACCCTCACAACCCTATATGCTAATAGACGGATCACCATGTATTTGGTGATTGTATTAAAAAAGAACTATACTGAAAATATTGACTTATAAACATTTACAATATGCTACTGATATGTAGACTACATTCACTATATACCTACATATGTATTAAGAACAAGTGAAGCACCAACACCGGTGCGAACGCTGGATTGCGAATTCAAAATTTTAACAGAAAAATCTAAGTAAAAAGGTGGGATATTTCAGGTAAAATACATGACAGAGTTATGGTTCTTTTCATATAACATTGTGTAACGATATTGAACATGTGTGCCAAGTTTCAAAGCTTCACTTTTGAGAAATAAGGAAAAAACAAAAAACCAATTTAACCAAACGCGTAGACAGACGGATGGACAGACACATATAGACAGACGGAAATCGCCAAACTATAAGCCTGGATTTGCTACGCAATCCAGTTAAATACATAATCATATGTAATGATTAACAATAACGTAAATATGTAAATATGTTTAAAGCATCGCCTTGGTAGCTCAGTGGATAAGGCATTGCAACTGGGCGCTACAGAGTTCGCTACATAACTCTGAATCGCGTGGGTTCGCTTCCTGGTGAAGGATGCCTGGTGGAAAACTTCATCCTTCAGCTCATCCCTCTGTGAAGTTGGTATCCCAGTTTAACCTTATATGATGTGCTCTCATTTCATGTATAACTTCACCTTGTTTACGATTATATAAATAATTTACGGCCGATAGTAGTATCATGGTAAACACCTCTACACACACTTGACAAGTGACTATGCATATTGTAATAAGGTGATGTACATTCTATTCAAATAGATTTATGAGTGATGCTCGGATTCCATTGTTTTATGTGTGTGATTCTGTCTACATGTTACACTGATAACCTTCAGTTTAAAGTAGCTATCACGCCAAAAAACAGCATTACATCATATGTACACCGTTTCTAAACCTATGAGGTATACTTGTTTATTTTGATAATCTCAACTCTTTATTCACAGTACAGACGGTTTTAACCAGCCAGACCAAACTCCGAAACCGGAGCGTCGACCAACTCATAATTTATTTTACGCATATTCAATGACGGATATGTTTAGAATCCCCTAATAAATCGTTACTTTTAATCGGAACATATACATTATTATATGACCTGAACACCCGGACAGAGAGTTGATACACGGATTTGTAGTGCAATTTTGCTGTTATTTGGATGGTTAGTTTAATACAATGCAACCTTGATTTGTTTAAAACTCGCACCGTCCCGTTATTTGTTGTTGTTTTATTTTGGTGTTTTTTGTTGTTTTTTGTTTTGTTTTTACACAAATTGAATACTTGCAAAATCAGTAATAATTTATTTGAATAGTTTAAAGCAAATTGTGCATATTACTAATTGTTTATTATATTGCACCAGTAATGTGTATTAAATAAATAAGGTAGTTTAACGAAGAAAAATGAACTAAAATCTCCAATTGTATTACGTTTTTAAAATCGAGGTGATAAGTTTAATGCTTGACCGAATATTCCAGGTTGCCATTTAAGCTGCATTAGTGTAACTTTTAGATTATAAAAACACAAAATAATTACATTGACAAACATACTATCACTATTGAATATGTACCAACTAGAAACAAGATGTGTTGACTGAATTCAATAGCGGTACAAGAAAGGCACCACTTCGGGATTGAACCCAAAACCCACACTAAAATTACACTTGCAGCAGGTAAGGCGAACGCGTTCCTAGTCGGCTAAATGAGACAATACATACTGTAATGAAAATCGGTATCACTCGAGGTGTCGGACCGGTAAAAAACAGCCCATTGAACACAATGCAAACTATGCCCTGTTTGGGGCTCAGTCACACGTCCCACAACATTCGTTCACTTATATACACTTTAATCCTGTGAATCACATATCTTTGGCTCTCAAATTGTCCTATATCCAGGAAAAAAAAACGATTCAGTTTTTCAGCAGTTCATATCATTCATTCACAAAATGCGTATTTTGAATTACACACGGTCAAAGCCGCATCTCTGTGCTCATACGCGACGAAGACATAGTCCCGAAAAACACAGTAAAATACTTGTTATAGTTCTATAATAAATGGTGAAAGTAATCCCTCCTTTTTATGGAAATGGACCTGATACGTATGGGAAAACTGCCCATTTCTAGTCGATTTTGTGGTTGTATGTATAAAAAGCGTATTAATAAGTTTTACTGGATTTTCGAAATTTCGACTCTATGCTTAACACGTTTTGAGCAACTATCAATGAAAACATCTGTATTTCTTACATGTCTTGTGAACCCATCTTTTCTGGTGATTTTTGAAGTGGAACACTGCTGCATTATCCACACTTGAGTTTAAGTTGCAGCAAATCATTAATATGTGAAATTTTAACATTGGTGTCTATGGGAAAAATAATTAGTGGTTTCATATCTTTTAAAAAAAATAAATGTTTCTCTTGGTATTTATTTCAGAACAAGAATCGCGAAGGGAGAAAGAGTGTTGATCAGCTGTTCAGTTGACACATAGCACGCATACGCATAAGAAGATGGGATATAAGCAAAAAACGATCTGCTCAGAAGATGTTCCGATGGAAATGCGAAACCCCGCCATTCATTCTGGTTATCGTCTAAACAACGAACCATGGAGCTACTACATCAAAAGCTTGTTTCACGTGCATAATGAAACTGTAAATGTATGGACGCATTTGATTGGTTCATTCATAATCGCGTACCAAATTTACACATATTTCGGTTTTTACAGTTCGCATGGTTCTGAGCTACGTTGGACGGTGTTAGGGTTTGGAACTTGCTGCATCTTGACCCTATTCAACAGCGCAGTCGCGCACCTGCTGCATTCCAAATCACCGTACACCAATTACGTCATTTTTATGTACGACTACCTGGGTGTCGTCTGCTGGGGATTTGGGACCGCCTATTTGGCAGTTTACGGCGTGTCGGAAAAAAACACATATGACTGGATAGGTCAAAGTTATATTCCTTTGCAGCTTATATTCACATATTTCAATTTCATCAATATATGCATGTCAAAATTATGGTACGGACATGATCTTGGGAACTGGAAGAGGAAACTGATGATGGTGGGAGGAATATCTCTGCAAGGCCTTTGCAATTTTATACCATGGTTTCCGAGATATGTCATATGTTACTATTCTCCGGAATGCGAGTTGACTTCATTAAACCATATATCGCTGGTATGTCTTTCATTCATCGTAATGGCGATGACATTTACATTTCACCAACCCGAGAAATGTTATCCAGGCAGATTTGACATTTTGGGACAAAGCCACCAAATATTTCACATCATAGTCATAGTAACGCAATCTCTGCAATTCCGAGCTGTATATGAAGATTTTCTCACTCACGCAAACGCTCATTGCAAACCAGACGTGTACCATACCGTTTTCTATATAGCCATGCTCAATCTTGCCGGTTTTGTTACTATTATATATTTTAAGAATCATGTAAAAACAACTTTAGATGGAAATAAAAATCGAGTTTTAGGAGAAAATAATAAAAATAAATGACCTTTATTTCAAATTTTAGTTGATTTTGTTTAGACTTGTATTTGTAAAATATATGTCATTATAATTTGTGGTGTTGAAAGTACTTTTATTTTATAACGAATCCAGGGTCGAGATTCGTATGTTCGCATAAAAAAAATGATGGTCATCAGTTTGGTTATAAGGAAACAAGACTGACCTACATTTGACGGAATAAACAATGCATCTGTGTTTGCAACCAGCCACATTTGAGGGTCTCCCAGGGGGTTCGGGGAACAAGGGAACATGGCCTTTAATTTTGGGGGAAAAGGGAACATTGTCTGTTATTGGTAATATTTTTGGGGAACAAGAGAACATTGGAAAAAATAGTTTTGAGGAACAAAGTAAAATATTTTGGGGAACAAAGGAACACTGTGTCATATTTTCAGGGAACAAGGGAACATGGAACCCCTCCCTGGGAGTGGCCTCACATTTCCACCATCCATACAAACGCATACCCCATCCTGCACTCACACACACCCACCTAACTCAGCCACTGGACAACCAATGACTGATTTTTCTGTACTAAAATAGAACAGTATCAGGAAGTGACCAATAACGAGTCTATAAGTAAAACTATCGGTTATATAAAACGAAACAAAACAAACATTCCAATTCGGCATCATCATTGTTGCTCTTATTCCTGCGTATCGGGTATATCGGTTGCTTTCTGATCTGAAGGGTATACCGCACCCCCCACCCACCCCCACCCACCCCACCCACACAGCCACCCAGCCACCCAGCCACCACCACAACCACACACTCAAACACACACACACACACACACACACACACACACATCCATTTGGGAAAACAATGACTGACATTGTTTTAACGGGAGTGAGATTCAATTCGAAAACTCGAAGGTTTGTCAGTATTATTTGTGTAGGAACCACTTTCACATTTAATTTATTTTTCTCATTTCTATACCCCGAAAACTTCGTTTTGTTAACTAGATTTTACACATTACAAACTCTTACCCAACATGAAAACAAAATAGATAACATGGTCATTGTGTGTTCAGGTTATAATAACGTAAATGCCTATGCCCATGCCCCTTCAATAGTAAAGAGAGAATGTTGACAACCTGTTAAAATCTCAAACCTTGTTAGAATTCTGGAAAACTGAATATCTTCTAAGAAACATTTGTTTAGCATACTAACACCGGGTCAAAGTTCAACGTTATGTTTACCCCTTGCAATTGCATACCCTGTCTAATTTCACTTCTAAAATTGATATCAAAAGTGTCAAAACATTATGAGCTTCATTTTCAAATATCAATAACATGTCCAAAAAATAAAAAATAACAGGAAACTGCACTAAAAACGTTTTTAAAGAAGAAAAAAAAGATTAGCACTCTTAAATACAGAACTACTTTGGAAATGCACCAGGCGAGCATGTCTGATTGATTTAGTGGTATTAAACCTTCAACTTTTGAGCAGAGTATCTTACCGAAAATAAAATCGAAATCAATACATTTGCTATATAGGCTGGTCGTTGCAAGTCGTCAAATAATAAGATCAAGGTGACGCTGCATATGCCGGAATTCCTTTTCAAATAAAGTTGGATACAGTTTCGCAAGACTAGGCATATACAATCAATGGTTGGTTCCGCCGATATACCAACATATTTAAAGCACACATTGGCTTGCAAGTTAGCAATCTCCACGCAGAGTTATCGTTCCTTGCACTCACATATTAGGCCTTGAGCCAGGACCCAACATTTTCGATATTGTTACCAACTCAAGGGACAAATTCTACCAACACTTTTTGAAAAGAGCAATGTATATAGATTACATTTTTCCATGATAGCAGTCTGGAACAGGTAGCTTATATAAAAAAATCGAACATTAATAGGTTATCATTGTAGCGCTTTCATATAAGTTTTTGAGTTTATTTTTGAATGTCATGCTTGTGTGAATAATTATTGATATACTTTTCGAAGATGCACTTAAGTTTACAATTCATTGAGTTACATAAAGCGTAAATAAGCTCTTTTTTAGCACTGAATTCAGTTTAAAATCTCTATTTTGCTTCAAATAAGAAGTCAATTTACCCCACCCACTATTGACACATTTTTATGCATTTAGTTTAGTTAATATTTTTTTTTACAATATACGTGTAAACTTGTAAGAATCAGTAATTTACAACCTTTCTACATGATTTAAATAATATTATAATATGAATAATGGATTGTTATGATATATTGTTGAAATTAAGTACTAAGCAATGTTCATTGCATTGCACATATGTGTTCATAAGTAAGCCTGATAAGTTGAGACACATGCCAAACTGGAAGTATAAGCCTTCCTCAAAGTAACTGCAACATAAATAGTATTAACATGTTCTGATATATACATATATTGCACAGACAACACATAGTCCAAAGGATTCTAGATAAAGGAAATGTGCGGTTTAACGTGTTTTTTTTTAACAAAAGTCTTTTTTTAGGTGTATGCGTCATCGCAATACTTATTATGATTACACATTTGGATTATGTATTACACATAAATACATGAATTAAACATTGCATATTGCAACGCAAAATCTTAAAGTTATTTTAATACTTTTTAATTACAATTTATGCATATTTTAAGGAGTTTTACACCTGAATTACCCCACCCATATACAACACAATGAAGAATTCTGCATATGACATGTAAAAATAGTAGTATATGCATTTTCACGAACCATTTTTGTGTTATTGTAAAAAGAATCGACGAAGATGAATTAATTTGGGGTTTTACGGCGCACCAACACAAACATGTTATATGGCGCCAACAGGAATGAACATTCGACCCGGATCACTCTTCATTAACATCTAGATAAAAATTTGCAGAATGTGCCTTGAACCTTCTTACCTGCAGAACTGCAGTGTTGCTGCAAATTCTCTAATAAACACTCCATTTTTTGCTGGAGCTACGATCACTGCCACCACTGAAGTAGCACCTGAAACAATACAGGTTTCATGATGAAAATAATGAACAAAAATGACAAAATTAACATGAATTCGGGGAAATTTTACCCCTATGCCTGGATATGCAGAGGTCATATTCTTGCCCGGGAACCACACGGCGTCGACGAAGAAATATCTTTAGGGTGATACCCAGATCACTATACTAACTACTTACCATGGCAACTATTTGTTAGTATTGATGCAGTTGTTACAATATCACCTGCTTTGGATATGTATCTAAACAGATATGTATCTAAACATAGGTTGTGATGTTCTCCGTACTTGATTTAGAGTATGGAATTAACCTAGGATAGTAGCATTAACCCTACGTTTGCACATGCACGTGCAAGTGGAATGATTATTACCTCAAAAAGCAGGTGTATTGAAGAGAGAGAGGGAGTGTATGTGTGTGTGTGGGTGTGTGGGTGCTTTGAGGGGTTGGGGATATATATATTATATAGGCATTTAGGAACCTGCCCTACTGACGAATAGACACTTATGTTTCTTTAACATGATGGGAGAAAAAAACAAGCGATACACGGGATCGCCTGGTTTACGTCCTCCATCCGAGGGACGAGGGTAAAAGTGTCTTGACCAAGAATACACCGACAAAATTCACTGGCTCCGGTGAGGCTTGAACCAGGGTCCTCTGAATTTAAAGTCCCCCGTGCTATCCACTGCATCAACAGGATGTATGCGCTCAAACAGGATGACTGCATTAAAGTACATACAACTAAAATGTTAATCCGTCATAAATGTTATATCCAAGAAGCTGGGTTCACACCGGTCTCTCTTATCTAGCACGTTAGCACCAAGTTCATGTATGTCGAGTTGCAACTTATATATGCCCAGCCCATTGCTGTTTTGATAAACTTGGCAATTAATGCATTGGGATAAAACAGGACAATTAAGAATACTCATTACATATTATCTGATTTAAATAATATAACTTAATATGACAATATAACATACATATAAGATATAAAAAAAACAAAAACGCTTCCAGATAAGAATCGGTACACAGAACATGGAGATAGATTACATTTAGTGATCACGGTTAGTTTACTGATGTTTACTCTAAAAGCTATATCCGACATACAGGTACTAATGCAAGTAGCTATCCCGCAAACAACAGCCACATTTTACAACATATGTACATCGTTTCTAAACCTACTGACCACCAGGTATATATATAACTTACATCGTTTGAGAATCAAAACTCTATAGATACAATATAAAAAGCTTTAACCAGCCAGACAAAAATAACAAAAATGGATAATTCGTTTTACACTTATTCAATTACGGATATTACAAAAACCCATGAATAAACATATACTTTTAAGCGACACATATGCATTATTATATGTGATGAACTGTTTTTGTTGAGTAATTTTGTCGTAATTTGGCGGGTTATTATACAATTTGTATAACAAACAGCTAAAGATCAACAGTTAAACCGTAAAATGCCTTTTCTTTTTCTTTCTTTTTTTTTTTTTGCAATTTGTCGAAAATGCAGTGGTCTACTTTGTGATTTTAGTTCGTGTTTATAGGCAGGTCATTTTAGCCTTAAATATAGCCAAAGGTAAAAGAAATTGGCACAGAAATTATTTTTACTGATCCTGGTTCGAAACAATATACAAAAAAATATATCCAAAGTCCTCATCTCAAATCACGTGCTAAATATGATTTTTTGGGGTAAAAAGTCAAAAAAGTGAAGAAAATCACTATTTTCTGGAATACATTTATATCCATTCAGAATATTAGTAAAACATGTATTTATATATGAAATGTTATTGTTAATATTACATAATATTAAGTTTTAATGGAAAAAAAAGTATAATTATATATCAAAACCTGTTTTTGGGTCCAAAAACTTTATTTATTTTTTTAAAATATTTTTTTTTAATGGTTTTAGGATAAGATTAATAAAAAATAGCATAAATTCAAATAAATTGTCACTGACATTATTTTAACTGATTATGGTTCCCAAAGATATAGAAAACAATATGTCCAAAATCCTCCTCTGAAATCACATTCTAAATATGATATTTTTGGGGTAGAAAATTGTAAAAAAGAAGAAAAATCGCTGATTTTAGGAATACACCAAGTATGAAATCAAAATCTTTTTTTCTTGTGATCAATTTCCGTACTAACTAAATAATACTTGTTCAAGTAGTTTCTGCATACATATATATAATTATGTTAGGATTGTTGAGTCCAGGAACACTTCATGTGTAATCAGTAGACTTCAAAATATAATCTTAGTTGTCATAGACATAGAAGGTTAGGTATGTTGATTTATCAGTTTGTATTTTACATATAGCCAACGGAACTCACTTTAATCACTGTCTATTTCGGGTCATGCCGAATTCTCACAACTTACTCCTCTAGACCAACTACATGCTGTACTGCAATCTAATCCCATTTTCTTACAACTACAGCTGGTCGTTTTGCATCCTGTTTTGCATGAGCATCTTATCACCTTCAGAAGGAATTCCGAGGCAGGTGATTTGTCCATTTTAAGCAGCTTCATGGAGTTATCTTGTATTTCTCAGCCTCATTCAATCGGTATTAACCCATCTTCATTTCCTTTTCAGTCCTGTATTTGATAAAATACCCGTAGACTATGATACTTTGCAACCCCTGATGAAAGGGGTAACATTTTGGGGTCTACAAAACGTGTGCTTTTGGCAACCTTTCGGCGAATTTATGAACACGTAGTTTGTCCAGTCCTTCTCGCGAATTACTCTTATATAGACACAGTAATGCAGTCTCTCCAGATGCAATAAGAGAATAGCGAATCCAGTTTGTCTTCTGGGAGTGATTCTTGCCGCAGAAACAAGCCGTTGAAATAATAGTTGCGAGTCTACCTTGACAATGTCATAGCCTATTTCCATACCAGCCGTATCCGACATTGTTTTTACTTGATCTTTTTGCTTGAAAGCAAAATCCATAACAGTGCTTCCAGCCATTTTGTCTAGAATCTTGATCCCAACAGCTTTCGCATCATCTACATTGACAGAACCATCAGAAACAACTCCACTTGATATACTTTTTAGCTCAGGATCCTTATTAAAGGGGTTTCTTTCACTGAGATATTCTATTAGAATGTTTGTGTCTTTCTGGTCTCTCTGTTGCCGTGCGTTTGAATATATTTATGCTTTTCACTGATGATGAATTCTGTTCCTGATACTTGTTGCATAGCTTCGTTGATTTCTGAGCAAGCGGGGCGAGAAAGTTCCCACAGCATCGTCTGTGTTTGTCATTCCCCTTCCTCGTGTTAGCCCACCAGTTGTTTTCAAACTTCTCATGAGCATTTGTTCTATGACTAAATCAGTCAAGAGTCCTGCCCAAAATCGATTGCTTTGTCTTAGTACATGATACCCCTCCATAAAGTACCTGTACACATCAGGACTACTTGTTTCTAATGCTAGCGTGTTTGCAAGGTATACGTGTGCCGACCGCATATAAGTTGTGGTCAGATGCTGTGAAACAGAGTAACATATCGTAACAGATCGTTCTGCCTTAAAAAATCATATCAACCATCTCCAAGTATTGAAGCCGCAATCTTGATGTGCGACTTTGTTTTAAGTTACTACGTTGCGTATCTACTCTCTCTTTTATGCGCTCTACTACAGCAGATGAACATGCAGATTCAACATCTTACTCACCTGCAAGAACCTGATCAAACACAGTCAATGCACACTCGATATCATTGTCAATGCCTATTCATTCATGTCTATATGTTTCTTCCGCAAACAATTCTGCTGTCTCGATTAGGTGATTTTCCGTCCAACATTACATGTCTCATCATTTTCAGAACCACCTTTGAACTCGGCTCCGTCATTTGTTTCGTCACCTTCAATTTCACCACTCGGTTTGTTCTTACGTATGTCAATATTAAAGACTTCGGCGGCCATTAACGAATGCAGGGCCATATCTAAAAGGTTTTGGCCTCTAACTGCTCGTGATATGGCTTTGCCTGTTAGCATGTGCATAACAGCATTATCCGCATATATTGTTTCTAGCAGTTAACCCCGAGTCTGTCATTATATGACCAATACAGCCTAGGAAACTCATTTCCATGTGCAGTCCTCCAATGCAATGTTGAGTAGACACAGGTTTCATCACTCGGGCTAATATGTGTTGCTTCACATTTATAACAACAATCTTAATTAAGCAGCACACAGATCTGTTACTACATTTAAAATTATGTTTTATCATATACATACTTGTCATCTATGTAACTATAACAAGCTCCATCAAGTGTGTATCAGTTCACTGAATTGGTGTTAACCTCAGTACCAAAACATGTGTTGTCAAAAAGAGCGGCAAACTTTTAAGGAATGGTACTCTATCAAATCAAACACATTTTAATTAAGGGAGATTATCTGAAATATTTTACCTACAAATCTACTGTTATGACCAATCTAAAACATTAAGTGAGATCAAACAAGTAGATCTATTATAAAAAGTTGGATATCTTACTTAATTTAACATTAATACGTAAATATCATTATAAAATTATGTTCCCAAAAATCGTTTATTTTTTTCAATTTTTCTTAAACTTTCAACCTCAAAATAAGAACACTTCCAACTTGAGTTGTGAATTGTATTTTAGATATCTGATAGAGAACAACATAACTAGTAAAATACAAAAACAAAAATATGATATTTACACACAGATTTAATTTAAGTATTTTATCTCCAAAAATCGGTGATTTTATCACTTTTTTCACCATTTTATCCCAAAATTGAGAGTCTGTCTATTTATTTGGTCAAATTGATCATACATTCTGATTGTATTGTCTATTACAAGCATTATTTACAATATAACTGTATTTTCTATTGTTTAATTATATATTTTTTTAATTATTCCCAAAAAAGGTGATTGTTTCATTATTTTACATCTTTTTGCCCCAAAATAACATATTTAGCACGTGATTTGAGATGAGGACTTTGGATATATTTTTTTCCATAATTTTTGGAACCAGAATCAGTTAAAACCGTTTCTGTGCCAATTTTTTTTACCTAAAAGTGTATTTTTACTGCTCTATTATTCAATATGCGATTTGTAACATGGTTAAGTCTTCATAGTGTAGTACCTTATCAAAAGTCACATTCTCTATATATTTCAGTTCGCTTAAAACTTTTGAAGCGATTTTATGAAAAGTGTACAACTTCAAACCAAAACAAGAGACCCACTCGCCTTGTCTCAAAGTGCTCTCATGTTTTAAGAAACAACAACAATTTCTTCATATAAATCTGTAAAACTGTGACCCCCGTAGTGGCCATATTTGACCCCATTGTCGCCATTTGAATAAACTAGGTAGAGGATCATAAGCTTATGGTACATGCGAACTATTATTTGGCTTTTGAAGTATCAGAGAAGCTGTTTGAATATGTTTTCCTATATAATTCAATGTTATAGTGTGACCCCCGGGACAGGGCCAAATTTGATTCCAGGCTTGATTCAAGGGACACCATTTAAATTATTTGGTACAGGACAATAATCTTAAGCGACATGTAGCTTATTACACCTCTAGCTCTTGTAGTTTCAGAGAAGATGTTTATAGACGTTCATACATAACTCTATGTAAATATGTGACTCCACGGGACCGGGCGACATTTGACCATAAGATCACCATTTTAACAAAATAAATTGGTAGAGATCGATACTCTTATGCTACATGCATCGTATTAGACCTCTAGCTCTTGTAGTATCAGAAAAAGAATATGTTTATGGACTTTCCTATATAACTCTTTGTAAAACTTTAACCCAAGAATCGGGCCATAGTTGGACACAGAGTCACGATTTGAACAAAAGTGACCCCTGGGGCGGAGCCAGATATGATCCAGGGTCAACATTTTAACAAACTTGCTAAGGGATCATAAGCTAATGCTTCATGCATAATGTGGGACTTCTAGCTCTTACAGTTTTAGAGAAAATCATTTATTTTTTAAAGATTTCTTATATAACTGTATGAAAAAATGTTACCCCCGGTGCTGGGCCATATTTGACCCTGGGGTCACCATTTTATAAATACTTGGTAGAGGACCCTACATGTATAATACATGCAAAATATTAGACCTGTAGCTCTTCTAGTTTCAGCGAAAACGATTTTTTTTTAAAGAAACAAGAGTTTTGCTTAAAAGGGGGAGATAACTCTTATAACAGGAATCAGGTACCCTGTTCACACTGCTATCATGGATTTTTTGTTTCTCTACAAGGTGCTCAATAACATGGTACTAGTAAGAATTTGTCCCTTGAAATGGTAACAAAAAATGTGTATGGCTCACGGTCTATATGAGGAACGAGTGTACTCTGGGTAGAGATTGGCAAGTTAGTCTTTCCTCTGTTCCTATTCTTTTGGTTTTGTTCCAGCGAGAGCAGAGCAAAGGTAAGGGAAGTAATCCATGAAATATACTACTTCAGGGTGAAGATGCATATGCCGGTTTGATAACGACGGAATTCCTTTTCAAATAAAGTTATTCTAGCTGAAGCTGTGGATGCAGTTTCGCAAGAATGGGCATATTGGTTCCGCCGATATATCTTTAAGCACATATTGGCTTACATTAGTTGTTCCTGTTCCTTTGGTTTTGTTCGAACGAGAGCAAAGTTAAGGGAAGTAATCCTTTAAATATACTACTTGTCATACAATTAAGATTTATCGAACCGGGAGTACTCAGAAATCCTAGCATTCTATACATACACCGGCTACGTCACAACTGACGAAAGGCGTCAGAAGCGCAGCACAATGGAAATTCTAGTGCCTGCGAATGTGAGTATGTAGTACACGCAACAGGCCTTTCTTGGCAGATTGTTGATATCAATTAAAAAAAGTTTGTATGTTTTTTAGATCACCTGAGCCGAAGGCTCAATGTGATCTATTTTTTTTAGATCACCTGAGCCGAAGGCTCAAGGTGATCTATTGGGATCATTCTTCGTCCGTCGTCCGTCGTCGTCGTCGTTAACTTTTGCTTCAAACGATTTCTCCTCAGAAACCGCTTGACCACTTTTGACCAAACTTCACGTGGATGATCCACAGTTAAGTGTTTTTAGATTTGTTAAAATTAGGTCTGCATCCATATATGGTCGAAACCTTAAAAAAAATTCTTCTCAAGAACCGCTGGACAGATTTTAACAGTTTTTCTTTTAAAATGATCGCCAACGCATTGACTGTCAAGTTTATTCAAATGAAGTTCCCGGGGTAAAATAAAAAATTACCGGGTAAAATAAAAAATTACCTTGCACTGGGGGTCCAAAGTTTGTATATTGGGATTTTGCATGTTTTTCATAGACTTATATAGGAAAAAACTTTAAAAAACCTTCTTCTCTGAAACCATAAGGCACAGAGCTTTCATGTATTACAGGTAGCATCAGCTTATGGTTCTCTACTTAGTTTGTTCAAATGGTGACTTTGGGGTTAAATTTGGCCCCGACCCGGGGGTCACAGTTTTGCATAGACTTATATAGGAAAACAATTAAACAAAAAAATCTCTGAAACTACAAGAGCCAAGAGGTTTAATATTTTGCATTTACTATAAGATTATGGTCCTTTACCAAGTTTGTTAAAATGGTGACTCTGGGTCACATTTTGCCCCGTCCCAGGGGTCACATGTTTTACATAGACTTGTATAGAAAACAACTTAAAACAATCTTTTTCTCTGAAACTGCAAGAGCCAGAGGTTTAATATTTTGCATTTGCTATAAGCTTATGGTCCTCCACCAAATTTGTTCAAATGGTGACCTTGGGGTCAAAATTGGCCTCGTCCCGGGCGTCACAGTTTTACATAGATTTATATAGTAAAATCATTCAAAAATCTTCTTCTCTGAAACTACAAGAGCCAGAGGTTTAATATTTTGCATTTACTATGAGCTTATGGTCCTTTACCAAGTTTATTCAAATGGTGACCATGGGGTCACATTTGGCCCCGTCCCGGGCGTCACAGTTTTACATAGATTTATATAGTAAAAACATTTAAAAAATCTTTCTGTCTGAAACTACAAGAGCCAGAGGTTTAATATTTTGCATTTACTATGAGCTTATGGTCCTTTATCAGGTTTATTTAAATGGTGACCATGGGGTTACATTTGGCCCTGCCCCAGGGGTCAAATGTTTACATAGACTTGTATAGGAAAAAACTTAAAGAATCTCCTTCTCTGAAACTACAAGGCACACAGTTCTCATATATTACATGTAGCCCTGGGGTAACATTTGGCCATGCCCCAGGGGTAACACTCTAGCACCTTCATTTTGTATTTGATCTTTACCATGTATTTATATCAATGTTGTTAACACAACAGAGGCCACATTTTTTGAACAATCTTAACCAAACTTGCTCAGATTGTATATGACTGAGATTCGAAGAAGTTCAATAATGGGCCAGTACTCAGGTAATCGATATAGGGCCATATTGGCCCTCTTGTTGTAATATCCTGTAGTTTGCCCCGTTCACACGATATGGCCTTCATTTTTCATCCGATCTTTACCAGACTTATCCAGATAGTTGATATGAATGAAAGCTCGGACATGTTCGAAAACCAACCAGTTATGGCCCTTGATTTTCTTAATTATGCTGTAGTTTGCTTCGTTAAGACGATATTGCCTTAATTTTTCATCTGATCGTTATCAAATGGTTTACTAGTATATCAAAGAAAGCTCGAATCAGTTTGAAAACCGGCCAGATCAGAACAGTTACATCGGAGTTTTGTCCCTTGATTTAGTTAAAGGTGTACCGAAAGTAAAACAAATCCCATTGAGTCCTGTACAGTATTTTCCAGGCTTTCTATATTGCCATTTTTCAAACTGAGATTCACTTACATATTCTTAGTGATATGACCTTCCTCTCTAGAAAACTGATGAGAAAAGTAGGGGTCATGTTGCATTTAAGGAAATAAAATTATGATCTTTTGATAGTTGTTGATACCGTGAACAAATTGCATTCATTTGGCACCTCTTACATGTATTCTGCTTTCACTAACACTTTCAAGTTGATAAACAACATCATCATACAGTCATGCAATCTCACAAACAAGTCAATAAAGTCATTTCAGCCAGAAAAATACGCCTTAAATACTCAAAAATTCCTTTTATCACAAAAAAAAATGTTAGGGATTATATAGTTGTGAACTTCTTTCGACATAGTGATTGGCAACCTGTATGCCTAACTATTGTTGTAATTGTCTCGCCTTTTGAAAAAATGCGAGACTATAGGTGCCGCTAATGTTGGCGGGCTCGAGGTCACTTAAATACACGTACCGTCACCAAATTTTAACATAAATATTGACGGTACATGTATTTTACTGACCTTGACTCCGACCAACGGTCAGTTGCAGGGCTGGAAGTTATTGGCATTAAGACAAGCAATGACCAGGAGGTTATATATGAAATTTGAACATTCTACTCCCAAGGACAAGAAAGTTATAAAACAATATGTCAGCGTTACAATTTTGGTTAACATTTTGGTTAACATTTTTGTTAATTTCCGTTAACATTTCGGTTAACATTTCGGTTAACATTTCGGTTAAAGTTCTTATAACTTATTTCTCCTTTGGAGTAGAGTGTTCACATTTCATGTATAACTGCACTGGTTATAGTTCTTCTTATTCCAGTAACTATCAGTCTCCAACTGACCCTGTGTCAAGGTCAGTTTCCTCTTAAATGCATCTACCGTCTCCAAAAAAAAAGTGTTAAAGTGCGTTAAATTATTATAACTTTGTTGTTCTTTGGAGTAGAGTGTTCAAATTTCATATATAACCTCACTGGTCATTGTTCTTCTTATTTCAGCGACTTCCAGCCCTCCATCTGACCCTTGGTCAAGGTCAGGGTCACTTTAATAAATGTATATTCTCCATATTTCATATTGTTTTCGCAGCACTGCAGCAATGTACAGTGTTCAAAATCTCATATATAAACTCACTGGACATTGTTCTTGTCCAGCCAAGCGACTTCCAGCCCTCCAACTGACCCTTGGTCAAGGTCAGAGTCACTTTAATAAATGTATATTCTCCAAATTTCACATTGTTTTCTCAGCACTGCAGCAATGTAAAGTGTTCAAAATCTCATATATAAACTCACTGGACATTGTTCTTGTCCAGCCATAAACTCATTATTCTTGTCCAGCCATAATCTGAATAGCTTTCTTCTCTTTTAAATGCAGACACATTCCAATTTTCATGTGAGTTTTGTAAGGTTTGACAGGAACTTAATTGCATTATTTCTTTTATTTAGCTACTGCAACAAGCTGGGTCATTTGATACTCCAGCAAAAGTTTATCAAAAGTGTCTATCTTTGGAAGGTTAACTTTTTACTTTAATTCCTTTCAGTGTAACATATATATGGTTGTAAATATTCTGGATAAAAATATGTTTAAACAAATAACAAATCTTTTTCTTATTGACTCATTTATTCAAAAAATATATTACAAATTCCCTTAAATACTGTCTTGATAGCATTTGCCATGGTGATTAGACTGTTAAATATAATTGCCATTCTAACAGACTGCCAGATAATGAACTTCGATAAAAGCAACAGTTATTATTTATGGAAGTTTAAGAATTAATAACAATTGAGTAAAAATGCCTCTTTCATAACAGTATAGAACAGTATTACATTAATTATATGTATGACATTTTCCCTGATAAGTGATAATTGAAGCAATTACAGTATACAGCCACCAATCACTGGGGCTTAACTTATTGTTTGCAGCTGGGTAATTTGATACTCCAGTAAAGTTTATCTGTATTATAAATTCTCTTAAAGGTACACATGAAATCTGAACGTTTTAAAATCACAAGGTCACACTAGTTATTCTGTACAACTTGTATTTGTTCAATCATTAATATTAATTACACTAAAATAAATATGAAGTAAATTATTTTACATCTAATTAACTGTTGATAATAATGCACTTTAATAATGTATCTTTAACTTATGGTAAAATAAGTGAGAAACATTGAAAACTTAATTTATTTATATGCAAGTAGGTTTAAAGTGAATATGATACTGGATATATAAATCGAAACAATAATTGCAATGCTTCATAAACACTTCAAGATTGCCATATGTCCCTTTAAGATAATGAAATGAATGAATGTATACAGTTTGCCATTACCATTGTAACATACTCCAGCAACAGAATTACATTAATTTTAATATGAGTTGACATTTCTTGATAAAACATGATACATGCAGATAAATTAACATGTCAGTTCCTGAAACAATACAAGTTGGCAAATTACTTCAATTTTACATCAAGTCCAATGTGTAGTTTCTGCAGATAGCTATCAGGTATTAAAGGGAACTCGTTTATTGGCATAACATATACATGTTTATTGCCTTGAACTAGGCGGGTTACAAAACGTACAGAGAAGAAACATAATACATATATACATTCACTCTTTACACTACATCAAAAAAAGAATTTATAGTTATTAGTTTTCAATATTCAGTATTCAATTAAGGCAAATTAATTAAATGTAGTATTTACAGAATTCCTCAACTTATATAGTAAATATATTTTCAGGTGTTATTCATTATTTTGTATTAATAATATTTTACATAATAAAGTATAAAATTATCAATTTAAGGGTGAAGTAGTTCATAAATATAGATGGAACATTAACAGGTTCCTATAATACACTGTAACACAAATTATAATTTAAAACAATCTTTAAGTCCATAGGGTACCGGCATGCACTTTGCATAATGTTCATTATAGACTTTGACTAATCAATTAAGGTAATGGTGTTGTCACATTCAGTTTTAAATGTTTGACTCCTGATAATAATGCAGGACCTTTATAAATGATGAACTTTGTCTTGTTTCTGCTTTTGCGAATGCTACCGTACGATAAACTGACAGTCTTGCTTGACTATAAACCCTTGATTTTGTTACCCGATATCAACAAACGGGTGGGGTCATGATTAGAGATGGTAGGGGAAGGCCATGATAGACAACATCCCTGCAGGCCCGTTACATCCGAACCACCGCATTGCGCAATAGGTTCATTTCTGCACCAGAATTAAGGAATAACTTCAGAGCTGCCACGGCAATCGGAACTACCTCAAACATTTTATTTATTTTTTTCCCAAAAAATTATTTCCGATGATCTACGGAAATGAGCGAGTTTGCACGATTGCCCAATTGTCAATGTCAACCATGCGAAACAGACTGAAAAGTGCGGGATTGAAGTCGCGGCGTCCTTTCAAAGGAGTTTGTCTCACGAGAGCACACAAGCGTCTCAGGAACTAGTGGGCACACCAATCTGTCAATGGAGATACACCATGTTCTCCGATGAATCGCGGTTCTGTGTACGCTTCACAGATGGGAGATTGGCGGCGAATTCCAAGGGAGACAATCCGCCGATTGATATCAAGTATAACACGGAGATGTCGTGCATGCATGGATGCACATGGTGCATGGACCAGATATTGACATTCCATCGGACTTATCCTCCCGCAACTCCATTTGTATCTATATGCGATATGAGTAAATTTGGAGCTCCCTTAAAGGGACACTGTCCGTAAGTAAGCAGATATTGAGCATAACCAAATAACTGTCTGACTTTTATTCATTGAAATGTATATATGAAAACATGAGGATAGACCCTAAGAAGTATGTAGGAATACATTCGTGAGTTTGAAAAAAAAAAAGTTTTAATTATTAAATGTAAATAAAGTGGGACCCACAATATTTACCGTTTATGCGTTCACGTGACTTCCATAGCGCACTAGGTTTTTACCATAGTATGTATTGCGTAATATGTATAGCCCGCTAAGCTCAGTCGGGAGCGAGTTCCAACAACTTTACGCTCACGCACACTTATTTTTACTGCGAGTATGGGCTACGAGTTCAAACCCAAGAAGTGGATTTGCTTTTTTTTGTACCGCGATTGAATTCCGTTAAACAATCTTGCTTTTAATTAGTAAATATTGAATAATGTTTAGTGTATAATGTTTGCGAACATAATAATGGGGTGTTTTATAAGCTAAAAGTAACGGACATTGTCCCTTTAATTAAATATTGTTCCCAGTATAGATGTGTATCTCTCTACTGGGCTCATTCGCAACATCCCGAACAATGCCTCGCAGCATGACCCGAATGTAATACGCAGGTTTCTATATTGGAAACGTCATACTAGCGTGACGCGCGTCAGATTCCCGATAAACTGAATTTGCATTCAAAATCAAAGTTATCTTCAACATTTTGCAATGTCATTTAGCCTGTTGATCCATCTGCAGTTTATTTACCTCAAAGTAGTGATAAAACCTACATCTGTATTGTAAATAACAAACATGCAACGCAAATCTTACATCAACACGTGTGGCAAGCGGCCATACTGTTTATGAAGCAACAGCTTAGCAACAGTGCACTATTTTCTGTACCGTTGCCTTCCGGCTAACAAAATGTTAAGATTTTGAACATACCGAAACGCCGTGATACACAAGAGGCGGGATCCCGAAGAAAGACGGGATTGGCGGAGCGTTCACGATTGTACTGGGCTAAGTCAGGCTAATGCTAATGATCATAATTTATGGGTTAGCATCCTTTATTTGGGAGATGCTCTATGAACTAGGCTAATGCTAATGCTATATGCTTTATGTGTTAGCATTCCTTATTTGTAGATGCTATAAGACTGTTGAGCATGCTAATAATTACGATAATGCTAACCCCTTATTTGGAAGGGACCTTATAAAAAGGGAGGGTTTTCTTTGTTCAGGGCTTTTTCCTGGCTTTTTCCTGGATACAAGAGATCAGTAATCATGTGAGAGAGATAATATCATTATTATTAAAATGTTGTAAATATTAATTTGTCATAATAGTAGTTTCGTAGCAAAAAAAAGATAAAAATATCGGACAGGGACAGCAGCATTCAAGGACGACAGTCAACCACAAAACACAAAAACAAACACGCAAACAGACAAACGAGAAGGCAAAAGCAATAAAAAATGCAAACGACATCACAAACACAAAAGAGTTAACAATAGGGCTACCGCCTTGGAACGGTCAATGGCAACAACACTCCCTAAGAACTCCGTTACAACGTAAAGTATGTCTCAACGAAGTCATGATACAAAATCACAAGGACATATACGTTCGTGTTACAGTATATCTCCATGTGATCTGCCCATGGTTGTGAAAATACTACATTTGTATCAATTTCGTGAGGATTAATTGAATAATTTGAGGTAACAAGTTTTGATTTTGTTATCTTATTCTAAACATTTCATGAACATATTCCTTAAGACTGTGTAAATCATTAGCAGTAAGGTTGAAAGTGAAACCGAAAATAGAAATGTGTAAACGTAACTTTTCGCAGTAATTTTCGATTTACAAGAGAAGAGTATTGGATGTTAATACTTGCTACTGCTAGGTATTAGTTAGGCATCTTGTATATTTTAAACAGAACGATTTATCTATCAATTTACCAAGATATTATATTAATATACACCTTTTGTGAATTATGTTACAAACATTACACGTAATGTTACAGTATCATAACAGAAAAAGAATAAATGTTACAGTATATCTCTGACAGCGTTACAGTGTATCAACGACGGATTTGATGGAGTTCTCGTTCCAGGAAGAAGAGAGTATTTACGTGGGTGCCATATATTTGAGTGTGGATATGGTACTTGACGACAACAAGAACGAGCATGAACTATCAACGCTCACGCCCGTCCTCGTCAGCACTCCAGTAAAGACACCAGCCCTAATGGAGGGACTTCCCTGTACAGCTCTTACCTTTATATAAAGCCAGAGCTCCTGATCCAGCTGTCGAGAGACTTGGACCTGGTCCAAGCACTGGAAATGGGCACAAAAGGATTTACACACTGCTTCTTGGGGAAATGTGTATATACACTCTCGTTCAGTCCATAAGCGTCAAAAGTAACATGCAGTAAGTGCAAGAAAACTTTTCAGCACACTGCGACCTGAGGGAGCATACTAGATTGATTCACGAAGGTGTGAAATTATTGTGTGAAATTGGCAGTATATTATGGTTTAACAGCAGGCATACCCTGTGCAGGCATCGTAAGATGGAACACTCCGAGCATGGAAAATGTGTGGATAAAACATCTTTGAACAATTATATTACATGGGACATGTAAATAAGCATGTCCGGTCAAAATAATACGTCAGCAGTATATATATCTGCAATAAAGCGTTTGGCTACATAACAAGTCTATCGAGGCACATGGGCACGTTACACCGCCCGAAAAACCTTACTTTGATGTTTGTGGGACCTTTTTCAATAGCAAGATTATATTGTCGGACCACATGATGTGAAAGCTAACATAATCGTTAAGAGACTGTAACATTTTGCCTGACTTTCCGTCGATGAGAGTTTGTAACGTTTAAAGGTTATTTCGTTGGGAGTTTGTAACACCCTCGTGACGATACTGTAACATCGTAAAACATAAAATAACTACTTTTTGATTATATCTGAAGATTACTATTCATTCTGTGAGACTTAATATATATTCTATTTTACACAACAGTAAATTCGTACCACTACAGCTCAGGAAGAAAAAAAAGATCGTTTAATGATTATTATGAAACGATTTAGAACATGCTGTAATTTCCAATATTATTCTCCGTGAAAACATGTAACAAGCTTAAAAATACAACAATTGCAACATCTGGTTAAAGATAATACATAATGTAAGTAAACACCATTTTAGACCTCCGATCCCTCGCAAAAATTACAAAAATGTCATGTTTTCACAACACATGAAGAGATATTGTAACACGAACGTACATATATTGTAACAGATGTCGTTGTGATTTTGTATCATGACTTCGTTGAGACATGCTTTACGTTGTAACGGAGTTCCTAAGGAGTGAACAAAGGCCACTGGGGGGTTAAACCGGTTCTAGGGTGCACCAAACCTCACACTTACCCTACTGTCATCCCATTAAAACAGGACAGTGAAAATAAAGAAATCCCCGCCATGATCTAATCCCTAACCAACAAGGCAGCATCAATAGGCAATAGAAATAAAACACAAATATGCTCTTGTAAATATAATACAAAAAAAACAATAGCCTAGAAAGCCACAATGAAGGTACTCAATGACTTAGCAGAAGCCACAGCAACAAGAGAATAAACCATTAAGGGCACGACAGGAAAGATCATAGACAAACATCAAACGCCACCGTCCTAATGGGCTTTAGGTAGGCGTCATCATAGGGTCCACAGCCTGTCCGGTCATCGTACAATTAAAGAGGAAAGCATAGTGACACACTGTAAAAGGGTCCACCACCAAGCATGCAGTACGTTGCAAAATGATAGGGTCATAACCTCTTTTGATAAACTTTTTAACAAGTTTAACAAAGATAGTATGAAAGTGATCATGACCAAGAATCTTACGAAGTTTATAAATCACATCACGATAGAAGTCAGGTTGTGATAGTCCTTGTCGAAGAAGAGTCCTTAAATTACTTTTATATTTGGAAAGAAGATCAGGGTTACGATAATAACATTTTGCAAAGGTTTTACAAAGTTTATGGTAACGGTAACACTGATTGAGTAGCCTTTTAGTTATACAAAGATTACGAACATTAAAGTCCTCAACTCGAGTACAAGCTCTTGAAAAACGAATAAGTTGAGACACATTTACCTTATAAGAAGTTGCTCGGGGAACATCCCCATCCAAGTGGGGGTAATTAACAATATCAAAATTAAAATCATCTCTCTTGTCATAGATTTTGCTAATTATTTCACCATTTTCAATCGAGAGATCTAAATCAAGAAAAGAAGCGTTATTATCAGATATATTAGCTTTATTAAGCTGAAGTTCTTTAGGATAAATATTATCAACCATAGTTGGAAAGAAAGGATTGTCAATGTTCAGTATGTCATCCAGATACCGAGAGGTGTCGATAAAAGCTTCAATAACATCTGCCTGGGTATCTGGTGAAAGACTCAACATGAAATCCCTTTCATTGCAAAATACAAAACAAATCTGCGACAAGTGGTGCACAGTTCGTACCCATAGGGATACCAACAATTTGTCTTTAAACGGTGGTACCATACCTGACGAAAATATTATCTAATAGGAAGATGAGTGCTTCACAAACTTCATAGCAGTCCACATAGTATACTTGTCTAAACTGCAGTAGTAAAAAACGCTTTAATATTATTACATGCCCAAAATGTAGTATTTCCTCTAGCGAATGTTTTTTGAATAAGAGAAATAAGTTTGTCTTTAATAAGACGATATGGTAAGGTTGTATATAGCGTAGAGTTTTCATAAGATTTATCACAATATAGTTTAACGTGATCTTTAACGGCAGTAATACAAGAAGTTAAAAGTTTGGAGATGTTTGTTGTGGTACAGACACTAGAATTAGAAATAAAGCGAGCCTTATACGGATTTTTAAGTAATTTGGGAATCCAGTGCATGGTATGCAGTTTATTTTGCTTATCGTTTACACCAGCCTTGAAAGTAGTGCACCGAGTGATATGTGCGGAAACAACATCATCCTCAGTAGAATTAACTGGAGTATACGAATTGTTGCTGCCGAGTTCCAGAGATAAACATTGACGTAATGTAGGCGTCAAACAATAATTACATTATTAGCTGCTTTATCTGCAGGAACTAAAACAAATTTGCTATTAAATTCCTGAATTCCCGATTTTAAATTACGGAAGGAAAACCTAGGTCTCGGAGGTAGTAAAGTGGTAGTAACATTATAAAAGTTAATACGTGTATCTATAATTTTAAGAATTGACTTTTTCCAAGTAGAAAGAGAGTTTGGGTCCGCATGTTCTGAGTTTAAGTAGAAAGTTATGGAAAATAGAATTGGACTCTATATTTCTTTCTACCTAATGGGTAAGACATTATTAAACTGGTGGCAGCGGCGCGATCAAAACTTCAATTCTGAGGAGGTAATTATTTAGCAAAACTTTGCTGGTACATTTCAAACAGATATTTGGAAACAAAATTTGGACACAAAATTTAAGAAAATTTCAAAATGGGACCTAAACGCCAAAATGAAAAGGATTCTAGTACATATTCTGTGACAGATGACCATAATGCTGAAAAAAGACAAACTGAAAATGAACTGGAACAATCGAGGGAAAACTGCAAATTGTTGAACGTGAGAAGTATTCAAATTATAGATCGCTTAAGGTCAAATTAAGAAGAATCGGTCCATCAAAGAGATGACGTTGTTAGAACTTACCAAGAACAGATAAATGACACCAATCTTGAAAAAAATAGGCAAATAAGGGAGTTAGAATGTGAGAGAAATACATTGCGTGACACAGTTTCGTCAAGAAATGGGATGGCATCTGAGCGGCCTGCAATCGTCTCTAATGATAATCGTCGGAACGGGTATGAGGTTCCATTGCCTAGACAGCTTCTTTTGGAAGGGAAAACATCATGGGAAAGCTTCATTCATCCGTTTGTAGCTATGATCACAGATTGTAGGTGGGATGACGGTGAACGGCTATTTCGTCTAACAAACAGTATCAGGGGTGAGGCAATTGAATATGCATTTCGTCAAATTTCTGGTGAAACTCTAACCAACTACCAGAAATATTGTCTGCGATGGAGGCACGTTTCAAAGAGAAGATATCCACATAGTCTTATCTGTCTGAATTGATAAGTCGCAGATTCAACAAGGAGAAAGTGCAACTCGTTGAATATGTGGCAGACATAAAAATGTCTTGTTCTAAAAAGGTATCCAACAGCTGCTAACGAAACAAGGGAGACTACCTACGTCATTTTTTGAAAGGTCTTCTGGATTCTCAAGCCGCTTTATTCATTGGAATGAAGGAACCCAAATCCATCGATCAAGCAAGAGAAATGCTTGAAACCTATTCAAGCCTTCATGAGGATGTGAAAGGTGTCAGGGTCAGAAATGGTGACTCTAAAAGTCAGCCAGAATTTGTCATTGACGCTAGATTGCAAGAATTTGGAAGGGACATAAAATGTAATGTTTCAGTGTGTCTGTTTCTGTTGGTAGTGTGCTGGTGTGTGTACCCAGGGACTATTTATCCAAATAAATTACCAGGAATATTAGGCTAGAAAAAGGGATAACTTTGGGATATTTGCAATAAATCGATTCCACTGAATTATTGAAGGAAAAGTGGATTTAAATGAAAAAGACGTTTCACACAAAATTGCGGACAGTAAAGTTAAGTGCGATCCCTCGAAATGGAGTAAAGATTTGAAAGAACTTTATTCAAGATCTTGCATAAATTTAAATGAGAAACAGAAGGGAAGTTTGAAATCTTTGTTGCAGAGATATAAGGATGTTTTCTCTGAATTACAAACTGATTTGGGTAGAACTGGAATTGTGAAGCACTTTATTGAAACTGCTGATGCAAGGCCCATGAAAGTACCACCACACAGTGTACCACATGTCTTTGCCCAACAGGAGGAGAAATTTATTCAAGAACAACTTGATGCAGGTATTATTGAAGAAAATAGCAGCCCTTGGTCAGCGCCACTGTGTTTTGTAAGAAAAAGGTGACACTGATTGAATTAGAGTGTGTGTGGACTATATGCGCTTGAATGAAGTGACGAATAAATGTGCCTATCCAATTCCAAGGGTAGATCAATGTCTTGATCTATGGGTGGCCTATATCAATGTACACCTAAGCCAAAGAGACCAACGGGAAGCCACCCTACTTTCCAGCGTTGCATGGAACTCGTTTTTAGAGGTCTACGGCCGTTTCCAAAGGTCCATTATCATACTCTTTTTTTCAGTGGAAAACTTTAATAATATATATGGACGATATCTGTTGATTTGGCACAACATTTGAAGAAGCACTTGAAAGACTTAATGACATTTTAGGTAGATTGCAAAATGTGGGACACACAAAGCTAGCAAATGTAACCTGTTTCAAACACAGATTAACAATCTGGGACATACGATTGATTCAAATGAAATTAAACCCACAAATGAAAAAGTGAAAGCTGTACAAGAATGGCCAGTGCCAAAACACTCGACAGACTTAACTGCTCCATTAAATCGCTTGACGGAGGCCAGTCGAGTGTTTTACTGGGGAGAAGAGCAACATAATGCGTTTTTGGACTTAAAATCTGCTCTTACAGGCGATGAAGTGATGGCATACCAACAAGAGGAGGGACTATATATTGTGGATACGGATTGCTCGAACTTTGCTATAGGTGGTTGCTTAAGTCATATACAGTGGAGTGAAGAAGCAAAGGATTACGCTGAGAGACCAATAATGTTTGCAAGTAAATCATTAGATAAATGTCAACGTAGATATTGTGCAACATGAAAGGGACTTTTAGCGGTTATTACGTTCATAACGCAGTTTAGACAGTACCTACTTGGAAAGCAATTTGTCTTAAGGAAGGTCTGTTCAAGTTTAAGTTGGCTTATGTCATTTAAATCTCCCACAGATCAAATGGCAAGGTTGCTCGAGGTTCTGTCACAGTACAACTTCAAGATCGAACATCAAAGTGGCAGGAAGCATATTAATGTTGACGGTTTATCGAGGATTCTATGTGACACAGATGAATGTCAGTGTTACGACGGGAAGACAATTCTGGAGGAATTACCGTGTAATGGGTGTACAACGTGCTTAAAAAGGCACAAAGCCTGTCAGACTTTGCGCAATTTGACGATGTTGTTCCCTTGTTTGAAAAATATAGTTTGCAGAGGTCTGAACACTTGGACAAGTCGTCAGTTGCAAGGATTTCCAGAGTGAAGTTACGTTCAGGTGAATTCTGGACCTGACTCCTTATTTTGCAACTTGTTGTAAAAGCTTGGGATTGCAGTGTGTCATTGTACAATGGATTACTCAGAATCAGAGAATTTAGTCGCCGCGGCATGAGCCGACTGCGTATCCGACGGTGTTCTGAAGGTAATGGATTATTATATGACAGCAATTTAATTTCTCGTGAAAGTAACGTTAATTGGCAGAATAGAAATGGCATAAATTCTGACAAAGTTGATGGCTCATTGTCCGAATATGCAGCACCTCGAACATCACAGTCGTCAGGCAGCCTAAACGATTTCTGTACAGTTAACTATTCACCAGAAAGAATGACAAAACTTCAGCACCAATATCCTGATATTGCTCCTCCTGGTGTTAAATGGCTCAAGTCGGACAGTTAACGACCCCCAAGGGATATAATTGCAGTTTATTCCCCAGCAGTGCGAAATATGCGGTTGCATTGGGACTTTTTGAAATATTTTTAATTTAAAAGATACATTATGAGGATAAAGAGGAATAAGGTCAGTTAATTGTTCCTCGAGTTTTGAGAAAAGACGTGTTAGTCTCAACACATGACTCAAATACTGGTGCATATTTAGGCATAGACAAATGCTATTCGAAGCTTAGACAGAAATTCTACTGGTGTAAATAGAGGGACAATCTGAAACGTCATATCAAAGCTTGTGAAAGGTGTATAAAACGTCCTGCACAAACACCTAGACCTCCATTAACAGAATATACGGTTGGACATCCAATGGACAGAATCAACACAGACATAATGGGGCCATTACCAACAACTGAAAATGGAAATAAATACTGTCTTGTGGTCATTGATAATTTCACTAAATGGGCTGAAGTGTATGCAATAAAAGACCAACTTGCGAGTACAGTAGCTACTAAAACAGTTTATGAATTTCTTTCACGGTTTGGAATGTGTCTTGACATTCATTCAGATCAAGGAACAAATTATCAATCCAATATTTTCAAAGAAGTATGTAGACTGCTACAAATCAGTCAGACTCGAACTTCAGGTTACAGGCCTATGGCCAATGGCACATCGGTGAGATTCAACCAAGTTCTTCAAAATATGATAAAAACATATGTGAACTCGAATCAAACAAACTGGGATGAACAGTTTAACTTAATAACACCTGCCTATCGTAGTTGTGTACATACCAGACAGGATTTACCCCAAACGTGGAAATATCTTTTGAATGTATACCCAAGGAAACCAAGTGCGAAAGTACCGTCCAGTATGTAATCCAAATGGAAGATAAATTGTGCAAAATGTTTGACATTGCAAGGCAGGCTTTGGGGAAAAAACGCAAAACGGCAGAAATGACACCAGAATAAGTGCTAACAAATACAAATTGGGAGATTTAGTCTTGTGTTTAGACAAATCTAGAACTAAAGGGCATTGTAAGACAATTGATCTAAAAAAATATGGCAGGGACCTTACATTGTTCACAGGAAAATTAGTGACCTTTTGTTGGAGATAAAAAAGGGACCATCTTCAAAAGCAAAGGATAAGAAAGGGACCAACTTCAAAAGCAAATGTTGTGCACCATGATAGACTAAAACCATATCATTGGAACAGCTTGCCAGACTGGTCCATGAAGCATTAACATGTCAAGTCACCGTTAGCAGCCCTTTGAGTTCCAAACACCTAAAGATGGAAACTAACAGTAAATTTGAGGCACGCATAAGTCAGAGACAGAGAGTTCAACATAAACCATTGCAATTTTGACCACACAAACTTATTTTTTTATTTTTTTTTTATTTTTCTAAAGTATCCATTACATATACAAACAGAGCACATACATCTTATTTTACATATTGATAACAATTACATACATACTGCAAACAAGGTGTAATCATACTCATTTTATTCTATTTTGTTAAAGGGACACATGGCGAACATGAGTTACATTCAAGTATTAACATGAGTATCTCGGTTATTAAACCTGCCATATTCTATCTAAATGTTCAAGTATACAACTAATGCATTATCCTCAAAATTTAGTAATATGTAAAATCAATTTACATGTACCTTGAATTATTTAAACACTTAACTTTAATGACTAAAAGTATGTAGGTCATATTGAAGACCAACAGGACGCTATGAGTTTTAAACTAATTAAGATTGCCAAGTGTCCCCTTAAAATTAACTCAGCATATGTATACAGTATCTTAATCTTTAATATTTTAAATAAAGGTATAGGAAGGTAAAAACATTATTTAGCAAAATAGATTACTGTAGAGCGAACAAGGTGGTGTGCCATCATGTGGTTTATGTTTTGACATGTGTCAGTATATTTAAATATACTATTATGTATATGTTTGCATGAATTTGTTCACACGTATGCACCTTTATATACCTCATATAAACATATCTACATACACATCTACACATACACACACATATGTATGTATGTAAAAGTAATAAATTCAAATGTTCACCATTATGTTATGTATAGACACGTATCCATATATTCTCAAATATTCACCTTCTATATTATGTTTAAATATTCTACTCATTATCTGTATACATGCATCCATAATATATTCTCAAGTATATACAACTTTACACACATAAATCATTATCTACACACTCACTGTATGTATTGTTTTGTATATCCTGTTCTCAAGTATATACAACTTTGCAGATATACAGACATATGTACACACATAAATCATTATCTACACACTCACTGTATGTATTGTTTTGTATATCCTGCTACTGAGATAATAAACTCTTCAGAATATGCATGGATTACTTTTCTTTCCAGTGGGGGAGGGGTGGGGGTAACAATTATACAAAACATTTTCTGGAGCATATATATAACGACAGGAAAAAATTACAAACTTAAAAAAAAGCTAAGAAGTAGACAA
This sequence comes from Cyrtodaria siliqua, assembly GCA_037043455.1. Taxonomy (NCBI): domain Eukaryota; kingdom Metazoa; phylum Mollusca; class Bivalvia; order Adapedonta; family Hiatellidae; genus Cyrtodaria; species Cyrtodaria siliqua. Next base: position 309,884 of record JAWPHD010001171.1, read on the forward strand.
CAGTGTTTTACTATGATGATTGTTATGGTGTCCCTGAGCTTTGACATAATAAAAAAGTCTGTATCCATCTATTTTATTGTCCTATTTTACCAATGTTTATATATCGACTCCACATGGCTTCAATTTTTTGTTCTTTTACATTTTTATATGCTTTCCACTTTTCCACTTTGTATAAAGATATAATATGTTTTTTAAAGATATCTAGTAATGGGTTTTACTTTTGCATCTTTTGCTGATATATAAAAAGTTTGGCTTTCAATGATAATTTTGCTCAAAGTGATATCAAAATTATTATTTCCAAATAAGATATCTGTTTCTTCCCAAATTGTCAAAGTTATATTACATTTATTTCTAATGTATTCTGCAAGACATGAACAAAACTGTTTTACAACTTCACAATTCCAAAACAAGTGATGTATAGTTTCAGGTAAAATATTGCAAAAGCTGCACATTCTATTATCTAGAATGTTCATTTTTGTTAATAAATAGTTAGTTCCCAAAATTCTATGGTTGATTCTATGTTGTAACCAAAGTAATTTTGGATCTTTTGTTATTTTAAACGGTATTGCGTAAATTGTTTCGAAATTATAGTTAGGTACTGTTAAAACTTCGTTCTTCCATTTTATTAATGACTTTGGGTAAAAAAAAAAAATAATCAACATATCATAAATTAATCTACAGCCTTTAGTATGTTTTTGGATAAGTGATAGTATAAGAGGGCGTAATGGGTTTGGACTATTATTGGGGAAATGTGTTATGTTCAATTTACCCAAGTAGTTTCTAATAGCAGTAATAAAACATTCATATTCTAAGAAATTGGACCTTATGTCATGTCGATTATTAAATTCTCTGTAAGAGTAAAGGTTTCCATTTGTGTTTAAAAGGTCATTGATTAATAAAATTCCTTCTTCGTACCATCTTCTATAAAAAACGCTTGAACCTCCGACCTTAATATCTGGATTGTACCATAAATTAACAGCATGAAATTGCTGCCATGAAGTCGGTTTCACGTGTTCAGTAAATATTTTATAACAGGAAACTACTTCGTTCCAGAAGGGATTATGTATTCTATGTACATTTTGTTTGATAAAATCACTACCAAAATTAACTACGTCTGTGAGAATGGGGCACATTTCTTTCGCCAACTGAGTATATTTATTGAGGTTCACATTTTCTAAGTTTCGAGTTTCGAGTAGAGAAAATCGAGTTTCGAGTAGAGAATATCGAGTTTCGAGTAGACAATATCGAGTTTCGAGTGGAGAAAATCGAGTTTCGAGTAGAGAATATCGAGTTTCGAGTAGAGAAAATCGAGTTTCGAGTAGAGAATATCGAGTTTCGAGTAGAGATAATCTAAGTTTAAAAATTACCAACAGAAAACAGTCAAATATGAGCAGCAATGATGTTATCGAGGCAGCAGACATGTATCCAAGTATTTTCGTTTTTATCTTATAATCACATCTGTCTTATTAATACCTTACATAAGCCCTTGTAACAGTAACATCAAGTTTCAAAGTTTATATAAAAAAAATACAGTATATAAAAAACGATGATCCAGGACAAAAAAAAAGAAGATTTGTTTCAATGATCGTTTGGGATTGATATTTGACTCTTGATAATTAAAGGTCGAGATTTGTTCTCCGGAGAAACTACGATTCACAGAATCATTTATAATATATAATATATATATATATATATATAAGCTATCAGCATGTGGTTAAATTTCTGCTGAACATACTGATCAGATTGGTCATTTCAGTTCTGCCAGATGTTAGATACACATACATTATATATATAAGTATAGATTCCTTTAAAATTAATATTTCTGAATTAATTTACAAAGTAGCGTTCACTATTTTATTAGTCCTCTACCAGTGTATTACCAGGGGGACTATAAGTTAAATTACTCTCTGTCTGTCAGTCCCTCTGTCTGTATGTCCGCAAAAGTGGACAGTACTAACACCTCCACACATTTTTATGAAATGTGCCCGTGCAAGTTTTTCTTCCATTTTAATTTGGCCGTTTGGAGCCTTTTTTCTTGTTCTATCTTCGATGACTGCATTATGTGATTATGGATTAACGGCTTCAGGTATTTTTTATGAAATGTTCCATGTCTATTAAGGTAAACAAAACAAGAGCATCGCCAAGCGGCATATAAGCCCGTCGTTTCATTGTTGTAGACCTGATACATTGAAGGAAAATAATTCAAAGACATATAAATCAGAGCGCTATGGACCTTTATCAGATGTATTCATCGTGTCATGTTGAAGATGTGTACAGTTTTCACATTTCTAAGGATCGAGTTTCGAGTAGAGAATGTCGAGTTTCGAGCAGAGAAAATCGAGTTTCGAGTAGAGAATATCGAGTTTCGAGTAGACAATATCGAGTTTCGAGTAGAGAATATCGAGTTTCGAGTAGACAAAATCGAGTTTCGAGTAGACAATATCGAGTTTCGAGTAGAGAAAATCTAAGTTTGAAAATTACCAACAGAAAACAGTCAAATATTAGCAGCATTGGTACTATAGAGACAGCAGAGATGTATCCAAGTGTTTTCATCTTTATCTATTATCACATGTCTTATTAATAAATACCCTTACATAAGCCTTTGTAACGTTTCCAAGTTTATTTTGTAAAGTATATAAAAAATGATGACTCGTGATCTTGCTCCAGGCCAAAAAAACAACAGATTGGTTTCAATCATCGTTTGGGATTGATAATTGACTCTTGATAATTAATATCCGGAAATCTGCCCTTCTCTTACTTGCGGATATATTCATATGGATCTTTAACGTGCTCGGAAGAACCCGCTTTACTTCCACATGCGATCATTTCTCCTTGAATTTCTTCGTGAATTCTAAAATAATTTTGATCATGCAGAGCACACCTAGTGATTACCTCTAATAAGCGAGCCATTTCCCCCGCCGCTAATACCTGAGGCATGCGCATATAATCAAAGTCCGTTCAGTATTCACGAACAAATGACACTTTCCTATAACCTTTCGTTATAAACGAATAAATTGCTCTTTTTTATGAATTTAACCAAGTGCGAATCCATGGGGTGGGATTGGGGACGGAGCCGGCGCGCGCCCCACTAAAACCTGCCAAAACACTTGGGTTTGTGTAGACTTCCTATTGCGTTTGGTTCTGAAATAAAATGAATAGACGAACTTGAAAATATCACAATAAAAACATTAGTTTGCAATGTATATACAGTATTGGTGAGATATGCTCGGTTACATTTTATAAGTATAAATATCTCTTCTGTGTCTGTCTGTCTCTCTCTCTCTCTCTCTCTCTCTCTCTCTCTCTCTCTCTCTCCGCTTATATTTGACTTAATATATGAGTATGCGCTCTCTTCTTACCTCAGTATACGGTGCCGGTCTTATAACGCAATTGTGAACATTAATACGGGATACGTTGCCGTACACGCGATTGACCTTATTTGTTTCCATTAAAATACAAATTAAAAGCATACTGTGTGTCATTCAAGGCATGTCTAATGTAGATAGGGAATGACAAACTCGAAATTAGATACAAAGCTTTTGGCCAACTGAAGTGATTTCACATAACAATGTTATTGTAATTTGATTTTCTTGAAAGAAGAAATAGCCTTTTTGTTTTCTCTATTTCTAAAAGTCCTTTCAAAATTGTCGCATATTTATTGCATATATAATTATCTTAGATGTATAGGTGTTCCGTGAACGGTATCTTTTTTTTTTGCTTACGCCTGTCATTTTTGTCGTTTCCATGGGTATGATCCCATTAGGATGCGGTGATGATTCGGCCAGGATAAAATCAACGCATCAAGCGCCGCAAGGATACGGTCATCCTTGTCACCGCGAATGTGGATATGCTTTACTGCATGCTGGAACGCTTTATTAGAGCATGGGAACAATATTTACTTAAAGCTACAGAGTCTCTATATCAATCGATTTCTTCTTTGTGAGCGTGTCTTTATTTGTAACTCCATGTTCACCAGTTCATGTCGTAATCGGATATTTAAGCGAGGAAATATAGCACAGGAAATCATCATCGACCAGTGCACATCGTACCTATACACAGGTAACAGTAATTTTCACAGAAAAAAAAGTTAGCCTCTTTCGGGGCTCGAACACACGACCTTCTGATTTCATGTCCGGCGTTCTATCCACTGAACTATAACGCTACTGGAGAAAATTGTACACTAACTGCCATTTATTATGAGGCAAAATCGGCCGTTTCCAAAGGTCCATTATCATACTCTTTTTTAACATATTTGAACGCAACTCAAGATCGATCAATAAATATGTTGTCCATATTGTCGCACGTGTAAATTAAGGACTATCGGTCAGCCACCTTTGATCAAAAACATCCAAAATCGATGAGATATGGTCAAGTGAATTTTTCAACGATGTACGCATTTTAGGCACGAGCAATGTCAACCATATAAGTTACATGACAATAATTCAACACTATTGATGTGAACATAATATTAGAAAGAATACTTATATGGCAGAAATTGTGCGCTTTATATTCGAAAACTTTGGTACAGTTTTACTCAAAATTGTTTTGTTTTTTATGTGAAATAAACTGGTCCATAAAATAGTCCATTTATCCAGCGAGTGCAGACGAGACATCATTTCTGAATAAAATAAGCCATGTTAAATCCAAAATTCGAAATACATGTATTCTCTACACGAAACCCGATTTTGTCTACTCGAAACTCGATTTTCTCTACTCGAAACTCGATATTGTCTACTCGAAACTCGATTTTGTCTACTCGAAACTCGATATTCTCTACTCGAAACTCGAATTTCTCTACTTGAAACTCGATATTCTCTACTCGAAACTCGAATTTCTCTACTCGAAACTCGATTTTGTCTACTCGAAACTTGAATTTCTCTACTCGATACTCGACTTTCTGTACTCGAAACTCGAAATTTGGCATCTCTAAGACTTTGTAACAGTACACTTTGCGATGCTCTAAATGGAGATAACCGTGCCCTAAGTGGATTTGGTGTCACTAGCTACGCTGAGACACACCGAGGCATTGCATTTTATGAAGAAAAAAACGGAAAAAACACCGAGGCATTGCATCTGTACAACTTACTATGTACACCGGTAGCTGTATCAGTGTTTGAAAACGAAACAAAAAATAGACATAAAATTTAAAAAAAAATGAACATGTTATTTGTTGATAACAAACATTTAAAGTTTTCCGGAAAAATTATCACAGAGTATTGTAGGTATAGACTATAACTACAATACTCCCTAGTCAGCGGACGTATTTACCATTGCAAAGGAATTGAATTGAATTTGGTTTTAAGGCGCACCAACACATGAAAGGTTATTATATATGGCGCCTAACAGGCATGAACATGCCAGGCTCCACCTCCATGTACATCGAGATAAAATATGGAAAATGGGCCTAGAACCTTCTCACCCTGAACTGCAGAGTTGCTGAAAATTCTATCGTAGTAACTTCATTTACGCTGGAGCCACGTTTATTGTTTTTCTGCCACTGCTCTTTTGATGTGAGCGAGATGGCACCTGAAACAATGCAGGTATCATGATGAAGACCTTTAATGAACATGAACAAAAAATGATCAAATGAACATACATTTGGTGGGGGGGGGATTCTACCCCTCTGCCTACCCCTCCAAAGGGATCTGCAGTGGCCTATTGTTTGCCCCGTGACCAAACGGGGCCCCCGGGAACCACACGGGGCCCATGCAAAGGAGAATAGGATAATGTTTGTTTTCAACAAATAACATGTTCATTTTATTTTAAATTTTATATAGATCTATTTTTGTTTAGTGCCCGACACTGATACAGCTACCTGTGACTATGTACTTTACATATAAACAACCTCAATATCGATAAATAATATATTATTGATAAAAAATATCTTAAAACTGAAAAGCTTGTCTTGGATGTATATATGCCCTAAAACGCAAGAAATTGCACGTAGAAATAATAATAAATAATGATCCGGAGTTGTGTGGGTGGGTGGGCGTGGGTACATGCCACCAGATCACCACAGTAAGGGATTGGCCTCAGTTAAATTTCAGGGCTGGCTACGGGCCTGTCACACGTATTTTACACATGTGCAATGCAAACATTCTAACACACACACGTGCACACACCCACACGCCTCTCCTCGTTCCTAAATTAATGAGTTCACATGTAAACGGTTAACTTAAGAAATCAAGGGGGACAAGTACCATGATTAAACTTACTGCAGATCTATTGATTGTTTTATTCAAGCAATTAACAATTTCCCTGATACTCAACTTGTAAATAATTGAATTTCAAACGAATCAACGAACATTTGAAACTAAACGACATCCGCGTACGTTCAATGTCAATTACACGTTATAGACCGTGAGCCATACACTTTTTTGTTACCATCTCAAGGGACAAATTCTTACTAGTACCATGTTATTGAGTACCTTGTAGAGAAACAAAAAATCCATGATAGCAGTGTAAACAGGGTAGCTGATTGTTGTTATTAGAGTTATCTCCCCCTTTTAAGCAAAACTCTTGTTTCTTTAAAAAATCGTTTTCGCTGAAACTAGAAGAGCTACAGGTCTAACATTTTGCATGTATTATACATTTAGGGTCCTCTACCAAGTATTTATAAAATGGTGACCCAAGGGTCAAATATGGCCCAGCCCCGGGGGTAACATTTTTTCATACAGTTATATAGGAAATCTTTAAACATAAATAATTTTCTCTAAAACTGTAAGAGCTAGAGGTCCCATATTATGCATGAAGCATAAGCTTATGGTCCACTAGCAAGTTTGTTAAAATGTTGACCCTGGGGTCATATCTGTCTCCGGCCCAGGGGTCATATATTTACATAGAGTCATATAGAAACATCTTTAAAATCTCTTCTTTAAAAAAAACAAGAGCCAGAGGTCTATTATTTTGCATATTGTACAAGCTTATGGTTCTCTACCACTTTTGTTCAAATCGTGACTCTGTGTCCAACTATGGCCCGGTTCTGGGGTTATTGAATTGAATTGAACTGGGTTTTAAGGCGCACCAACACATGAAAGGTTATATGGCGCCTAACAGGCATGAACATGCCAGGATAATCCTCCATGTACATCGAGATAAAATATGGAGAATGGGCCTAGGACCTTCTCACCCTGAAGTGCAGAGTTGCTGCAAATTCTATTGTAGACACTCCATTTACGCTGTAGCCACGTTTATTATTTTCTGCCACTGCTCTTAGTGATGTGAGCGGGATGGCACCTGAAACAATGCAGGGGTCATGATGAAGACCTTTAATGAGCATGAACAAAAATTGACAAAATGAATTCATGGGTGGGGGGGGGGGGGGGGGTCCTACCCCTCTGCATGTGACGGTGTGTTTGCAGTGGTTGTATTCTACCCTGGCAACCATACGGCGGGGGGGAGGGGTTCTGGGGTTAAAGTTTTACAAAGAGTTATATAGAAAAGTCCATAAACATATTCATTTCTGATACTACAAGAGCTAGAGGTCTAATACGATGCATGTAGCATAAGAGTATCGATCTCTACCAATTTATTTTGTTCAATGGTGATCTTATGGTCAAATTTCGCCCGGTCCCGGGGGTCACATATTTACATAGAGTTATGCAGGAACGTCTATAAACATCTTCTCTGAAACTACAAGACCTAGAGGTGTAATAAGCTATATGTAGCTTAAGATTATTGTCCTGTACCAAATAATTTAAATGGTGTCCCTCTTGAATCAAGCCTGGAATCAATTTTGGCCCTGTCCCGGGGGTCACGCTATAACATTGAATTATATAGGAAAACATATTCAAACAGCTTCTGATACTTCAAAAGCTAAATAATAGTTCATATGTACCATAAGCTTATGATCCTCTACCTAGTTTGTTCAAATGGCGACAATGGGGTCAAATACGGCCACTACGGGGGTCACAGTTTTACAGATTTATATAAAGAAATTGTTGTTGTTTCTTAAAACATGAGAGCACTTTGAAACAAGGCGAGTGGGTCTCTTGTTTATGGCTTGAAGTTGTACACTTTTCATAAAGTCACTTCAAAAGTTTTAAGCGAACTGAAATATAAAGAGAATGTGACTTTTAATAAGGTATTCCATTATGAAGACTTAACCATGTTTACAAATCGCATATTGAATAAAACCACGAACTAAAATCACAAAGTATACCACTGCATTTTCGACAAATTGCAGAAAAAAACAGAAAGGAAAAGAAAAGGCATTTTACGGTTTAACTGTTGATATTTAGGTGTTTCTTATACAAATTTTAAAATAACCGCCAAATTACGACAAAATTACACTACAAAAACAGTTTATCAAAACTCTATCCAGGTGTTCATCTCATATAATAATGCATATGTGTCGTTTAAAAGTATATGTTTATTCATGGGTTTTTGTAATATCCGTAATTGAATAAGTGTAAAATGAATTATCCATTTTTTTTATGTATCGCTGGTTAAAGCTTTTTATATTGTATCTATAGATTTTTGATTCTCAAACGATGTAAGTTATGTATATACCTTGTGGTCAGTAGGTTTAAAAACGATGTACCTATGTTGTAAAATGAGGCTGTTGTTGGCGGGATAGCTACTTTAACTGCAGTAGCACCTGTATGTCGGATATAGCTTTTAGAGTAAACATCAGTAAACTAACCGTGATCACTAAATGTAATCTATCTCGATGCACTGGGTACCGATTATTATCTGGAAGCGTTTATATATTTTTTATATCTTAATGTATGTTATATTTTCACATTAAGTTATATTATTTAAATCAGATACTAAGAACTGAGTATTCTTAATTGTCCTGTTCTATCCCAAGGCATTAATTGCCAAGTTTATCAAAACAGCAATGAGCTGGGCATATATAAGGCTTGCAGGCATATTGCAACTCGACATACATGAATGCTAGATAAGAGAGACCGTTGTGAACCCAGCTTCTTGGATATAACCTTTATGACGGATTAACATTTTAGTTGTATGTATTTTAATGCAGTCATCCTGCTTGAGCGCATACAGCCTGTTGATGCAGTGGATAGCACTGGGGACTTTAAATTCAAAGGTTCAAACCTGGTTCAAACCTCACCGGAGCCAGTGAATTTTGTCGGTGTGTTCTTGGGCAAGACACTTTTACCCTCGTCCGTCGGATGGGGACGTAAACCAGGCGATCCCGTGTATCGCTTGTTTTTTTTCTCCAATTACGTTAAAGAAACATAGGTGTCTATTCGTCAGTAGGGCAGGTTCCTAAATGCATATAATCATTCCACTTGCACGCGCAAAAATAGGCTTGATGCTTACTATCCTAGGTTAATTCCATACTCTAAATCAAGTACGGAGAACATCACAACCTAAGAACATCACAACCTATGTTTAGATAAATATCCTAAGCAGGTTATATTGTAACAACTGCACCAATACTAACAAATAGTTGCCATGGTAAGTAGTTAGCACAGTGATCTGGATCACCCTAAATATATTTCTTCGTCGACGCCGTGTGGTTCCCGGCCAAGAATATGACCACTGCATATCCAGGCATAGGGGTAAAATTTCCCCGAATTCATGTTAATTTTGTCATTTTTGTTCATTATTTTCATCATGAAACCTGTATTGTTTCAGGTGCTACGTCAGTGGTGGCAGTGATCGTGGCTCCAGCGAAACATGGAGTGTTTACTAGAGAATTTGAAGCAACTCTGCAGTTCTGCAGGTAAGAAGGTTCTAGGCACATTCTGCAAATTTTTATCTAAGATGTTAATGAAGAGTGAGCCGGGTCGAATGTTCATTCCTGTTGGCGCCATATAACATGTTTGTGTTGGTGCGCCGTAAAACCCCAATTCAAATCAATTCATCTTCGTCGATTCTTTTTTCAGTAACAAAAAAATGGTTCGTGCAAATGCATATACTACTATTTTTACATTTCGTATGCAGAATTCTTCATTGTGTTGTATATGGGTGGGGTAATTCAGGTGTAAAAATCCTTAAAATATGCATAAATTGTAATTAAAAAGTATTAAAATAGACAACTTTTAAGATTTTGCGTTGCAATATGCAATGTTTAATCAGTGAAGTAATAAGATTACTTCACTGGTTTAATTCATGTATTTATGTGTAATACATAATCCAAATATGACATAATCCAAATATGTAATCATAATAAGTATTGCCATGACACATACACCTAAAATAAGACTTTTGTTAAATAAAAAAACACGTTAAACCGCACAATTCCTTTATCTAGAATCCTTTGGACTATGTGTCGTCCGTGCAATATATGTATATATCAGAACATGTTAATACTATTTATGTTGCAGTTACTTTGAGGAAGGCTTATACTTCCAGTTTGGCATGCGTCTCAACTTATCAGGCTTACTGAACACATATGTGCAATGCCATGGACATTGCTTCAATATATCATAACAATCCCTTATTCATATTATAATATTATTTAAATCATGTAGAAAGGTTGTAAATTACTGATTCTTACAAGTTTACACATATATTGTAAAAAATATTAACTAAACTAAATGCATAAAAATGTTTCAATAGTGGGTGGGGTAAATTGACTTCTAATTTGAAGCAAAATAGAGATTTTAAACTAAATTCAGTGCTAAAAAATAGCTTATTTACGCTTTATGTAACTCAATGAAGTGTAAACTTAAGTGCATCTTTAAAAAGTACATCAATAATTATTCACACAAGCATGACATTCAAAAAATGAACATCAAAAACTTATATGAAAGCGCTAAAATGATAACCTATTAATGTTCGATTTTTTTTATATAAGCTACCTGTTCCAGATTGCTATCATGGAAAAATGTAATCTATATACATTGCTCTTTTCAAAAATTGATGGTAGAATTTGTCCCTTGAGTTGGTAACAATATCGAAAATTTTGGGTCCTGGCTCAAGGCCTATTATATATATACGTCTATTATACGTCATTATTTACGTCACGTGAATTCATACGTGTCAAATGCCAAAACAAAAATACTTCGGGGATTTACTTCTGTATAGAGAAACGGTTGAATTTAATAACAAACATAACTTAAAATAGATCATTAATATTTGACTATGAAAACATGCGATAAAAAAGTTATAATTTTGTTCTGCTTGCGGTAAAGACGTTAACATAACATTAGAGTTTGATGTGCGATAATTCACCATTGTGCTAATATCACTAGCGGATCCAGGCGGCCCCCCCCCCCGCCCCCCCCCCCCCCCCCCCCCAACCCCCACTATAAAAATTCCGGATCATACATGTATGTCCATGTTACTGTAGATAAAATATCAAACAATTTCGTGCACGCCCTCAGTATAAAAAAAAATCTCGCTTGTTTCGCTCGCCCGACGCATAATGGCTAATGAGTGGTTTAATTAACACATTGTTAAATCTTTTTATTTGAAAACGGACTTTTTTATTCAAACATGTATGTCCATGTTACTGTAGATAAAATGTCAAACAATTTCGATGCACGCCCTCAGTATAAAAAATGTTCTCGCTCGCTTCGCTTTCTCGACGCATAATGGCTAATGAGTGGTTTAATTAACACATTGTTAAATCCTTTTATTTGAAAACGGACTTTTTTATTCAAACATATATGTCCATGTTACTGTAGATAAAATGTCAAACAATTTCTTTGCACGCCCTCAGTATAAAAAAAATGTTCTCGATCGCTTCGCTCGGTCAGCGCATAATGGCTAATGAGTGGTTTAATTAACAAATTGTTAAATCCTTTTATTTGAAAACGGACTTTTTTATTCATACATGTATGTCCATGTTACTGTAGAAAAAATATCAAACAATTTCGTTGCACGCCCTAAGTATAAATTTGTTTTTCGTTCGCTTCGCTCGCTCGACGCATAATGGCTTATGAGTGATTTAATTAACACATTGTTAAATTCTTTTATTTGACATTGTTAAATGCCCCCCCCCCCCCCCCCCCCCCCCCCGCTGAATCCGCCCCTGAATATATCCGACATCCTCAAAATGGGCGATCGCATTACATTTTGGAACTCTACTGAAAGCTTGCTTTTCTCCACTCGCAACTCGATATTCGAAACTCGAAACTCGATATTCTCCACTCGAAACTCGATATTCTCTACTCGAAACTCGATATTCTCCACTCGAAACTCGATATTTTCTACTCAAAACTCGATATTGTCTACTCGAAACTCGATATTCTCTACTCGAAACTCGAATTTCTCTACTCGAAACTCGATATTGTCTACTCGAAACTCGATATTTTCTACTCGAAACTCGATTTTCTCTACTCGAAACTCGATTTTGTCTACTCGAAACTCGATATTCTCTACTCGAAACTCGATTTTGTCTACTCGAAACTCGAGACTCGAAGAAAAGAATCCCTCATATTGATTATCTGTCTGGAAAATTCTGCGAATCCAAGTAGTTTTTAAAGCTGACATAAATTGTTCAATATCAATCATTCTTAGCCCCCCAAACTTATGATCTTGTATTATAATGGTTCGTTTTAGTTTATCTTTTGCTTTATTCCAGAGAAAGTGATAAAACATATTTTGAAGAAGTTTGATTTTATCAGGTGATGGGTTGGGGATTCCGATTATCAAATGATTAAGTTTAGATAGAGCTAGGCTTTTTAGAATCACAATTTTTCCCAAAGGAGTAAGTATTCTTTTAGACCAACTTGCAAGTAATCCTTTAATTTCCTCTATTTTAAGGTCGTAATTTATTTTTATCATTGAGTTCAAGTTTGTTGAGAATTTAACCCCTAGTACAGTGAAATTGTCTTTTTCCCGACATAAATTGTATTCTGGACATAACTTTGTGTCGCTACCTTTTTTCGATCCAAACCAAATAAGTTTTGTTTTGTCAGTATTTATATTAAGGCCGGAGATTTGTGCATAAAATTGTAATGTCAACATGGTGTGTAGAAGTGAGTCTTTGGAGCCATCTAGAGTCAAACTGGTATCGTCAGCATATTGTGATACTAAAAACTCAGTATTATCTACATGAATACCTTTAATTTTTGGATTGTTTCTTAACATTACAGATAATACTTCTGCACACAGAATGAACAGGTAGGTGACAATGAATCTCCTTGACGACAACCTCTTTGTAGATAGAACCAGTCTGACACATGCCCATTAACAATAACACATGACTATATTGTGGTAAAACAATTTTATCCAACTAATTATTGAAGGGACAAAATTAAAAAATTGTAAAACTTTTGTCATGAAATTCCATGATACCGTGTCAAAAGCAGTCGCAAAGTCAATCAAGAGCAGTAAGCCTGGAATATTGTATTTCTCAGCATAAAATAGTATGTCATACAGTAATCTTATATTTGTTCCCATAATTCTGCCTGGTAAAAAGCCAGTTTGGTCTTCATAGATAATAGTACATAACACATTTTTTATTCTAAAAGCTATGGATGCTGATGCTATTTTATAAGAAACATTTAGAAGAGAGAGATCGGTCTCCAGTTTTTCAAATAAAATTTGTCTTTATTGCCTTTCGGAATGCAAGTTATAACTCCTTGTTTTTGTGTTTTTGAGAGTTCTCCATTTATATAAGCATAATTTATTGTCCTAACTAAAATATAACCAATATTGTTCCAGAAAAACTTATAAAATTCAACCGTAAATCCAGAATTACCTGGGCTTGTGTTGTTGGACATTCTTTTCAAAGAATTAAGCATTTCTGTATGACAACACAAACTTAATACAGGAGTATTGTTAAATGTCTGTCATTAAGCCTTTATCGACATATAGAAAGCTCATTACAACTCCTGATGAACAAGGAAATGCCTGGTCGTTTTGTGATTAAGTCTTGGACAGAATGGATGTTTGAATGTTTATCTGAACAAAATTAATATTAAACCTTTTGGACTACAAATAAAGGATATTACTTGACAATGTGTTAGTATTGTTAGTCCAATACTGCTTCTAAGTAATAACATTGCATGTACACGCGCGAATTGTGTAAAAAGGATTTTAGGCACACATCATCTTTAAGTAGACACAAGAAGCAGCACCTCATGGTGAATAATTCCACCGAGCCAATTGATGCTCAACAGACAATGCAGTCTTGTGAGATCAACCACTTTGAAATTATCGCATTCGGCAGAAGCGGCACTTCTGTCACCAATAGCGAACCTAAATTGTGAACTCTTCAGATATTGCTAATCAGATGACCACAACACAATCTACTGGTGCATACAGGCCAATATCTCCTGCAAATACTAGTGCGTTCCTGCCAAAACGAATCAAACTGGGAGATAACCTGAGTATCGGGGATGGATCGAACTTACTACTGGCCCACCTAGAGGCAAAGTTGGACAGAAACCATCGACAGGTACTAAGTGAGATCCGTAACCTGTACCAAAAGCTAGGGCAAACACTTGATGAGATTTCCCTAGTTCAGCAACGGCACGTCTCTGCTTCGGTGTCCGCCATATTGACAGAGGTACAAATCTTAGAGAAGCAGGTCACTAGACCGGAGACAAGGAGTAATCCGCCTGATTTCTTGGAAGATCTACTTAAAATCAACTCAAGGGCAGCTGCAATCTTTGGAGCAAGTGACAAATTATTCAAGCCTGGATTATACTTTTTTTTTATAGTGCCAAAATATTCTATTAATTATGTGAAGAAGAAAAATGGATTAGGAATATTGTGTACACTCAATATTCCTTGAAAGTTTTATTTTAGAATATGTTTAGAATATATTTTTTATATTTCTATACCAAGTTGTGATGTGTCTTAATTAATGTATTCGCAAAGTGTGGAATTTACAAGTGATATTCACTAAATGGGAATTTAATAATGAAATTAACGAATAACGGAATTTATCTAATTAATAGATCCCTTTTCAGATAGCAGAATGATACCATGTAAAGTAACTAATGCAGAAACGCGAGATATTGTGCCAATATTGTCTTTATAAGGCCAATATTATCATTTTCAGTGTTAATTCTGTTGAAAGTAAATGAATTTCATTTGATTTAAATGGCACCAGGACACAGTGTCAATGAAACAAAAACGAACATTTGTGTAATTGTGTTAGCAAATAGGAACTAGGACTGTCCAACTGTGCAGAATTAGGACTCTTGTTTTAACAGTGTGGCAAGTATATGCAATGAGCATTGAAATATATACCATGGATTTTATTTTATATTGTTCTTAAGATGCATGTTCTAATTATTTAAACATATACCAAATCTTTTCATACATTTCAAGTAAAGCTTTATACATTTTTACAAAGAACTTGTGAAATTTACTCATTTACTCTAAATATTGCATGCTTTACTTTGTAAGAATATTCTGCACAAGTCAACTTTGATTATTACTTTATTAAACCTGTAATCTGAGAGTGTGAATGCTCGTTTCCAGAGAGGGATTTAAGGTTTTAATGGGGACCATTAAGCCTGGGAGAGGTGAGTGTTGTAATTTTGTAAAGGTACCAGTATTCAAGCCTGGTTACTGAGGACAATATGTCTGTCTTCGGTTCGCAAAATAAATCTAGATGTGTTTCTCTCTACTGGGCTAATTCAGGCTAATGCTAATGATCATAATTTATGGGTTAGCATCCTTATTTGGGAGATGCTCTATGAACCAGGCTAATGATAATTCTATATGATTTTTATGTTAGCATTCCTTATTTGTAGATGATATAATATTGATGAGTTAGCATGCCAATATTTACGATCATGCTAACCCCTTATTTGGAAGGGACCTTATAAAAAGGGAGAGTTTTCTTTGTTCATAGCTTTTTCCTGGATACAAAAGATTAGTAATCATGTGAGGAAACAATATCATTATTATTAAAATTTTGTAAATATTAACTCGTCATAATAATAGTAGTTTCGTAGCAAGTAGGGTTTAAGTAGAAATAAGTTATGGAAAATAGAATTGGACTCAATATTTCTTTCTACCTAATGGGTAAGAAATTATGAAACTATGCTATTTGTTACCTTGTTAAGACAACAGGGTCTCCATTTTTCATCTAATCTTTACCAAACTTGATTTGTTGCATGGGATATTGTACAGGTAATTGTTCTAGTTTATTTATATACATGTCGTTGCGCCTGGTGCCGTTCCTAAAGAAAGACGCGAGTTGGATATGATGCTGGCCTGCACAGCTACGTATTTAATAGTGTTTGTGCGTACTTGCTCATGTTTTTTTTTCTTTCTTCATTTTTACATGCCCGTCGGGACGTATTGTATTGATGTCCGACCATCTAGTCTGTCCGTTAACTTTTACCTGACAACCGATTGTGGCTTATAGCTTTCAAAGTATTAAGTGTACAGCAATGAAACTTTGTACATATGTTCAGCATGATCCAATGAATACATCTGATAAGGCCTATAACTGTCTTGTTAACTGTCTTGTTCATTATCTGAGGGCTGGCGTGGCGCAGTCGGTAGCGCGGCGGATTTGTAACCGGAGGCCCCGGGTTCAATCCTCCGTGGTGCCACTGAGTTCCGTCGGTGTGTTCTTGGGCAAGACACTTTCCCTTAGCCCCGTCCGTCGGATGGGGACGTAAACCGGGCGGTCCCGTGTATCGGTCTATCCTCCGAGCACGTTAAAGAACCATAGGAATCTATTCGATAATAAGAGTAGGTCAGGTTCCCGGATTTCTATGTATCCTTCCCCTCTCTCTGGGGCGGCTCTAAATAACCTATACTGTGTTGATGAGCAGTTAAACAACATTCAATTCAATTCAATTGTTCATTATCTAAAGGCAATGTTAATGGATTATGGGGAACTGTAGTGGACGAGACATACCCTTGCTGGGAACAGTTCAAGTCAAAGAGCATGACAACATCGTATGGTCCTGATCCACAAAATGATGGACATGGCGTTCCGTCACTTGCTCCTAACCGGCAGCTACGGAATATGTATATATGAAAGGGGTACATGCGTCGTGTTATTCTCGGGAAACGCTCAAATATGTAGGGGCAACCTGACCATGGTCCGTTTTATAAAACATTATTATAACGGAGCACGTTTCTGTTTTGAAGCGTCCCAATCCATGTTTGGGCGTAGTTGCTTGATTGAAGAGACTCCATACATTTGAGGCGTACTCTAATAGGGTAGGATTCTGTAGCTCTTATATTTTGTCGAGCCTCGCTGGCGCCACAATGTTACTTCGGTGTGTTCTTAGGCAAGACACTTTCGAAAAAGACTCGTCCGTCGAATGGGGACGTAAATCGGGCGATCTTGTGCATGAGATTATATACTCCGAGCACGTTGAAAAACCATATGCATATGTTCAATAGTACGAGACGGGCAGGATTCCCGGATTCCTGAATATCCTCGATATCGATTGGGAAGCTCAAAATCACCTTAACAAAGTTTAATCTCAATTTAAATAGTGGTTTGGTTTTAAGGGACACACGACGGCAATATTGAATTACTTATATAGTATTACAATTATACCTCGATTTATCAATCCATTATCATTTTGACTTTAAACCTGCTTGCTCTTCGAATTTTGGATGATGTGATAACATGGCTGATTTTATTCAGAAATGATGTCTCGTCTGCCCTCACTGGATAAATGGACTATTGTATGGACCAGTTTATTTCACATAAAAAACAAAACAACTTTGAGTAAAACTGTACCAAACTTTTCGAATATAAAGCGCACAATTTCTGCCATATAAGTATTCTTTCTAATATAATGTTCACATCAATAGTGTTAAGTTACTGTCATGTACTATATGGTTGACATTTCTCGTGTTTAAAATGCGTACATCGTTAAAAAATTCACTTGACCATATCTCATCGATTTTGGATTATTTGGATCAAAGATGGCTGACCGATAGTCCTTAAAATCTGTATCTGTATCTGAATGGTACACGTTTCCGTCACAATTGACGATTACAACGCGGGTTGGTTGCGCTTTAATCAATATCAAATATACTTAACAATGAACTAAAGTGAGAAGAAAAAATGAGCAAAATGGATAGGAAAGGTAGAAGGAAGATATTCTTAGTCGCTAATTGCGTGATAGGCCTTCATCATCAGTCCTGTCTAGCTACCGTAGCGGCCCCTGGAAATTCACCTAACCAGCATAGCACTGAGGATCACTAGAACCTAACAAACAATCAACTGGGACAGGGTTAAAATGAAAGTTTGGAAAGCTCCTGTTGTAAAATATCAAATCAGGAGCCTCAGTCACAGTGGCTGGTAGACTATTCCAACGACAAACTTTTCTTGGGAAAAAACTAAATTTGAGATAGTCGCTGGAAGAAGACAACTGTCTAAATTTCAAAGAGTGATTGTACCTGGTGCGAGATGACTCCAGGGTCTCCATTCTAGGTGCTCCAACATAGATGAGACACTGCTAGTGTTCCTGTAGCGGTTAGTGATGTACCGAGCTGCCCGACGCTGAACCATCTCTACCTTCTGGATGTGTTCTTGGGTGTGAGGGCTCCAAATAGTAGAATAGTACTCTAGGGTGGGTCTTACTAGTGAGAAGTATGCCGAGGACTTTGTTTTTCCGTTGGAAATCCTCAGGTTCCTTCTCAAGAATCCTAGTGTACTGTTCGCCTTCTTGACTGTTTTGTCGATATTGAGGCTCCAATTCACGTCTTTTTGTAGTGGTCTCTAGGACTTGACCCTTCAGTGTGTATTTAGAGGCTACCGGTGATCTTGATCTAGAGACTCGGAGGGTGCTGCATTTGTCTGGTTGGAATTCCATTCCCCATATCCTTTCCCATTCGGCGAGTCGATCTAGGTCATCTTGGAGGTCAACATTGTCTTGTCTTGTTCTGATCGGTCTGTACAAGATACAGTCGTCAGCAAAGAGGCGAACTCTTGAACGTACGCTGTCTGGAAGGTAATTTATAAAAATCAGGAACAACAGTGGGCCTAACACCATGCCTTGAGGTACTCCGCTAATAACTGGCACACTGTCTGAAGTGGCGCCATCTACTAGGACCTGTTGCTCTCTTTTCGATAGGAATGCCTTGATCCACATCAGTGTGCTGCCTCTTATTCCAAAGTGGGCTAATTTCCTCAGTAAGCGTTCTTGAGGGACTTTGTCAAATGCCTTGGAAAAGTCCAGGATGATCAAGCCATGTTGGACTCCTTTGTTGAGGGCTGTGACTAGTTCATTAACTAGTGTTAGTAGCTGTGTTTCGCAGCTCCTCCTGGCTCGGAATCCATTCTGGCAGTCCGTGAGCTTGAGGACGTTACTGGCTATGATGTGTTCCTGTATCTTGCAGCAGAGGCTTGTAAGGGATACCGGACGGTTATTGCTGGCCTTGTACTTTTCCCCCTTCTTAACGATTGCCGTGACGTTTGCTATCCTCCAGTCATTTGGTATCTCGCCAAGTTGTATACTTCTTTGGAATATGACCGTCAGGAATGGTGCAATTTTATTGGCTAGTTCTTTTAAGATCCTTGCAGGAAGCTGGTCTGGTCCACAGGCTTTGCTTGGGTTCATTTTCTTTAAGAGCTTGGCAACCCCTTCTATGGTGACCACTATGTCTGACATTGGAGTGAATGGTGCCCCTGCTGGTGTTGGCATATCAGTTATGTCCTCATTGGTGAATACTGACTGGTTAAGTATGTCGGCCTTGTCTTTGGCGTCGGCGTATAACTTCCCATTTTCTTTCAGTGGGGCTTACTCCGCTGTAGGACCAGAACCGTTTCTGTTTGTTGGGTCTGTCCTCTTGGCCTGCAGTGTTTCCGACATCAATGATATAGATAGTATCTCTAATCGGTACGTTGCCGGGCCAACGCCTGAGCGTTGACACCTCAGCGTTGTCATCGCAGCCGAAGTAGTGTATTAAGAAAAAAGGCCGATAGTATCCGAAGTTGTTTACGTTAGTATCGATAATAATAGAATCGGCAATGAGGCATATGCATATATGCATAGTATCGTATGGGTATCAAATGCGTGTGTGTATAGAGCGACACATTAAAATATACAGGTGTGTTTAGATGTATATTTCGCGTAAACCGGTTCAACGGATTTTAAATCTTGGGGTACATGTATAGCGATGGTTGTGCCAGTAGTTCCGAGGCAAAGGAGGCGAGATCAGCGCCATTTAGACGTAAGTTTGTCTTTGCCATTAGAACGTTCTACATCTTACAGTCACTCTAGTCTTATATATGTTATGCAAAGCCATGTCATGTTAGTTAAATGTATATGTTATTGTACAGTTCTCGAGTTATAATTCGCATGTAAATCATATTTTTAACATCAATCTACATTATATATTCAATTTGTCAATATGTTGACTGTTTGTAAATCTATGTAACGCCAAATTAACATAAACTCAATTAATTGAACTTCTCCTCAATTATTTGAGGAGAGGTCCAATTCAATTGAAGAGAGGTTCAATTCAATTGAAGAGAGGTTTAATTCAATTGAAGAGAGGGTCAATTCAATTGAAGAGAGGTCTAATTCAATTGAAGAGAGGTCTAATTCAGCATAATTGAACCTGTCTTCAATTGAATTACACCTCTCTTACAACTGACCTGAAGTTATTGATATGCTTTGTTAATTTGGGGTGGGCGGGGCGGTGACCCCCCCACTCCGGATCATACATATATGTCCATGTTACTGTAGATATAATATCAAACAATTTCGATGCACGCCCTCAGTATAAAAAATGTTCTCGATCGCTTCGCTCGCTCAACGCATAATGGTTAATGAGTGGTTTAATTAACACATTGTTAAATCCTTTTATTTGAAAACGGACTTTTTTTACCCTATCAATGCACTACCGCAACCATTTTATGAGGCTAGAAACGGACCCCCACCCCCTGGATCCGCCCCCCCCCCCCCCCCAACCCACTGGATCCGCCCCTCAATTACATGCATATCATTATATCATATTTTTAACATCAATTATAAATGTTCATGTTAACACAAAATAGTATAAGCATCAGCTACTAACATTTGAGTGAGACAGAACATAATTTTGAATTTGTATGTTGCTGTTCGCAGAACATCATACTGTACATAATTATTCATGCGGAATTATAGCAGTTTGTGGCCCAAAACGTAGTAGTAGTAGAGAGAACCAGTTGTGTGTTTATTTTCTATTTTATTTTGTTTATTTTATGTTATTTTTTCAATGTTTTCAGCAACCTCAAAGCCTTGTCGATCTGGATACCTGCTGTTTTCTGATGGCGGCAAGTGGCAGAAAGTATTTGCCATATTATTCCAGGATTCCACATTTGCTTGGTTCAAAAAGCCCAAAGAAAGGCGACCCATAAATCACCTTCTCTTAAAGGTACATGATTTACTAGTATTATTGAAAAGTTTTATTAAGATGCACCTGTGCTATCAATGCTTCCCACACCCCCATCAGGATGAGTGAGGGGCGGGGCATACCTAGGGGAATTAGACAGGACCGACCATGCACCCTTCTGAAAACTTGTTATTGCAATTCTTTAACATCATTTTTTTTAAATATTTTTAGTATATTTTTCTTTCATTTCTTAATGTTTTTACCGTCTTCAGCAAAAAAAACATTCTCCTACCTACCTACCCACTTATAAAAACTTGGGTCGGGAAACAGCAAACAAATGTATTTTTAAAGCTACAGTGTCTCTTCTTCTTTGTAGGCGTGTCTTTATTTGTAACTTCATGTTCACCAGAACATGTCGAAATCGGGTATTTAAGCGAGCAAATATAATGCAGGACATCATTTATTGTATAGACATCGACCAGAGCACATCGTTCCTGTACACAGGTAACATTATTATTTACAGAAGAAAACAATGTTGCCTCTTTCGGGACCCGAACACACAACCTTCTGATTTCAAGTCAGATGCTCTGTTCACTGAGCTAGAGATATAATGCTTCTTCAGAAAATAGTATACAAACTACCGTTTATTATGGGGCAAAATAACTTAACATATTTGAACGCAGCTCGAGATGAATCCATAAATATATAGTCCATCTTGTCGGACGTGTAAATTAACATTGCCTGGTGTAATACTATATGTTATCAATATGAAACTAATATTCCGCCTCAAAACAACCATATCTCGACTTGTTATTTAGCGCTTGATCAGTTTGTGTGTGATACACATCATTTATTGTATAGACATCGACCAGAGCATATCGTTCCTGTACACAGGTAACATTATTATTTACAGAAGAAAACAATGTTGCCTCTTTCGGGACTCGAACACACAACCTTCTGATTTCAAGTCAGATGCTCTATTCACTGAGCTAGAGATATAATGCTTCTTGAGAAAATAGTATACAAACTACCGTTTATTATGGGGCAAAATAACTTAACATATTCGAACGCAGCTCGAGATGAATCCATAAATATATAGTCCATCTTGTCGGACGTGTAAATTAGCATTGCCTGGTGTAATACTATATGTTATCAATATGAAACTAATATCCGCCTCAAAACAATCATATCTCGACTTGTTATTTAGCGCTTGATCAGTTTGTGTGTGCGCTAGTTATTACGCAATGCTTATTTAGTGTTAATAATGATAGAACATACCAATAAATAGCCGTGGTATAGGAGTTAAACGTACGGCCATCAAAACTTAAAAGTGCAACGGCAGTGATTCAGATCCCGTTTCGGGCAAGTTTATTTTTTTTCACATATATTCTGAAGCCGTATATTTATTGATGTTTCCTGTACGAAGGCTAAATAAAAATGCATCGATTTTTGCCTTATAGTATATAATAATAATAATAATATATTCATGAGTAATTACCAGTTAAAATAGAGACTCTGTAGCTTTAAGGATGGACCAAATGGACAAATTGATTGTCTAATTCCAATCCCAAGAGGCAACATTTAGGTATGTCTAATTCCTGATGGAAATAGTTAATATCACTATTAAATATTTCAATGTAAGGGTTCTGTCTAATTCCCTACACCGGGAATTCATTCTTGTCTAATCCCCAGGGTATGTCCCCACCCCCCTCCTTCCTCCTTCATACAGGAACATAACTTGCAATATATGTTTGGTGATTTTCAGTGAGTGGTTCAATTAAATATTGGAGAAACTAAGCTCCTCCTATAAATTGCCTGTGTTATGCATTGGGATGATTAAGATGGAATGCATAACATTGGGCTGATTAGCAGAGAATGCATAACATTGGGATGATTAACATGGAATGCATAACATTGGGATGATTAAGATGAAACGCATAACATTGGGATGATTAACATGGAACGCATAACATTGGGATGATTAACATGGAACGCATAACATTGGGCTGATTAAGATGGAATGCATAACATTGGGCTGATTAGCAGGGAATGCATAACATTGGGATGATCAACATGGAATGCATAACACTGGGATGATTCAGATGGAATGCATAACATTGGGCTGATTAGCATGGAATGCATAACATTGGTTTGATTAGCAGGGAATGCATAACATTGGGATGATTAACATGGAATGCATAACACTGGGATGATTAAGATGGAATGCATTACATTGGGATGATTAAGATGGAATGCATAACATTGGGATGATTGAGATGGAATGCATAACATTGGGCTGATTAGCATGGAATGCATAGCATTGGGATGATTAACATGGAACACATAACATTAGAATGATTAAGATGGAATGCATAACATTGGGCTGATTAGCATGGAATGCATAACATTGGGATGATTAACATTGAACACATAACATTGGGGCGATTAAGATGGAATGCATAACATTGGGGCGATTAAGATGGAATGCATAACATTGGGATGATTAACATGGAACACATAACATTGGGGCGATTAAGATGGAACACATAACACTGGGATGATTAACATGGAATGCATAACACTGGGATGATTAACATGGAATGCATAACATTGGGATGACTAACACTGGAATGCATAACATTGGGATGATTAACACTGGAATGCATAACATTGGGATGATTAAGATGGAATGCATAACATTGGGATGACTAACACTGAAATGCATAACATTGGGATGATTAACATGGAATGCATAACATTGGGATGACTAACACTAGAATGCATAACATTGGGGTGATTAAGATGGAATGCATAACATTGGGATGACTAACACTGAAATGCATAACATTGGGATGATTAACATGGAATGCATAACATTGGGATGACTAACACTAGAATGCATAACATTGGGATGATTAACACTGGAATGCATAACATTGGGATGATTAAGATGGAATGCATAACATTGGGATGACTAACACTGGAATGCATAACACTGGGATGATTAAGATGGAATGCATAACATTGGGATGACTAACACTGGATTGCATAACATTGGGATGATTAACACTGGAATGCATAACATTGGGATGATTAAGATGGAATGCATAACATTGGGATGACTAACACTGAAATGCATAACGTTGGGATGATTAAGTTGGGATGACTAACACTGGAATGCATAACATTGGGATGATTAACATGGAATGCATAACATTGGGATGATTAACATCGAATGCATAACATTGGGATGATTAGCATGGAACGCATAACATTGGGATGATTAACATGGAATGCATAACGCTGGGATGATTAGCATGGAATGCATAACACTGGGATGATTAACACTGAAATGCATAACGTTGGGGTGATTAACATGGAACGCATAACATTGGGATGATTAGCATGGAACGCATAACATTGGGACGATTAACACTGTAATGCATAACGTTGGGATGATTATCATGGAACGCAAAACATTGGGATGATTAACATGGAACGCATAACATTGGGACGATTAACACTGTAATGCATAACGTTGGGATGATTGAGATGGAATGCATAACATTGGGATGATTAGCATGGAACGCATAACACTGGGGTGATTAACATGGAACGCATAACATTGGGATGATTAGCATGGAACGCATAACATTGGGACGATTAACACTGTAATGCATAACGTTGGGATGATTAAGATGGAATGCATAACATTGGGATGACTAACACTGGAATGCATAACATTGGGATGATTAACACTGGAATGCATAACATTGGGACGATTAAGATGGAATGCATAGCATTGTGATGATTATCATGGAACGCATAACATTGGGATGATTAGCATGGAACGCATAACATTGGGACGATTAACACTGTAATGCATAACATTGGGATGATTAAGATGGAATGCATAACATTGGGATGACTAACATTGGGATGATTAACACTGGAATGCATAACATTGGGACGATTAAGATGGAATGCATAACATTGGGATGATTATCATGGAACGCATAACATTGGGATGATTAGCATGGAACGCATAACATTGGGATGATTAACATGGAATGCATAACACTGGGATGATTAACATGGAATACATAACACTGGGGGTGATTAACCTGGAACGCATAACATTGGGATGATTGACATGGAACGCATAACACTGGGGTGATTAACATGGAACGCATAACAATGGATGATTAGCATGAAACGCATAACATTGGGATGATTAACATGGAACGCATAACATTGGGATGATTAGCATGGAACGCATATCATTGGGATGATTAACATGGAACGCATAACATTGGGATGATTAAGATGGAACGCATAACATTGGGATGATTAGCATGGAACGCATAACATTGGGATGATTAGCATGGAACGCATAACATTGGGATGATTAAGATACTGGAATGCATAACGTTGGGATGATTAAGATGGAATGCATAACACTGGGATGATTAACACTGGAATGCATAACATTGGAATGATTAAGATGGAATGCATAACATTGGGATGATTGGCATGGAACGCATAACATTGGGATGATTAACCTGGAACGCATAACACTGGGGTGATTAGCATGGAATACATAACACTGGGATGATTAACCTGGAACGCATAACATTGGGATGATTGACATGGAACGCATAACACTGGGGTGATTAACATGGAACGCATAACACTGGATGATTAGCATGGAACGCATAACATTGGGATGATTAACATGGAACGCATAACATTGGGATGATTAGCATGGAACGCATATCATTGGGATGATTAACATGGAACGCATAACATTGGGATGATTAAGATGGAACGCATAACATTGGGATGATTAGCATGGAACGCATAACATTAGGATGATTAGCATGGAACGCATAACACTGGGGCGATTAACATGGAACGCATAACACTGGGGTGATTAGCATGGAACGCATAACATTGGGACGATTAACACTGGAATGCATAACGTTGGGATGATTAAGATGGAATGCATAACATTGGGATGACTAACACTGGAATGCATAACATTGGGATGATTAAGATGGAACGAATATCATTGGGATGATTAGCATGGAACGCATAACATTGGGATGATTAACATGGAATGCATTACATTGGGATGATTAGCATGGAATGCATAACACTGGGATGATTAACACTGGAATGCATAACATTGGATGATTAACACTGGAATGCATAACGTTGGGGTGATTAAGATGGAATGCATAACATTGGGATGATTAGCATGGAATGCATAACACTGGGATGATTAACACTGGAATGCATAACATTGGGATGATTAACATGGAACGCATAACATTGGGATGATTAGCATGGAACGCATAACATTGGGATGATTAGCATGGAACGCATAACATTGGGATGATTAAGATACTGGAATGCATAACGTTGGGATGATTAAGATGGAATGCATAACACTGGGATGATTAACACTGGAATGCATAACATTGGAATGATTAAGATGGAATGCATAACATTGGGATGATTGGCATGGAACGCATAACATTGGGATGATTAACCTGGAACGCATAACACTGGGGTGATTAGCATGGAATACATAACACTGGGATGATTAACCTGGAACGCATAACATTGGGATGATTGACATGGAACGCATAACACTGGGGTGATTAACATGGAACGCATAACACTGGATGATTAGCATGGAACGCATAACATTGGGATGATTAACATGGAACGCATAACATTGGGATGATTAGCATGGAACGCATATCATTGGGATGATTAACATGGAACGCATAACATTGGGATGATTAAGATGGAACGCATAACATTGGGATGATTAGCATGGAACGCATAACATTAGGATGATTAGCATGGAACGCATAACACTGGGGCGATTAACATGGAACGCATAACACTGGGGTGATTAGCATGGAACGCATAACATTGGGACGATTAACACTGGAATGCATAACGTTGGGATGATTAAGATGGAATGCATAACATTGGGATGACTAACACTGGAATGCATAACATTGGGATGATTAAGATGGAACGAATATCATTGGGATGATTAGCATGGAACGCATAACATTGGGATGATTAACATGGAATGCATTACATTGGGATGATTAGCATGGAATGCATAACACTGGGATGATTAACACTGGAATGCATAACATTGGATGATTAACACTGGAATGCATAACGTTGGGGTGATTAAGATGGAATGCATAACATTGGGATGATTAGCATGGAATGCATAACACTGGGATGATTAACACTGGAATGCATAACATTGGGATGATTAACATGGAACGCATAACATTGGGATGATTAGCATGGAATGCATAACAGAGGGATGATTAACATGGAATGCATAACACTGCGATAATTAACACTGGAATGCATAACACTGGGATGATTAACACTGGAATGCATAACATTGGGATGATTAACACTGGAATGCATAACGTTGGGGTGATTAAGATGGAATGCATAACACTGGGATGATTAACACTGGAATGCATAACATTGGGATGATTAACATGGAACGCATAACATTGGGATGATTAGCATGGAATGCATAACAGAGGGATGATTAAGATGGAACGCATAACACTGGGATGATTCGCATGGAACGCATAAAATTTGGATGATTAACATGGAATGCATAACATTGGGATGATTAACATTGAATGCATAACACTGGGGTGATTAACATGGAACGCATAACATTGGGTGATTAACCTGGAACGCATAACACTGGGGTGATTAGCATGGAACGCATAACGTTGGGATGATTAGCATGGAATGCATAACATTGGGATGATTAACATGGAACGCATAACATTGGGATGATTAACATTGAACACATAACACTGGGGTGATTAACATGGAATGCATAAAATTGGGATGATTAACATGGAATGCATAACACTGGGGTGATTAACCTGGAACGCATAACATTGGGTGATTAACCTGGAACGCATAACACTTGGGTGATTAGCATGGAACGCATAACATTCGGATGATTAGCATGGAATGCATAACACTGGGGTGATTAACCTGAAACGCATAACATTGGGGTGATTTACCTGAAACGCATAACATTGGGATGATTAACATGGAATGCATAACACTGGGGTGATTAACCTGGAACGCATACCATTGGGATGATTAACATGGAATGCATAACACTGGGGTGATTAACCTGGAACGCATAACTTTGGGATGATTAACATGGAATGCATAACACTGGGGTGATTAACATGGAACGCATAACATTGGGATGATTAGCATGGAACGCATAACATTGGGATGATTAACATGGAACGCATAACATTGGGATGATTAACATGGAACGCATAACATTGGGATGATTAGCATGGAACGCATAACACTGGGGCGATTAACATGGAACGCATAACATTGGGATGATTAGCATTGAATGCATAACATTGGGATGACTAACATGGAACGCATAACACTGGGGCGATTAACATGGAATGCATAACATTGGGATGATTAACATGGAATGCATAACACTGGGATGATTAACATGGAACGCATAACACTGGGATGATTAACATGGAACGCATAACATTGGGATGACTAACATGGAATGCATAACACTGGGATAATTAATGGAACGCATAACACTGGGGTGATTAGCATGGAACGCATAACGTTGGGATGATTAGCATGGAATGCATAACATTGGGATGATTAACATGGAACGCATAACATTGGGATGATTAACATTGAACACATAACACTGGGGTGATTAACATGGAATGCATAAAATTGGGATGATTAACATGGAATGCATAACACTGGGGTGATTAACCTGGAACGCATAACATTGGGTGATTAACCTGGAACGCATAACACTTGGGTGATTAGCATGGAACGCATAACATTCGGATGATTAGCATGGAATGCATAACACTGGGGTGATTAACCTGAAACGCATAACATTGGGGTGATTTACCTGAAACGCATAACATTGGGATGATTAACATGGAATGCATAACACTGGGGTGATTAACCTGGAACGCATACCATTGGGATGATTAACATGGAATGCATAACACTGGGGTGATTAACCTGGAACGCATAACTTTGGGATGATTAACATGGAATGCATAACACTGGGGTGATTAACATGGAACGCATAACATTGGGATGATTAGCATGGAACGCATAACATTGGGATGATTAACATGGAACGCATAACATTGGGATGATTAACATGGAACGCATAACATTGGGATGATTAGCATGGAACGCATAACACTGGGGCGATTAACATGGAACGCATAACATTGGGATGATTAGCATTGAATGCATAACATTGGGATGACTAACATGGAACGCATAACACTGGGGCGATTAACATGGAATGCATAACATTGGGATGATTAACATGGAATGCATAACACTGGGATGATTAACATGGAACGCATAACACTGGGATGATTAACATGGAACGCATAACATTGGGATGATTAACATGGAACGCATAACATTGGGATGATTAACATTGAACACATAACACTGGGGTGATTAACATGGAACGCATAACATTGGGATGATTAATATGGAATGCATAACACTGGGATGATTAGCATGGAATGCATAACACTGGGGTAATTAACATGGAATGCATAACACTGGGGTGATTAATGGAACGCATAACACTGGGGTGATTAACATGGAACGCATAACATTGGGATGATTAAGATGGAATGCATAACACTGGGATGATTAGCATGGAATGCATAACACTGGGGTGATTAACATGGAATGCATAACACTGGGGTGATTAATGGAACGCATAACACTGGGATGATTAACATGGAACGCTTAACATTGAGATGATTAACATGGAATGCATAACACTGGGATGATTAACATGGAATGCATAACACTGGGATGATTAATGGAACGCATAACACTGGGGTGATTAATGGAACACATAACATTGGGATGATTAATGGAACGCATAACACTGGGATGATTAACATGGAACGCATAACATTGAGATGACTAACATGGAATGCATAACACTGGGATAATTAATGGAACGCATAACACTGGGATGATTAACATGGAACGCATAACATTGGGATGATTAACACAATGGAATGCATAACATTGGGATGACTAACACTGGAATGCATAACGTTGGGATGATTAACATGGAATGCATAACATTGGGATGATTAACACAATGGAATGCATAACATTGCAATACATCGAATAGGATTGCCCTTTATCAATATGCTAATGACCTCAGTAATGCTTACTTTTGTTGTTAAATGGTCTCCCAGTTCGAAATATAATACCCAGACGGGGAAAAAAATGTGTTCCTTTGCATATTTGAATGTGTGCAGCATGCTGGCAGTGGGGCCTGTGTGTACCAAGATCCCCGGGTGTCCCAAGAAGATGCCCAAGAAGGCCAGTTACAGCTTCATGATAGCCTTTCCCCAGTGGTGCATGCCTGGGGCACCGCCGGGACATCTATCCAGTCCCGTATTCTTTTTCCTGTGCCCTAATGGAAACACAATGGGGTAAGGATGGAGGTCATGATTCTTTTTTTAATTTGCAATTTACAAGGTTAATATTGTCTTTATTAATTGAAATATATATACTACATTTAATATTAATTTTTAAAGATTAACAGAAATTAAACAAAAGTATTTGTTTGTTTGAATGGTGGGTTTCAATTTTAGCACATTTTAGACCATATGTATAGGATGGCAAGTTGTCCGTCGTCTGTCGTCTGTCCGTTAACTTTTACCCCGTTAAGAAGATAGGGACTTCATTTTTCATTTGATCTTTACCAAACCTACCAGATTGTTAATATCAATGAAAGCTCGGGCAAGTTCGAAAACCAGCCAGATCGGACCAGTAACCGCAGAGCTATGGCCCTTGATTTAGTTAAAAACGCTATATTTTACCTCATTAAGACAATAGGGCGTTTGTTTTTCTTCTGATCTTTACCACACTTTAATGGATTATTAATATTATGAAAGCTCGGACAAGTTCGAAAACCAGCCAAATCGGATCAGTAACACTACAGTTATAGCCCTTGATTTAGATTAAAATGCTGTATTTTGCCTCGTTAAGACGTTAGGGCTTTCATTTTTCATCAGATCTTTACCAATCTTTACCAGATTGTTAATATCAATTAAGCTTGGACAAGTTCGAGAACCAGCCAGATCGAACCAGTCACAGCAGAGTTATGGCCCTTGATTTAGTTTAAAATGCTATATTTTGCCCCGTTAAGACATTAGGGCGTTCGTTTTCATCTGATAATTACCAAACTTTACAAGATTGTTATATCAATTAAAGCTCGGACAA
The DNA here is from genome assembly GCA_037043455.1 of Cyrtodaria siliqua. NCBI lineage: Eukaryota > Metazoa > Mollusca > Bivalvia > Adapedonta > Hiatellidae > Cyrtodaria > Cyrtodaria siliqua. Next base: position 341,432 of record JAWPHD010001171.1, read on the forward strand.
GTTTGATCAGCCAGATCGGACCAGTAACTGCAGAGTTATGATCCTCGATTTAGTTAAAAATGCTATAGTTTGCCTTGTTAAGATGATAGGGCGTTCATTTTTCATTTGATCTTTAACCAACTTTACCAGGTTGTTAATATTAATGAAAGCTCGGTTAATTTGAAAGCCAGCCAGTTCGAACCTGTAACAGCAGAGTTATTGCCCTTGATTTAGTGAAAAACACTGTATTTTGCCTCGTTAAGAAGATAGGGCCTTCATTTTTCATCTGATCTTTACCAAACTTTACCAGATTACTAATACAAATGAAAGCTTGAACATATTCGAACACCAGCCAAATCAGATCAGTTACACCAGAGTTAAGCCCTTGATTTCAGCAAAACTTTGCAGGGATGATTAGTACCAGGCCTAGTTGTGCATATCATCACCATGTTCCGGTTGAATGATTTTTGGCAGAGCTCTGGCCCCTTAAAGATTTTACTACGCAAACTTTGTCTGGACTAGTTCTCCTGAACCCTTGGCCGGATTTCAGCGAAACCTGGGAGGGATGATCAGTATCAAGCCTAGTTGTGCGTGTCACCGCCATGTTCTGGTTGAATGATTTTTGGCGGAGTTATGATCCTTAGGTTTTAATACACAAACTTTGTCCAGACTAGTCTCTTCTGAACTCCTGACCGGATTTCAATGCATCTTGGGTGGGAATGATGAGTGCCAAGCCTAGTTGCGCATGTCATTACCGTCTTACGGTTGCATTTTATGACGACAACTCTTGATATAAGAGCCATTAGAGTATCCACATGCCCTCTTGGGCCTCTTGTTATTGTGGTAGAGACAGACTGTATACCTGCCGCCATCCATAAGAATGATCAATCGACACTTTCTCACTTACAAGTTGAACTTCCAGTGAGATTTAAACCTCGCAGCGGTGGGAGGTGAGAAGGTTTACAATGCAACACAAAAAAAAGTGAAAAGATAGAAAATGAAGTTTTCATAATTGCATAAAAAGAAAATGTTCATTGTCAAAAGTAAATGGAATACTTAATTCATAAAGTGTCGTCCAAATATATCAAGCAGTTGATGGAGATATGGACTACACATAAAAATTGCACATACATGACAATACAAAAAAATGACCTTGACTTGACCTAGAACATTTTAAACTAAATTTGATACCCGATGCATAGTCTAATGATGATACGCTCGTCAATATCTCAAGCAGTTTGTGAGTCGCCAGGATACAAATATTGCATGAAGTTGCCTGGTGTCCCTTGAAAATATGTCACCAGTTTGATACAATGCCTAGTGACGCATACTTATTCCAAAAATAAAAGTACCATGTAAGTAATGTGTTAACAAACTGACAGTTATATTGACATAATCACATTTTGCTTTTTGCTTTTACAGGGCCTGGATGACATCCATATCACAAGTGGTAAGTACTCGAAATAGTGGCAAAGATGGGTATACACAGGAAGAGATGGGTATGTGCAGGAAGAGATGGGTGGATGGTGGCAGAGATGGTTATATGCAGGAAGAGATGGGTTGATGGTGGCAGAGATGGGTATATGGTGGAAGAGATGGGTATATGAAGGGAGATGGGTGGATGGTGACAGAGATGGGTATATGAAGAGAGATGGGTGGATGGTGGCATAGATGGGTATATGGCTAGAGAGAGATGGGTGGATGGTGGCAGAGATGGGTATATGGTGGCAGAGATGGGTATATGAAGGGAGATGGGTGGATGGTGACAGAGATGGGTATATGAAGAGAGATGGGTGGATGGTGGCAGAGATGGGTATATGGAGATAGATGGGTGGATGGTGGCAGAGATGGGTGTATGGAGGGAGATGGGTGGATGGTGGCATATAATGGTAAAGAGAATAGTGGCAAAGATGTGTGGTTAGAGTGAAAGAGTAATGTATGTGTGGTGGCAGAGATGGATGAATGGTTTTAAAGTGACAGAGATGGGTGAATGGTGGCAGAGATGGATGTATTGTGGCAGAGATGGTGAATGGTGGCAGAAATCAGTGTATGGTGGCAGAGCTGGGTGTATGGTGGCAGAGATCAGTGTATGGTGGCAGAGCTGGACGGATATTCCATCCATGGCAGAGATGGGTGAATGGTGGCAGAGATGGATGGATGGATGGTGGCAGAGATGGGTGTGTGGTGGCAAAAATGAGTGAACGGTGGCAGAGATGGATGGATGGTGGCAGAGATATGTGTGTGGTGGCAGAGATGGGTGGATAAAGGTAGAGATGGATGGTAGGTGGGATCTATGTGTGTATAGTGGCAGAGATGTGTGGATGGTGGCTTAGAAGGGTAAATGGAGGGAGAGATGAATGGTAGGTGGGATAGACGTGTGGATAGTGGTAGAAATGTGTGGATGGTGGTAGAGATGGGTGGATGGAGGGAGAGATTGGTGGTAGGTGGGATAAATGGGTGGTAGGTGGGATTAATGGATGGATAGTTGCAGAGATAAGTTCATGGGCGCATGAAATTAGAGAGATGCTCCGATAAGGTGTTGGGATTAGGATTTATAGAAATGTTATTTCGTCAGAATTGCAGGTAGCAACACATTTAAAATAAACAATTACATTGCCTAGCTCGACTAAGTAAGTTAAAAAAAATGAACACAATTTAGAATAATTTCCAGCAGGTATTTATTGTGCCAGATCAATACCTGATGTACTGGCCATAGGGCCTATATAGGCGGCAGTCTGTGTTAATACATACATAGCTCCATGGTATTGATTACACACAATATAAGTCCAATAGATATCCAACATCATACATTATAAATCCTTATACACACGTGACGATGGCGGGTTGTCCGTCGTCCGTCATCCGTCCGTTAACTTTTATCTTGTTTATGCGATAGGGACTTCATTATTAATCGGTTCTTAACGAAACTTAACCAGTGTTTTTATATCAAGCTCAGATGAGTTCGAAAACCAGCCAGATCGGATTAGTAACACCAGAGTTATGGCCCTTATTTTGCTAAAAAATGCCACATTAAGCCTTGTTTACACTCTAGCACCTTCATTTTGTATTTGATCTTTACGAAACTTTGCCAGTGTATTTATATCAATGAAAGCTCGGATGAGTTCGAAAACCAGCCAGATCGACAATAACACGGGAGTTGTGGCCCTTGAATTATTGAAACTTTTTGATGTCAACACTCTAGCACATTTATTTTTCATCCGATATTTACCAGACTTTACCAGATTGTTAATATCGATGAAAGACAATGGAAGAATTAAAAAAAAACAGCCAGATCGGACCAGTAACACCAGAGTTATATTGCCTTTGATTTTCTGAAATATGCTATAATTTGGTCTCGTTAACACGATCTGGCCTTCATTTTTCATCCGATCTTTTTTTAAACTTAACCAGATTGTTGATATCAATGAAAGCTTGGACGAGTTTGAAAACCAGCCAGATTGAATAAGTAACACCAGAGTTATGGCCCTTGATTTCTTTTAAATATGCAGTATGCTATTATTGGGAACTTGGGTCAAACTCATGGTTTCCACTCAATAACTGTTGTTAGGAATGAGGTATTGTGATGAAATTATCAGGTTAGGTAGCGTATATGGAAAGGAAGGTTGGGATTGCTGTGGGGCCACTGGGGTCAAGGTCAAGATCGCTTTTACTAAAAAAAAAAAAAATGATTTTCACTCAATAACATTTGGTTGGAGTGAGATATTGTGACGAAACTTGCTGGGTAGGTAGCCTCTGTGGAAAGGAAGGTTGGATTGATATTGGGGTCACTGGGTTCAAGGTCAAGGTCACTGTTACTAAAAATAGAAAATGGTTTCTGCTCAATAACTTTTATTAGGAATGAAGTATTGCAATGGAAGTTGCTGGGTTTGTATCTTATAAAGAAAGGAGGGTTGTGATTGCGTTTGGGGCCACTGTGGTCAAAGTCAAGGTCACTGTTACTAAAAAAGGAAAAATGGTTTTCTCTAAGTAACTTTTTTATGAGTGATGTATTGCGACATAACTTGCTGGGTAGGTAGCTAGCTTATATGCAAAGGAAGGTTGGTATTGCATTTGGGGCTACTGGATTCAAGGTTAAGTTTATTGTTACTAAAAATAGAAAAAATGGTTTCGGCTCAATAACTTTTGTTAGGAGTGAGGTACTGCGGTGAAACTTGCTGGGTTTGTAGCTTTTATGGAAAGAAAGGTAGGGATTGCATTTCGGGCCACTGGGAAAGATTACTATATTGTCATTCACCATCAACAAACATTAATCTGTAAGAGTTGTCTTTCTTAGTTACCACCCACTAACAATGGGGCTGTGATGGTGTCCAGTCAGGTTGTTTATCTTTCACCATCAGCAAACATTAGTCTATCAGAGTTGTCTTTCTTAGTTGCCACCCACTAACAACGGGGCTGTGATGGTGTCCAATCAGGTTGTTTATCTTTCACCATCAGCAAACATTAATCTATCAGAGTTGTCTTTCTTAGTTGCCACCCACTAACAACGGGGCTGTGATGGTGTCCAACCAGGTTGTTTATCCTTCACCATCAGCAAACATTAATCTATCATAGTTGTCTTTCTTAGTTACCACCCACTAACAACGGGGCTGTGATGGTGTCCAATCAGGTTGTTTATCCTTCACCATCAGCAAACATTAATCTATCAGAGTTGTCTTTCTTAGTTGCCACCCACTAACAACGGGGCTGTGATGGTGTCCAACCAGGTTGTTTATCCTTCACCATCAGCAAACATTAATCTATCAGAGTTGTCTTTCTTAGTTACCACCCACTAACAACGGGGCTGTGATGGTGTCCAATCAGGTTGTTTATCCTTCACCATCAGCAAACATTAAGTTATCAGAGTTGTCTTTCTTAGTTGCCACCAATTAACAACGGGGCTGTGATGGTGTCCAATCAGGTTGTTTATCCTTCACCATCAGCAAACATTAATCTGTAAGAGTTGTCTTTCTTAGTTGCCACCCACTAACAACGGGGCTGTGATGGTGTCCAATCAGGTTATTCAGCATTCACCATCAGCAAACATTAATCTATCAGAGTTGTCTTTCTTAGTTGCCACCCACTAACAACAGGGCTGTGATGGTGTCCAATCAGGTTGTTTATCCTTCACCATCAGCACACATTAATCTGTAAGAGTTGTCTTTCTTAGTTGCCACCCACTAACAACGGGGCTGTGATGGTGTCCAATCAGGTTGTTTATCCTTCACCATCAGCAAACATTAAGTTATCAGAGTTGTCTTTCTTAGTTGCCACCCACTAACAACGGGGCTGTGATGGTGTCCAATCAGGTTGTTTATCCTTCACCATCAGCAAACATTAATCTGTAAGAGTTGTCTTTCTTAGTTGCCACCCACTAACAACGGGGCTGTGATGGTGTCCAATCAGTTATTTAGCATTCACCATCAGCAAACATTAATCTATCAGAGTTGTCTTTCTTAGTTGCCACCCCCTAACAACGGGCCTGCGATGGTGACCAATCCTCTTGTTTATCCACCACCGGCAGCTGGTATAATGCCACAACCACAGCAACAACAGAACTATCATCAACAGCAACATAACCAATTTACTGGAGTTCAGCAAAATCGCAGAAGCAACACTGGAGGTGGAAATTTTAGTAGAGGTAAATAGTTATCTTTAGATCAGGATCAAGCCCCTTTAATCTAGACCTTCAACAGCTAGATTAGAATTAGTCCCTTAATATTTTTAAGTTTAATTGAACTGGGTTTTATGTATGCACCAACACAAAGATAGTAATATGGTGTTAAACAGGAATGAACATGCCAGGCTCATTCAATATGGGCCTAAAACCTTCTAACCTGCAGAGTTGCTTCAAATTCTATAGAAGACACTCCATTTAAGATGGAGTCTGTGTAAACGTGGGTGTCAGGATTAAGATCTTTAATGAACATGATAAAAAATTACAAAATTAACATGAAGGGTGTGTGGGTCGTACCTATCTGCCTTTAGCAGGCTATGCAATGGTCCTATTAATTATTATAACCCTGTAACGACATGGGCCACATTGAAAAAGAAACAAAAAATCTAACAATATCGTCCTTCGCACAATATGGATTTCAAGATCAAAGGATTTTGACACGTTTTTTTTTACCAGAAATGATCAGTATATACAAGACATCTCCTATTCAGGTGAGCCCTACAGGTTCATTTGGTTCTCTTGAGGAAAACTATCAAAAGAACCTACAGAGGACCTTCAAAAATAAAAATATACTGAAGGGCTTTTTTCGAGAAAATTTAGAAAAGGCCTAGGCCTGCTGATTTTTGAAAAAGAAGCGCAAGATTTTCAAAATTGGAGAAAAAAAGAACATGCTTTTCGCTATTAAGGGGAATGTTTTTTGAGAGAAGAACTTTTATTAAAATGTATGGTTTAGGTATAAGATCAATCAAGTATTGAATTTAGCAATGATTTACGTACAAACAAGTCTGTCGATCACATTTAAAAACAAAAACAAAAAGGATTTTTTTTCTTTTTTTTTCGGATTGGGTTTTTTTTTAACCTAAAATTGGGAAATATAGAGTTTTTTTGCTTATTGAGAAGAGGCCGAATTTCAGCCCCACTTGAATAGGTTAAAAAAGCCCTGTACTGCAGTTACATGAACATGTACTTACGAGTCTAAAATATGTATTGCCCTTGTATCAGTGTCTATCCTTCGAGCAAACAGGAACATATACATCTACTTGTTAGTAGAGTGGGCATCTTTACGGATTCCTATGCAAACTTCCCCTCTCTCTGGGATAGCTCTAAATAACTTATACTGTGTTGATAAGCTGTAAAGCAACAATTAAATTGACCGTTTTTCAATTTTACTCCTGTTATTTCAGGTTTTCTGGCTGGAGCAGCTATAGGATACGGTTTCGGACATCCTTGGGGTTATGGATGGGGCTGGGGCTGGGGTTACCACCCATGCTATGGGTGGGGTTATGATAACTATGACATGGATGTAGATGTTGATGTCAACGTTAACGTGGATAACGACGGTGGATCTGTTGGCAGTTTTGGTGGTAGTGACTACCAAGATTATGACCCAGCGAACGATTTCGGCAATGATAATTATGATGGCGCTGAGTTTGGCACGGCTGATTATGATGCCGCTGGCGGGTATTATGATGGTGATGAAGGATATGGAGGGGGTGGGGATTGGGTGGGTGGCAATGCAGATTACAGTGGAGGAGGTGGTGGGGTTATGATGGAGGTGGTGGGGGTTATGATGGAGGTGGGGGGGTTATGATGGAGGGGGTGGGGGATGGGATGGAGGTGGAGGTGGGGCTTTGATAGTGGAGGTGGTGGCTATGATGGAGGGGGGTGGGGGCTATGATGGTGGAGGTGGAGGGTGGAGGGGGAGGTGATTTTTGGAGGCGGCGGTGATTTTGGAGGAGGGGGTGGTTGTGGTGGAGGAGGAGATTAATTTCAGATTATTCTTTATGTGTATTAGCCTATTATATTTAAAGATAAAATGGAAGTTGTGGTGATTCAGGAAAAAATAACTATCCATGTTGGACAAGAATCCAAAATATCAAACATAATAAACTAATGTCATGCATTTCACACATTTTATTTCCAGGGATGTTCAATCACATGACACCTTTGGTGTGGCAATTTATACAATGTAATTTTAAAGGGACACTCGACAATCTACATTATTTCAGACTTGCAATGTCCCGTTAGTTTTTTTCCCTACAATTTACATATTTGCAAATTCTTATTAAATAATCATTTGAATAGTTTGAAGCAAATTCTGTTTGCATATCACTGATTATTGACTATATTGCAACACCTAATGTATTTAAAGCTAAGGTAGAATGTCGAAGAAAAAGTTAAAACTACAGATTTTATTTAATTATTAGCAAGCAGATTTAAAGTCAGGCTGATACTGGATTAATAACTTGAGGTGATGTTTTTGATGTCTATCAAGTCCAGACATAATGCTGTGGTAATGACAGATTCCCTCTTGGTGCGTATGGTAGATGGGCTATAAACCTTAGAATACCAACCATCACCACTTCTGGTGTCACACCACTTCTGGTGTCAGACCGGTGAAAACACAATGCAATATAGGCTATATTTGGAGATCAGTCACAAGTTCCACAACATTCGTTCGCTTAAATACACTTTTATTCTGTGTAATAAACACATTTGGCTAGCAAACGGCCCCATATCTGGAATAAAACACCGATTCAGTTTTTCAACATTTCGCGTCATTCATTCACACTATGCGTATTTTGAAATAAACATCTGTCAAAAACCACATCTCTACCTAACCTCTGTGCTCATACTCTCCAAAGAAATAATCCTGACAAACACAGTAAAAGATTTACTATTCATGACAACAGACATACTACTTTAACCTCAGGTTAGATTTAACAATGAAATAAGAACTAATCTTTGGAAAAACACATGCAAACTAGAAACTTGGATTCTTTCAAGGAACTATTTCAGCACCCTACGACCTGGAAGTACTTCCTGACTGGTCTGGACACCTTCTGATGCTTGATAAATACGTCAAGATTGCCGCGTGTATCTTTAAGTCTGTTTGTGCCATTGACTGACCAGTCTTAACCCTTAACCCGCTACATATATATAATAGACTGTTCTTTCTTTTAATTAAGACCATTCCATTTATGTGACAAGGGGTGTTTTGGGGGAAAATGACTGATCAGCCTGCGAGTTACGAGCCTGCGAGTTACGATCAGTACGATGGCCCATTTGGCTCACATTTACTTCACTTCTATTTCCTGACTCCGCATTCCGCATTCCGCATTCCGAATTCCGCATTCCGCATTCGCATTTCGTAGTAATTTTTGCCAGCGCTATATATCACTAGCGGACCAGAGTGGTGTGTAAACTCAGAGTGGATTACTAGCGG